>OX463844.1:0-600305 GCA_949825065.1 Odontocerum albicorne | reverse complement strand
AAGTCTTCAATGGTGAACCAGCCGCTTAATATACTAATTAAGTACGACTGGAAAAGCGAACGAAGACTGCATCTAATTTTACCTGTCTGGTCATCTTGAAATCCCTTACTATCGGAACCCCAGGTTTGATCTGTCAATACAGTATGTTTGCTTAAAGTGCAACACAGAAGACACGTTCATAATGAAACAAAGATAATTTCGATATTTTAGTGTAGATCGCGCTTGATGGAAACATAAATTATTCCCCATAATAGTGTGAGTAATGGTGGAATCGAATTGAACTGGTATTAAAGTGATGCAGCATCCACATTTTAAATCCATAAACACAAAGGAGTTTTCTATCTTTTTAACAAGTTTTTAACTCGAATATTCAAATAGTGGAGTCCAATATAATGTCGTCTGCCAGCAACGTTCTTCTCCGTGTCCACTTAGTCAATGCATAATTTTACTTTGTTTGGCATAAATATTGAATAGTGCCGTACAAATTTATAAGGAAGAACAAAAAATAGGGGGCATACAAAGGCCTGATTTCCTCCCTAACTCTGATATATTCTGTCCATATTGACGACGATGTGAAAGAAGATATGGAACAAGAATGGAGCTTGATAGCCAAATACAGTGTTTCCTATTCATCAGTACTCCTCAGCACAACCGTATTGGTGATGATGTGATTGATAACAAGGTTACTTTTGGTTGCATTGATTATGTCTTAGCACTTGTTGCCAATACTAACGCATGTATCATTTGAAGATAAACTAATTCACACAAGGGTTGTGGTATTTTATTTAGGGATGGAATCTAAAACCTATGGGTGGAAGACTATCAACTTACCTACAAAGCCACAGAAGTCGTAAATATATTAATATTGAATGTGGCTTAAATTAAAGTTTTATTTACAATTTTTAGTCTATTATAAATATGTATTTAGTTATCTATACGAAAAAAACATTTTTTTAATTTTGAAATAATTTTTTAGACATAATTTTGGCCAAAAAATACCCTCGTTGTGCCATAACCATTGAAATGTGAACTTTACCATAAGCATTGCTCTCAATATTTGCACAACTTAAGGGAGTTGTTTCAACAATTGCTGCTCTTATATATTATTCAAAAGATGTTGGTTTGTTGGCATAAACATATATATTTTTTATGAAAATCTCACCGAAAAAGGTTTCAAGTAGTTAACCCGGGAGATTTTGGTGGGCAATCAATGTCATATCTTCTGGGAAATATTTTGGTGGGCAATCAATGTCATATCTTCTGGGAAATATTTTGGTGGGCAATCAATGTCATATCTTCTGAGAGATATTATCTTAAAAAATTTCGATGTTAGCTCGTGCTACCTGACATATCACCATCTTGCTGAAACCACATGTTTTTCAAGCTCAATTCAATCAATTGTGTTATTGTATTCCACTTTCGTTGTATACTGTACAGCCTCAAATGTTAAAGAGGCCAATCAAATGTTAAAGTGGCCTTAATTGAAAACCAAAGTAGAATACTTTTTCAAAAATCTAATGCAACATCCGGGCTGGGAACCCGCAACCTCCGGGCTGGAAGACAAGCGTCTTACCAACAAGGCTATAGAGGTCGTGAATTAGTAAATTGTTGTGGTGGTTACCGTCTACATTTAAAGTGTTTACCGCGACGTATTCGATGAAATATGGTTCAACCATAGATTAGAACAGAATTCTACACCACATTACACTATGTGAATTGCTGATAAAGTACATAACATAACGTATCAATCAACAATTTCCGGGACTTACCAACAGATAGCGCCTCTTATAACAAATCCATATCATTTTCAGTTAGTACCAACCTTTAGAAGTTACGTGTCAAACTTTCATGACATTCCGACATTGTGTCATTGAGTTACAGTGGTTTTAGTGATGCTACTTGTGCTATTTTCAAAACAATGGAAATAACCGAATTTCGTGTGTTGATAAAACATTGCTTTTTAATGGGAAAAAATACCGTTCAAACTCAGCGATGGCTTGAAAAGTGTTATACGGGCTCTGCTCCGTCGAAACCATTTGTCGGTGATATGGTGATTTCACCGTGCACCGTGTCACAAGTCGATGGTAACGATGGTCAAATTGCATGAGTTGAACTTCGAATTGCTTCCGCACCCACCGTATTCTCCAGATTTGGCTCCCAGCGACTATTGGCTGTTCGCAGACCTCAAAAAGATGCTCCAGGGAAAGAGATTTGGCTCCAATGAAGAAGTGATTGCCGAAATTAACGCCTATTTTGAAAGCAAAGATAAATCGTTCTACACGGTTGGCATAGAAAAGTTAGGAAAGCGTTGGAATGAATGTATCGCTCTTGAAGGAGACTATGTTGATGAATAAAGAAAAAATTTGGCAAACAAATGTTGTTTTAGTAGTTAGTCCCGGGACTTTTTGATCGATGTGTTACATGTTCATTTTCAGTGTCCCAATACCAGTTATTTTATTTATTAACATAACCGCTGAAGTTGATATGGGCTTCATTGTTCATTATTTATTTCTCATAATAAAATTGGGGCATCATTAACAACGAGTAGAATAGAATTACTGTAGTTGCAACGGCGTTCAAGATGTTCAGCTCTTGAGTTAACTGTATGTTATATGAATACACAAGTAAATATTTTTAATGAAAATTTTGCAAAGATGACCACAAAATACGCAATTATTGTGAACGTCTTGAACGTTTCACGAATGTTTTGAATATTATCCACAGAGCGTCCACTTTTACCGTGGCCTGGCTTTGGTTTATCTGCCACAATACCACGTTCCTTAAAATGGGTCACTAAATAAGTAATTGTGGGTTATTTAGTTATTTTGTTAATTAACATAACCGCTGAAGTTGATATGGGATTCATTGTTCATTATTTACTTCTTATAAAAAAATTGGGGCATCATTAACAACGAGTAGGATAGAATTACTGCAGTTGCAACGGCGTTCATGATGTTCAGCTCTTGAGTTAACTGTATCTTATATGAATACACAAGCAAATATTATTAATGAAAATTTTGCAAAGGTGAACACGAAATACGCAATTATTGTGAACGTCTTGAACGTTTCACGGACGTTTTGAATATTATCTACCGAGCGTCCATTTTTACCGTGGCCTGGCTTTAGTTTAACTGCCACAATACCACGTTCCTTAAAATGGGTCATTAAATAAGTAATTATGGGTCGTGAAAGCATTTTGTTTCTGAGGGTCTCCGTAATTGAAGAGTAATATCCCCAGTACATTATAATAATAACGCGTTGTTGAACATAGAACGCTTAGAAGCAAATGCCTCTTCTATACTGTTCGACTGTCAAAATTATACTAAACCAAAATCGTAGATACAAACAAGCCTTGTAGATTCTATATCAAATTAGATAGATCATATTTGCTTATTTTAAATATGCAAAAATATTAAATTTTTGGATAAAATAAATCATAGAAAAAAAGAGCACCAAAAATTATACAGCTCTAATTCAAATACAAAGCAGTAAACCTTACTTCAATATTCCTGTTGATATCAGCCGCCCCATGTACGGGATGGGAGAATATCCACCCCGGATCCGAGTTGAGCTGGATCCTGCTGGGATCCTCGGGTCGGACCTCCCTCTCACAAACCGCCCCTGGCGCAAGGATGTATCATCGGGGAGCATCCCGTGGAGAAAAGAAGGCTTGGCTACATGTTGGATTATATAAATGGTCTTATGACTTATCAATATATAATCATGACTATCATAAATATTTACTCAATTCTCCAAAGCCATTAAGTGGCCTACTTCAGTCCTAGGGCGTTTCCTCTTTTATGTTACATCCTCTGAAATATGTCTATCCCAAAATCTCCGTGAAGGTTCTATATCATTACACATACACATACCATCACGCTGTTTCCCTATCGGGGAAGCCAGAAAAAGCAGTGTGCCAGACTTTCCGTTATCAACACACATATTTCGCTAACTCTTAATACATACAACTCCTCATATAGCTTTAGGAGCTAGTCCTTAAGGGAAGAGATGATGATGATTTGTTGATAAATAAAACACGTTTTCGATCGCAATGCGGAAAAAGAGTCCTTTATTTAGTAGACGTGGGGTATTTATATCATTTTAGAATGTGCGCGGGAATGCGCTCGCGATATGCCTACGGCTCGTTTCTGCGAATGCAAAAACGATTAATATTGTATGTAGGTATCATTCAAATACGGAACTGGCGAGACAAATGTGGTGTGTTCTCGCTCTAGTATGGAATGCGATCCGCGTGAGTTGAATGACCGGCGTGTGAACCTTGTACTTGTTTGTTTTGGAATTGTCAAGATGTGCAAAGGTCGGATCGCTGGTCATTGACCGAGTGTGCGACCGCCACATAGCTCTTTCGATTCCTATGACATTTTAAACATCCTTCTTTTGAAATATCATTCACTTGATCCAAACATGCTTTTTCTCAATATTAGTGGGTTCTAATTCCGAGTAGGATCGCTCGTTAGGAGAATTTTCTCTCTGAAAGTGCTATATAAATTATCATTTTATTATTATCAATCCTCTACTTAAACCGTACACTCGCAATTTAATCGTTTGTTTGTTTTGTTAGTATTTATTCATTATTTCGTTTACATGCCCAAACCATCTCAAAACGATCCACGTCATCCTACTTAATACAATTTACATCTATTCCTAATCACTCAATTCTGTATTCTGATATACATTTTAAGGGAATGAATTTTCTAATATCGATACCTTCCACATGTCAGTAAATAAATTGAGAATTGAATACCTTAATAAATTTTGTATAAATAATCCACTTAACATGGAAGTTTAGGGAAATGTCCCTTAAAGGTATATGATGATTATGATTGTTGGTAAATAAATAAAACACGTTAAATCGCAATGCGGAAGGAGAGAGTGAATGAATGGTTTATTTTGATAGTACGTAGGTATTTATAACATTTCAGAATGGGCGCGGGAGTGCGCCCGCGATATACTTCTATCTCGCTTCTATGCATGCAGAAATGGTTAATTGAAGCATTGTAGGTAGCAATCTATTTACGGAACCGGTGAGACAGCGTGGTGCGTTCTCTTTCTAGTATGGAATGCGGCGCGCCGCTCGGCCGGCCTCATGTCGGGCATGTGACCTTTGGACCGCTTACTATAATTTGTCAAGGTATCCAAAGGTCGTTTCGTCGGTCGTTGACCGTATGTATGCGACAATATATAGCGACGACCGTGGATCCCTACAGAAGCATGAGTAACATTATTACTGTTGTCACACGACCATTTATTCAAATGAATGCAAATATTCTCAACCCAAAAGGTTGCGAATTCGATGCCCGGTGAAATCTAGTTTTTTTTAAAAGGCATCCCAGTCTGGTTATCAATAAAGGTTTTTTACATCGTTCTGGATAATTTAAAAAAAATCGCACGGCAATAAGCCCGTCAGGTTGTTCTGTATATAATAACAAAGTAATAAAGAAGCGCATTCACAAAACAATGTTTGCAATCTCTGTATCAGCCAGATACACAAAAGCGTCAATCACAGCACACAAACTTTTTATCTCGTCCAATAAATGCTGAAATCTATCAATTCTATCGGGATGTGGAGCAGATCCCGAGCATAAGTTAATGCGGCAGCATCCCAGCACGGTCCGGCCATCCCGGCTCAGTCGGCGCCGGGGCCGGGGACGGGGCCGGGGCAGGGCCCATCCCGGCAGGGCATCGCGCTGATAAATTCAATAATGCCAGGTAAATATTTACAATATGTTTCAGCGTTACATCAATAAAATACTCTTCGACTTTATTATTTTTTTCTTTTCGTATAATGGAAAAATAATGTTACTTGAGCAAAAACTTTTTTTTGATAAGTTATTTATTGTTTCATATCAATATTAAAACAGGTGGTAAATATAATAGTTTTTCTACCTTATTATACTATTTTTAGTTTAATATAACATAATTCATAATGACGTCTTTCGTCGCCTCGTTTGTAAACGCAGAGTGGCGGGTACAATTTTCGTTAGTATTTTAAACATTTGTCTCAGTATCTGATTTTAAGTTTGGACATTTTTTACACCATTTTGTTTCGTTAAAAGAGATTTTCATTTGACAATAAGCACACCAGGCTATACGAGTACTGTATACAACGAAAGTGTAATACAATACAATACAACAAATTAAAGTATTTCGTGAGTGTGAATTTATGTCTGTAAAAATCTGTGAATCTATCATATAGTTATATTATAAAAAATCTCAAAGTTCAAATATATCTTTTCGTAAAATAGACAGTAACAATAACTTGTATTAAATTTTGCACATTTTTTTTTCAAACAGTTAAATATGTCACGTAACTAACTATCCCTTTTTTGGAGTCTGGTAGAATAATCCAAAAATCGTACGCATACTTTTTATAGAACGCATACTAAAATTTAATGATATATGAAGCTTAAGTTAAGATTATTCTACATCTTTGGTCACTTTACCATACTTATATGTTACATTAGTGAGTGTGTGTGATAATGTGTTGATTTGTGTAAAAATGCGCGTGGGTGTAAATGTTATATATGATAAATGTGATATTCATTTTGGTTTCTTTTATTATTTTAACATGGGTCCACCCAGTAAAGGAAACATAGTGAATTTGGAATACAAAAATTTGAGTTATGCATAAACAAATAATTTTTTTTATTTTTATAAACGTTCGATGTCAATCTCAGAATAAAAACCTTTTGTTTAGTGCAATCAACTAATGAAATTGAAATCGCTAAAAACATTAATTGTATGGAATATAGCATCATGTCTAGTGGGCATAAGGCTAAGTGGCATAAAAACTCGTATCTACCCAACCACCCAAAATTCATGACTAATGCTAGTGTTAGCTATCTTGATTTCCTAAAGCCAACAAAAAGACTCGAGTCTAGTTCGAACACCCGAAACATTATAACAATCACTACTGATACTACAAATGCTGCGTCAGATTTTCAAAATATAAACATTGCGTATTGATAGTGAAATATCTAATTTTATTAAACTCATAGTAGTATTTTTATTTTTAAACCCCAGTAAACATATAAAAATTGAGTGTTGACAGTTAAACACGTAATAATTTTCCCATTTTAAATTTTGATGAAATAAAGTGGCCGGTGACAAAAACAAACGTTATCTCAGCAATGCATTAAGATCCCACTACCAACCACGTTGTTATGGAGGATAAACTAAGTCCCCATCCAGTGTAATCTAAACAAAAAGATCGAAATTGCCTTTCTTAATCTTGAGTGCGGCACCATTTAGTGACGAAGAAGGAACTGCCCAAAAAGACTTCTCCTTCGGCGACACACTTACCGTGAAAATAATAGTAGAGACGACAGACTTATGGGCCGACGTCACGGGAGAATGGAATAACTCTTAGCGTGGTAAATATACTTAATGAGTATTAAGTTAACTTAAAGCCTGAAGTTCGAACAGCACGGCAAGTTTCCAGTATTTAAGCCCACCATCATGTGGCGTCAAAATATACTTTTACTGCATTCGAAGTTTGATGCGAAAGTTCTGTCACTGTCTCGAGAGTATCATTCGAACTGGTGTTTGAAGCATGTTAAATATTTTATATTTCAAATCTAAAAAAATAAACACAGTCTAAGAAAACCTGCTATTAGTATATTTTTTGCTTGCATCATCATATCTCCCTTCGTAAAGCTCTTATTCGCAACAGAGACAATTCAAAAAGATTTACTGTCAGGAAAGCAAAAATAATTCCCCGCACTCCGTTATTATTTCCGAAGCGAACCCGCGTTCTCGGGACCAGGACCAGAGCTCAGTGTCAGCTCATTGTATAAGTGGAATTATATTATTTAGAGTGGTCATCATCTAATGCTTTAAATATCACAACATTGTACTCAATGTAAGGACGTTCCCTTTAATAGAACTTTTGCAAACGTTTATGTAGTCTTTGTATATTAAGAACTTTTAGGAGCTATGTCCTTAAGGGAGAGATGATGATGATTTGTTGATAAATAAAACTCGTTTTAGATCGCAATGCGGAAAGAGACATTTTATTGGTAGACGTAGGTATTTATACTATTCTTAAATGTGTGCGGGAATGCGAGCAAGATATCCCGCCGTCTCGTTTCTGCATTCACAATACGCTGCGTGCATCGTGTAGGTGACAATTTATTTTGGGATTTGGCGCGACAGGTGTACTGCCTTCTCGCTCCGGCATGGAATGCGCTCCGCGTATGACAATGAGTTGAATGACTGGCGTGTGGACCTTGTACTCGTTTGTTTTGAATTGTCAAGATGTGCAAAGGTCGTATGCTTGGTCATTGACCGAGCGTACGGACGCCACAAACTCAATGTACGAGTACAATCATGTCTTATGGAATGGAGTCCAGAGCAGATATAATATTATACAAACAAAAAATATTTTCAGCACTAATTAAATGAAACCCCTCAAAACTATTGCAGGCAAATTCTAAGATATATGGTTATAAACTGCTGTAACCGAAAAAAATATGAGGTAGAACATATTGTGAGATGGGGTAATAATTGTTGAGATAGTGGCGAGAATATTTTAAAAGGTTATAAAGCGCCATGGTTCCCAACGTGACAATGCATAAAATACTCGCTTACATATGTGCCAGAAAAGATCTCCTTAACCTTTGCCTTCCTGTGCTAAAAAAAATCCGCCCGTTGGGGTGCTGTGTATTTAATACACATGTAAAAATGAGCTATTTAAAATCGAAAAAATAAGAATATTCATAGCCAATCGCTTAAATTAATTAAATTTGAACTCAAAAGGGATAATAATTTAAATTTAATTGCTGAAAACATGAAAAAAATATCGGACGATGCTCACAAAACGGGCAACGCGATCACGTCGAACGAAAGCCCGCTGGCTACTGAGTGAGCAAACTGATATTCTATTTCTTGCGTTCCCATATACCGAAGTAGAGTGAAAGTGAGACGTGAATAGCGTCGCTTTCTCATCCATAGTGTTTTTTTAGAATGAATATACCTACGTCACACACTGGCACACGTTTGATTGTATTGGTGAATATATTCCCGATTTTCACAAAATATCTCTGATGGGGCCGATAAGTGCTAATTACTATATTATGAATATTATTTTTTCATTCAATGCGTAAATTTATTACGGAGGAATACCTAAAATCTGAACCCAGTATTTATAGAGATATTAAAGTTTTTAATATCAATGTGTACAAAATAACATCTATTCAGTTCTTCAATAACATCTATAAGGATGCAACAGCAAAAATACATCTCCACAAATCCTCGGAAACCTTCCAAATTCGTCGGAAAGGGAGTTCGTCAAGGAGATACTATTCCACCAAAATAATTCACAGCTACGCTTGAATACATCTTTAATAAACTAGAATGGGACAAGAAAGGCCTGGTGATTGATGGAAAATACCTGAGCGATTTGAGATTTGCAGACGATATCGTTATATTCTCACAAAACCCAAATGATCTTCAGCACCAACTGCAAGAATTGGCAGAGGTCAGTAAAGAAGTTTGTTTAAAAATGAATATATCAAAAATCAAATATATGATGAACAGATTTGCTACTTCAAAACAAATAAACGTTGATGGAAAGCCGCTAGAACTAGAACTTGTCCAGGAATATGTGTATCTGAGCCAACTTATTTCCTTTGTAGGTGGCATATCGGAGGAAATACCACGAAGGACTAAACTAGCGTGGAACTCATTTGGACGTTTGAACGAATCCTTGAAGCGAAACAATAAATAATAATAATTTTAATAATAATCATTATTAATAATAAATTATTATTAACATTTAAATAAATAATAATTTAATAAGATTAAAATAATAATATAATACACCGTTTCACTTTTCGTGACGTTCAGGCCAATTTGCCTTACCGCGCCTATAGAAGCTTCACTTCAAAAAATATTTTGGTTGTTTTAAAAAATCCATCATGCTTGAGACTTCTTTCCCTCCATACGGACACCATTTTATAAATTAGGTATCGAAGGAAACTACTCCAAGAAGAACCGCACTAAGTCCCGGATAACGCCGTCTCGCTTTATATCAACTTTGCAAATCCCCATTTAAAAGTTTCAATTTTCTCCAGTCTGCCTCCCGTCGCGAGTATGTTAGTGTGGCGTAGGCTTTAACTTTTCCATATTGCAGAGGACATTCGTGCAGAGCGGATTATCGTAAAAACCTCATTATGGTTGTCTCTTAAAAAATATTTTTTTTAAATATTTATACAAAATATTTGTATATGTGTGGTTCTGTTTATATGGGGCACATAACATATATGGAATTCTATGTAGTTGTTTATGCATTAACATACATACCAATATTGTGCACTGTATGCTTTTCTTTGTGACGTGTTGCAATTGTTGTTTTTTTATGTTTTGTTTCTTTAAAAACTTAAATCTTATAGATTGTCAGAGGATATATTTTTTTAATGTTCTTATCAGTGATGAGAATATTTAAATCATAAATCCTTGACTACGAGGGATCCTTGACTACGAGGCCCGGCAACGACGACAATGAGAAATTGTACGAGTGTGTCTGTAGAAGCGAAATATGTGTGTCGCGATAAAAAAAAGTCTGGTTATATGTTCCCTCTGTCTACTCCGATGGTGAGACGGTTTAATGGTATGCATAACAACCAAATTGTTGTCGACAATACAACCTATTGGTTGTATTTACAATGTGACAATCCTTTCCAGCCTACCTCTAAGGTATTATATTGTAATCTTGAAGGGTTGTTTAGTTCTAATTTTGAAGGTTTGTAATCAAATAAAATAATATGTGTAACGTAAAAGCAAACACAATATATTGTAGAGTAGAAAATTTTCTTGCGAATGACGTATAACCTTTACCATTTTGTTTTACTTTTGGTGCTCATTTTTAAATTTGGAAAAAAACGGACGCAACTTATGTTAACACCTAATACAAGCCTTAAATGAGAACAGGCTAGAGCCCTTAAAAATAAATTCAGAATCGAATCCAAAACTTCCAGGTTGGCAGACATGCGTCTTACCAACTAAATCGAATAACACAAATAATTCTGAATGAGCATATCGAAATACATTACGCTAAAAAATCAAGCCTAAAAAGTTTGTAGCTATGTTGCAAGTCCGTACGAAGCACCCTCTTTCCCCATTTATATCAAAAGCCTTTGGATCCAATTTGCGTTCAAATTAAATTATAATGCTCAAATGGATTTACAAAATTTCCTTTCCTTTTTCATATTTCTCTTCTCTCTAGGGAATGGCTTGAAATAAAAATATAATTACGTTTTAAACATTGTTTCAACGAGACAGTAAAAACTATTCTCGTACAAGAGTCTTTTCAGAAGCTTTTAAAATTAACCGCTTAGCTTTTTCGATCCACGCCATTGCATTTATCATCATATGTTAGAATTTATTTTTATTTATTTCACATGAAAATTATTAATTTATATGTTATATAATATAAATACATAATATATGATGAATAAAACAGATTAAAACAATTAATAACACCTAAAAATTACATTATTCAGTTTAGTTCAGTTCTTCCATCACCCACGCTGTTATAGGAGGCAAAATAAACACTTGTGGCGGTTGTCGCACATTCAGTCGCACACTCGGAATACTGTGGGCATTCATACACACGGTCAATGACCGATGAAGTGACCCTTGCATTCCTCGACAAATTTAAATAAACAAGTCCAAAGTTCACACGCCGGCCATTCAACCCGCAGCCCGGAGCGGACCGCATTACACGCCGGAGCGAGAACGCACCACGGCTGTCTCGCCAGTTCCGTATTTGAATGATACCTACATACAACATTAATCGTTTCGCTAATGCAGAAACGAGACGAAGGATATCTTACTCGCATTCCCGCACACACGCGGAAATAGTATAAATACCTACGTTTTCTAATAAAAACTCTTCTTCCGCATTGCGATCCAAAACGTGTTTTATTTATCAACAAATCATCATCATCTCTTCCCTTAAAGACTAGCTCCTAAACACTCATACTTTGCGCGATGTTCACTAAAATATAGGAATCTTCTTTATCTTTTATGAGCGTAATCCAAAGGACTCCTCTTCGGGTGGGACCATAAATGAGTGTTAATAGAATAATAGCGACGACGGACTTAAGGCCTGGCGTCACAAGGGGAAGGAAAGTAAATCGTAACACAGGAAAACTACTTATAAAGCGGCTTCAGGCGTGAAATTTAAACAGCCTAGCAAGTGACCAGTACGAGTACTTTCACAGAAAACTTCAAATGCAACAAAACTATCATTTGACGCCATAAGGTCGGAGTAGCCAATCGGTCAGAAGGTTAACCGATGTAAAGCAGAGCGGAGATTCCTTCGTAAAATTTAGAAAGGATTTTTATTGCTGTACCAAAAAATTTGACCTGCAGGCTGATTCAGGTGGCTACAAAAATTAAAACAGTGTAACAGCGTAAGATTGAAGCAAAAAAGTTTTCCAGTAAAGCTCCCATGGCCAAGGAGTCGTGTATATTGGGTAGTCCAATCAATACTTGGAAGCAAAATCACATGGGATGGCCGTACAAAAAGAGAGGTTGAGAGTCGCATCAACCAAGCAAAACTCGCCGTTAATAAGAAATCAAAGGTTTTCGAATCCAACAACATGAACCTAAAGCTTCGGAAGCAATTGGTCAAAACATATGTGTGGAGTATTTTGATGTATGGTTGCGAGACATAGTGCATAGGCGAAAGAGATCAAAAAAGATTGGAGGCCTTCGAGATGTGAACCTATAGAAGAATCCTAGATGAGACCCTGGAGAGACCACATTACAAATGACGAGGTTCTCAGCAATATCGAAGAAACCAGGCACCTGTCAAACACTATATTGGAAAGGCGTGCAGAATGAATGGGTCATATGCTGCGACATGAAAATCTCCTGCACAATATACTGGAGGGAATAGTTGAGGGATCGAATGGCAGAGGGCGTCCTGGCCGAGAGTATCTGGAGCAAATATGCCACGATATGGACTGCACCTCCTATACAGAGCTCAAGAGGATCACTGAGGACCGAGTGGAGGAGGAGATGCAGGGTTTTGCTGCTAACCAATCCCCAGGATTGAAGAAGAATCAATAGTTTGGGTACACCCACGGGCAGCTGAGGCACGTCTTGATGCAAAGAAAAAAAGTATGTGTCTTCTCACGGAAGATGATGACCATCATTCACGACGCAAGACCTCCAGATGCAAGAGATTGAGTCCCGTTAGGATTGAAAATGCATCTACAATTCCCGAGAAGTATTATTGAATTCAAAATATGTTAACCAATATTTTTTGCCGTAATAGGCCAGTCAGTAAGTAAATGATTAACGCAATAGTCCAGTCAGTAAGTAAATTATTAACGCAATAGTCCAGTCAGTAAGTAAATGATTAACGCAATAGTCCAGTCAGTAAGTAAATGGTTAACGCAATAGTCCAGTCAGTAAGTAAATGATTAACGCAATAGTCTAGTCAGTAAATTAATGATTAACGCAAAATTCGATACAATTTACTCCTTCTGATAACATCCATTTTCCAATTAATTATTATTTCTTGATCCAACTATGCTTTCCTTGGTCTACCTCTACCACGCCTTGCACTTACATTTGCACTCCATATTTGTTTTGTTTATATACAGCATATGTGATAGTAGACGAGTTCCTCTCAGAACCATTCCAGGTTCAGAAAGGAGTACGTCAAGATTGCATATTATCACCTGATGTATTCAATATATTTAGAGGTTACATCATGAAAACATACTTGATGGAAGGTTTAGTTACAGGAGGTCGTAAAATTTCTTATATAATATTCGTAGACAATTAAACACTTACCATATAGTCAACGATAAAGATGAAATGGAGAGCCGCCAACTAGGAATTTAAACAAACAAAAGTCCGTCCCTATCGTAGACCGATTCGAGACACTTATGAGAAAAGTGACTAGCTAAGGGATTACGAAGAGGTCAAAGAGTTTATTTACCTAGATGCTCTTATTTCGAGGAACGAAAGATATGAAGTGTAGGTCGAAAGACAAATTGGAATGAGTAAAGCAGATTTGACAAATCTGATAAAAATATGGTCCAACCTATACTGAGAAGATGCAAAATCTGTCTGGTTAAGTATCTAGTATTTTTCATAATAATGTATGGAGTAGAAACATGGACGATGAGAAATAAGGAAGGAAACATGATAGATCCCTTCAACATGTGGTGTTGAAGGCGGATGCTCCATATCCCATGAACCAAGGCGCAAAAACGTCCCTATTATCCAAGAATTTGAGATTACCGAAAGTATTTCGACAAAAATCATAACATAATTTGGGTGTTTTGCTCAAAATAATAATAAAAGTCCTTGAAAAGCTGATGATTATTGCTACAGTTTAAAGAAAGCGTGCAAGAGAAAGGTTTCCTGTGAGATGGACAGATCAAATTAAGTCATTTACAGGATCCTCTCTAAGCGTTGCATTCAACATGATAGGGAGTGCGCCGAGTCGAGGACCACGATTCTCAGCATTGAGCACAAGATGAAGATTTTTTGTTCATTCATTCGTTCTACGTGCACAAACCATCTTAGAGTGTTCTTCTTGATATTACTTTTTACATCACCCTTAAGTTCATACACATCCCAAATAAGGACAATTTACGTAGCACCTTTTAGATAATAGAGTCTCCTCAAAAGAGAACATCAATTTATATCGTATTTTGTCATACATTGTGATCTCATGTATTCTTTTCAGCCTATAATTTTTATAGCATTTATTCCTTTTAACTGGCCCCCGCAAAGTACAAACTTTTACGTCTAAATGTTAAGGGGTTTCTTAATCAAATAAATCACATATATTATGGTATATTATATATGAATTTATTATCAATTTATTATACTTCGTTCTTAACAAAATAAATAATAAGACAATAAGTACTCTTAAACTCGCAAATAACTACTTGTCATTGTTTACATCACCCTTAAGTTCATACACATCCCAAATAAGGACAATTTACGTAGCACCTTTTAGATAATAGAGTCTCCTCAAAAGAGAACATCAATTTATATCGTATTTTGTCATACATTGTGATCTCATGTATTCTTTTCAGCCTATAATTTTTATAGCATTTATTCCTTTTAACTGGCCCCCGCAAGTTACAAACTTTTACGTCTAAATGTTAAGGGTTTTCTTAATCAAATAAATCACATATATTATGGTATATTATATATGTATTTATTATCAATTTATTATACTTAGTTCTTAAAAAAATAAATAATAAGACAATAAGTACTCTTAAACTCGCAAATAACTACTTGTCATTGTTTGATGAAAGTATATTTCTAATAAAGTTATTAAAGAGACAAAAGGCCAAGTTCTTTTGTAATCTCTTTAAACGATTCACTAAAAGATCAAAATGTAAATAATAGGACACTTCTCCGTCTCGATACAAGTCCCTCAAATACTTGAACAAATCCGGATCCACCCTCCCTCCAACTATTCTCGAAGAATGAGATCTTTGATCAAATAAGTTGAGATCGTTTACTGGAAGTGATAAAATGATAAGGTTTACGAGAAACACAGGTCCGTTACTGAATACATTTTCGCCCTCATTCACTTAAAAATATATGATGTATATTATCACCCAAAATATGTAAATTCAGAAAAAAAAATTTAGTTTTACGAAAGAAAATTTATTCGCTGCATAATGTACACACTTTGCACGCGCTAGCTTCGGACTAAATCGATATTTTTCCAAAAGAATAACCTATGTTGACTTCCGTGGCCTAGTTTGTATGACGCTTGTCATTTACTCAGTGGTTTCGGGTTCGATTCGCGATGATACCCGAAAAAAATAAAAAAAGGGTCCCGTCAGATAAAAAAGGTTTTCTTATACAGTGTCGAAGGCACTAGATTTGTGCGAGCATTGTGGAAGTATTACCAACACATACGATGATGAGTTGTGAGTTTAATGCATACTCCAGTAGTTATAAATAAAAAAGCATAATTAATGGTGTCAAAGACGATGCTGTTTCCCGACCACTCTTTTGGATATGTTGAGGGATACTATGAAAGAACCTATTACTACTTTAATGTATGTTTTTTTTTCATAAAGACAGTTTTTTTTTCATAAACGAGGCAACCTACGAGTATGTGGCATAGTCGGCAGAACGTTTGATTTTCAATCCGGGGGTTTTACGTTCGATTCCAGATGGAACTCAAAAAGAAGACAAGTCTGGGAAAAACCATTTCACGTAAAGCATTTATCACCTTCCTGGTTAGTCAGAAGAAATTTTTGTAAGACAATATGCTCGACAGATTTGGAAATACACAACGAATGTTTAATACAGTACAAAACATTGTATATCTTATAAATTGACGAGATTTACTTAAAGGAAAAATTGTAAATAAATAAATGATATATTTATTGGTTATGAAACCTGCTGAAGCAACTAAAAATAAAGCAGTTCTACGAGGTTTTGGATGATTCTGCGGGTGTGAGAAGAGATGCCTGGTGAGAAGAGAAGTCTTGGATTGGACTACACAACCACAGGGGAAGATATACTGGAGATGCTGCAACATTTGAGTAAACGGTAGAAAGTTATCATCTACTTTATCAAATAGCATACACTTATTATTGTACACAAGCTTATCGGAAACTATTTTAAAATCTTAAAACTAACTAAGCCATATAATATATGGTTCAAACTTGTTTGGCATGCTTAAATATAATTACTTGAGCGTAAGAAGAATTCTCCATCTCTTGGTATACGTTGTCAGACTTATTCGAGGAGCTGTCAGCTGTCCAGCATTACTAGAAAGATTAGCGTTAAATGTTCCTACAATTACATTTATCTGCGCCGGCAGGATCTGTTCTCAATCACATACGCAAGAACGGGTCTCCCAGCCGCTACGCGTGTTGGAAGGATCTTAACTCTATTGAACGGAACTGCTTTGGATAATGATGATTTCATATGACATCAAAAATAAAAGAAAAATTTCTTCAAAGACTAGGGATGTGAAAAAACACTTATCATAGTGACTTTTGAACATTTTTAAAATACTGTATATTTACATTTTTTTTACAATTGAAAAATCCAATGAGCTAAGTCTATATTGTGAATTAAAATGAATAAATATAGAAAGAATTAAAATAATCATAGAGAGGTAAATTTTATATGTAAATAAATATTTGGATTATAGCTTGATCGAATAAAATTGACTGTGTTAATAAAAGGGACATAATTTTCGATTGACAATTCTTCCACTAATTATTGTAGTTAAATTTCTACCTTGAATTCATTATTTGGGTGCAAGCTCACATTATTCACTATGAAGAGGTGGCCCTGGTAAGACGAGACTGTACCCGAAAGATGTAAATCGGGAGCCAGAATACGGGGATTCTTGATTTCTGATCATAGTCCTGAGACGAGCTACTTCAGCCCATCCAGCAGCCGCCCCGGGCTTCCAGGATGAGGAGATTGACTCTCGCCTGGCGCCATATCCCAGCCATATCCTCTTTATCCCAGCCATATTACTTTCCACTTCTGCTCCTTGCACGACTTTCAGCTTGTTATTAAAGAAGCGATGCTCATTTGAATAATTTTGTCATTTTCCTAAACTTCGTCGTAAATGAAATCCATCCAACTTTCTTTGGATGAATTTATTGAAAAGTTTTCATAAGACTTTAGAGAAAAATACAGAACAAATTTTTTTCTGCAATTAGTCATTAACGTGAACTCGAAACAGGGCTAGAAAAATATTTTATCTGAAGGGTCGCATTGAGAATTTTAATATAAGAAAGTATGGCTGGATCAAGTGAATAAGATTCTGAAAAACACAAACGTAAAAAGTCAGAGTAATCGTAGAAGTTGTATGAGAAGGTGTATGAATGTGGAAGCGGCGAAGGATATGTATCAAGATAGGAAATTCTGGCGCTCTGTCCTGTCTGCTTACCCTGACAGGGAAATTGTGTGATGGTATGTATGTATGTAATAAGCCACCATATTCAATTAAAAAATGTAGATTCAATTAATTAATGAAAGGACAATTTATAAAGCGCCGTTTAGAGAGCAAACTCTCTTCAAAAGCGAAATTAACATAAAAAAGAAAACAATTAGAATGGTAGTGTATTGGTGAGTAAAAAATCGATAGACGCAGAATAAAATTCAAAAATAAAGCAAATAATTTTTATTTTATTTTAATTCAATGATCTTATATTTTTAAAACATAAGATTTAAAGAAACACTTAATAAAATTGAACATTGACAAACAGTATTACACAATAGAAAAAACACAATTTTAAAACAAACATTTAAAATAAACAATTTCTTTAATTTACTTTTGTAGGTAAAGTCATAAAAAATCCATACAATGTCCATCCTGCTTTCTCAATCTGTGTATTCTAATTATACAAATATTTTATTATAACTTAATTCAATTTTGAAATTATTTTGCAGAGTGAGCCTGCAAGGAACGTTTAAAATAAGACTTGAAATATGAGCTAACAATTTTAAGTAACATTTATTTATTTATTTAACACTTTTATTGCAATACAATCTGGCGGGAGTATTGCCAGGCGGCCATCTCTTCCAACCAACCAGACAAAAGTAAATAAAGCAAGTTATGTGGTCGCATAAATCATTCAAATGATTATCCACCCTCACGAAATCCATAAACATATACGTGAGAACATGTCCACGAACCCCACAAAGACGGACAGTCACCCGAACATTATTTTTTATATAAAGTGAGAAATCATCAATCAAAAGGAAAGGAATGGATGGTGGAGAGAAAAGGAAAAGAAACATCGGGAATGAAACACGTTATTTTACCGACTAGAAATTAAGAGTTTTTTCAGTCGCTTCTTAAAGCATGCCAAGGACGGAGCGAGTCTTATATTGGTTTGTAACTGATTCCAGAGTCTCACTGCATGGACAGTAAAGGACGACGTAAAGAAAGAGAAGCGGTGAACTGGAGAGGCCAATAAACAATCTCTGTTTGAGCGTAGCGCTAATCCATGATTGGAAAGACGCTGAAAATTCTCGGCGAGATAAGAGGGGGCGGCGATACAGTTAAGGATATTATACAATAGAGACTCTTACTCAACACACAAGGAGCTCTAAGTTCACATTCATCCCTTATCAATACATTGCAACCTCGTATATTATTCAGAGTGCACATATTTCTACAGCATATATTCGGTTATGTATTAAGTATTTAAAACGTTATATTTTCCACCGTATGCGTTAAAAAAAATTAACTTGGACATTAAAAACGTGATAACGCAAGAAAAATCAGTTAATGTTACTAAAAATGTGTCAAAGCTTGCGGGCTACATTAAAATTCGAAAAGGGCCGTATATGGCCTGCGGGCCGTTATTAGCCCCGGGCTGCTTTAAAGGATTGACAATGGCATTTTATTTTTAAGTTAAGGAAAAATAAATTAGTTTATTTTATTCGTTTCAAATATTACTTTAAACGAATTTACTTTAAGACTCGCCGAATCTCCTTCTCAGAAATATGAATAAATTTTACAGAAGAAACTTTAATAAGGCTTTCGTGAGTTTCATTGAGTCTTAAATGGAATTATGAACTGAGAATATACCAGTTAAAAAATATGATTTTTTTTATTATATCATAAAAACTTAAAAACAAAAAGTCTATTATGAAATCAAATACTGGCAGCATTTTTTTTACACGATCCGATTGTTCACTCGATCCAACCATATATTCCTTGATCTTTTCTATCACACCGTCTTATCACGTTTTATATGTTTTGTTGATTTTCTTCATTATTCATTCATTATTTATGCCCAAACCATCTCAGGTTGTCCTTGTTCATCTTATTCAACACATCAAAGTTCCATTCATCCATAGTCACTTTATTCCGTATTCCGTCATACATTGTCATTCCATGTACATATATATACAGTACCCGGCGGTAAGTAATACACATCGGGCTTAAGAAAGAGACTGTCGGCCATAATCGGCTAACTTCGGTTTTGTAGAGCGTCGTCTCTGTCATTCATACCACACCCTAGAACGCTTGACAACGACTGACAAAAATCGCGACGGAATACGTGTATGAATGACAGAGACGACGCTCTACAAAGCCGAAATTAGCCGATTATGGCCGACAGTGTCTTTCTTAAGCCCGATGTATATTACTTACCGCCGAGTACTTTACTAGTATTATTCTCAGTGCACGCATTTCTAAAATATTTTTTCTGCTCCCTGCTTTATTATTTTTACTATATCTCAATATCATTTCACCATGCAGTCATTTCTTAATTTTTTTCCTCTCATACATTGACACGCCACACACTTTTCCTATCGTATACAATCTTTTCAGCATTAAGAGCTACTTCAATACTGAAATGCGGTTTGTTTTCCAAAATTTATATTTCCTTTCCCTCAAAGTGAAGGAGTCGACTCCAAGGCGCCTAACAATAAGCCGCTTAGATCCACGTGGCTTGAGCACACAGGTCAGTGGGCCGTAACACATGGAGATTATGCCCCAGATACGCAAGCCCTACCCGGGATGTGCCCCTTAAATAACACATACCTTCACTCAGGTCGATATTCCTGAACTTAAATGTTACACTAAAACTGAAGATTAAAAAGTATGAAAGATTAATATTTTATTAGAAACGAGTTTTATAATTTAACTTAAATGAAAAGTTTGGGTTGACCTAAGAAAACGCGGTATGACCAAAAATGGGTCAAGTTCTGAAACAGAGAAGAGTTAAAAGTATTTATAATACGATACGATAAGCAATCACTCATGATCGAGTATAATTTTCAGTCATCCTGTGGATAGTAGACGCCTGTGCTTATATTTGTTTATTATGTGGAAGTTGTTGCACCTAGACATGTAAACAGTCTCAACAGATCAAACTGGAAGTTTGAATGGCAAAGATATCTAAGTTCCAAGACGATTGGCAGGTTAAACCAGCTGACGCCTAGTTAAGCATAGTTACATTTAATAATAGCGCTATAAAAAATATATTACGTAGCAGTTTAATCTTCTTCTTCCCAGTGTCATGTCAGGGCCCCCCAACGTTAAATATCTCCTGAGAGTAGGTACCTTTGTCCCCGGCAGCCCGAAAAAGATCCCAAACTCTCTTATACCTGTCCAATCACGTATATTGCGGAACCAGGAGATTTGTCTCCTGCCAACACCTCTTTGACCCTCTATTTTGCCTTGGATGATCAGGTGCAATGATTTGTACTTTTCTCATCTAAGTACATGACCCAAATAGGACACCTTTCGGATTTTAATATCAGTCAGCAACTCTCTTTGGCTTTGGCTCTTTGAAGCTCTATGAAGTTGCTGACCATATCCGTCCAGGGTATCCGTAGCATACTCCGGTGCATCCACATTTCATACTACCAACTTTGAGGGTCCATGCAGTTTAATACAATACAATATTTTGAAAGAAGAAAACGTAGAAACTCAAAGAAATCGTAGGAGTTTAGTGGATGTTGGAGAGACTAAGTGTATGTGTCAAGATAGAAAAGTCTGGCGCTCTTCCTAACCCGATAGGAAAATGGCGCGATGGTATGGATGAATATATTTACACCCATTTGTAAATATGCGTAAATATATTTTGATGAATAATTAATATTTAGGTATGTATTAATGTACCATATTTTTCGTATATTGTCGCATCTGTTGTTTAGAGACATTTATCGTTTAGTTCAGTTAGTCTCTTCGAAAACAATATATAGAAGTTTCACTGTAAAAAATTTGATCGTCACCTAAGACATTAAAAAAAAAAAATAATATGTCCACCGGACAGCTGATCTTAGCATATATTCTTAATCCTCACTCCTCTCCAATCTCCACTCTCCAGCCTCTCTGGGCTCCGAGAGTAAGGCGCGCCATTGTCGCGAATAACGAGACCCATTGTGAGAACTCCTCCATTCCTCCGTGCCTCAGTCCCTCTGTCCTTCTGTCCTCCGTTCCTAGCCACTTAGTTTCGTGAGCGAGCCCGGCCATTGTGCCAGATCTTACACCACCTTAATGATAGCTTATGTCCTTTGTGAGCACCAGCGGCATATTCCGTTGGATTCACTAAGTCCTGAGCAAGTTTCGAAAGATATCCTTCACGAGAAACAATTTCTTTCTTAACAGGCGAACCCAAATGTTCAAGTTACCTTTGAATAGACTTACATAAACTGAATTATTACCTAAATGTGGTTAGCAAAATTATTCAACAACTTAAATTTGATGTTATTTTTTTTATCGATCTCCGTTGCCTAGTGGTAACATTCTAAACTTTCACCCGGTGGTTTCGGGTTCACAAAATATATTTTATATACAAGATAAACAAAGCGTTAAAGCGATTTCAGTACACTTACTTCGTAAAAAAACACGTTCACAATTGTTTACTTTAATTTAATTGAAATATGGAAAGCCTCCGTGGTCTAGTGGTAAGATTCTTTACTTCCATCCAAGGGGTTCAAATCCCGATGATACCATAAAATGTGTGTCAGTTTGGTTAAAAAGTTTATCTGGTAACAGTATTCGCATACGTCGAGCGATAGCGTTGCCAACACGATCAACGACGAACCGCGATTTCCGAGTCTACTTCAGAGGTTCTAAACCCGAACATTCAATTACTGGGGCCGAAGATAATATTGTCTCCTGGATACATCATTTTATGTGTCTGAAACACTAATTTGAATATAATGAAGGGTGTCATACAAATATAATGAAGGATGGCATACGAATATAATGAAGGGTGGCATACGAATATAATGAAGGGTGGCATACGAATATAATGAAGGGTGTCATACGAATATAATGAAGGGTGGCATACGAATATAATGAAGGGTGTCATACGAATATAATGAAGGGTGGCAGACGAATATAATGAAGGGTGTCAAATGAATACTATGAAGGGTTTCATGCGAATATAGTATAATGAAGGGCGTCATACGAATATGATGAAAGGTTTCATACGAATGTAATGAAGGGTGACATACGAATATAATGAAGGGTGTCATACGAATATAATGAAGGGTGGCATACGAACATAATGAAGGGTGTTATACGAATATAATGAAGGGTGTCATACGAATATAATGAAGGGTGTCATACGAATATAATGAAAGGTGTCATACGAAAAAGTTATCTATTTCATTATTTTCTATACATGATTATATATGGTACATCTTGAAGGCTTGTTGATATTATGGTACATCTTGAAGGCTTGTTGCTATTATGTTACATATTGAAGGCTCGTTGCTATTATGTTACATATTGAAGGCTTGTTACTATTATGGTACATCTTGAAGGCTTGTTGCTATTATGGTACATATTGAAGGCTTGTTACTATTATGGTACATCTTGAAGGCTTGTTACTATTATGGTACATCTTGAAGGCTTGTTGCTATTATGGTACATCTTGAAGGCTTGTTACTATTATGGTACATCTTGAAGGCTTGTTAGTATTATGGTGCATCTTGAAGGATTGTTGCTATTATGGTGCATCTTGAAGGCTTGTTACTATTATGGTACATCTTGAAGGCTTGTTGCTATTTTCCAACAAATCCGCTCGTCTATGATATATTAAACTGCTTAAATCTATGTCAGATTTAAAAAAAATTAAATAAATGACCAATCGCTAATCAATATTGGTAAAAATGGAGAAAGTGAGTACTTTCAAGGATATAAATAAATATAGGTTTATTCATAGCAATACAATATGTACATGTGTCGTGAAGTTGCATACATAACATGGTTAAAGATAACGGTAAAGAAAATGAATTTAATAGAGAAACTATCAAAAGGTTTGTGCTCATTTCATAACATTCCCTCAGTCGAAATACACCTTCACCAATAGATGGCGAGCCCGACCACGAAGAAATACACCCTCACCAGTAGATGGCGAGCCCGGCCACGAAGAAATAGACCCTCACCAGTAGATGGCGAGCCCGGCCGCGAAGAAATACACCCTCGCCAATAGATAGCGAGCCCGGCCGCGAAGAAATACACCCTCACCAGTAGATGGCGAGCCCGGCCGCGAAGAAATACACCCTCACCAGTAGATGGCGAGCCCGGCCGCGAAGAAATACACCCTCGCCAATAGATAGCGAGCCCGGCCGCGAAGAAATACACCCTCACCAGTAGATGGCGAGCCCGGCCGCGAAGAAATACACCCTCACCAGTAGATGGCGAGCCCGGCCGCGAAGAAATACACCCTCGCCAATAGATAGCGAGCCCGGCCGCGAAGAAATACACCCTTACCAATAAATGGCGAGTCCGGCCGCGAAGAAATACACCCTCACCAATAGATGGCGAGCCCGGCTGCTAAGAAATACACCCTCACCAGTAGATGGCGAGCCCGGCCGCGAAGAAATACACCCTCACCAGTAGATGGCGAGCCCGGCCGCGAAGAAATACACCCTCGCCAATAGATAGCGAGCCCGGCCGCGAAGAAATACACCCTTACCAATAAATGGCGAGTCCGGCCGCGAAGAAATACACCCTCACCAATAGATGGCGAGCCCGGCTGCTAAGAAATACACCCTCACCAGTAGATGGCGAGCCCGGCCGCGAAGAAATACACCCTCACCAGTAGATGGCGAGCCCGGCCGCGAAGAAATACACCCTCACCAGTAGATGGCGAGCCCGGCCGCGAAGAAATACACCCTCACCAGTAGATGGCGAGCCCGGCCGCGAAGAAATACACCCTCGCCAATAGATAGCGAGCCCGGCCGCGAAGAAATACACCCTTACCAATAAATGGCGAGTCCGGCCGCGAAGAAATACACCCTCACCAATAGATGGCGAGCCCGGCCGCGAATAATTACACCCTCATCAATAGATGGCAAGCCCGGCCGAGAAGACTATTGGATTGTTTTCAGCCCACACCCTTGTATATGTAAATTACAAACAAAAAATAGGTGACAATAAATAAGCAGTCAATATAACCATTTCAGTTAATACAATAATGGTTTCACAGAAAAAAAAGCATGCAAATATGAAATATATATCCCGCAATCACACACACATGATATGCCACCAAAGGGTCTGGGCTCATCCAACAACACCCTCCTAGCCGAGATACATATCCACCATTAGGAGTTGGAACTCAGCTGCAAGAACACGAAATATTTTTCAGCTACTTTTCAGCTATTATACAATATAAAAAAAAATAACAACAAATATGCAGTATTATAAAAATTGTTGATTTTTTTTTTTTTTAAAATAGATGTGGAAGAGAAACGAAGGGATTTAGAAGGAATTACATTCTGCACATCTGATATACACATATTATACATATTTTAAGTGCACTCCACAGTCGCGCTGAGTTAACTGCAAATAAATATGTTTTAAAATATGTTGGTATGCAAAGGAGTCTTTCATCGCCTGATCGAAGAGAATATTAGTATTTGAGTTGTCAGGTAAGTAATTTCGTAATTTTACGTCATGCAGCATTACACCCAGTCCCTTCTGGACATTGGTTTTCAATATATTCAGTATCTCAGTAGTCTCTCGTGTCTTAGAATGATAGTATTTCTCATTTAATAACGGGATTTATTTATTTCTCAGATGACACGGTTGTTCTGACAGACAGTATTGACGACCTTCAAACGCTTATAGATAGAATTAATGAAGCCGGTGTGAGGCTGGGGCTGAACATGAACGTGAGTAAAACTAAGTTCATGGTGTTTGGCCGGCAGGATCACGCAGGAGCACGTCTTACATTGAACGGTGCTGATATAGAGAGAGTGGAAACATTAAAATACCTCGGAAGTATCCTAGTGGAAAACCTCGACCCAGAAACCGAAGCCAAGTGCAGAATTGAATCATCTCGTGCGGCTTTTAATATAATGAGAAGCGTATTCTGCGATGATTATCTAAACTTGAAACTTCGACAACGGTTAGTCAAATGCTACGTTTGGTCAGTGTTATTACATGGAGTGGAATCATGGACCCTCAAAGTTGGTAGTATGAACCAACTGGAAGCATTCGAAATGTGGATGCACCGGAAAATGGTACTGATACCCTGGACGGATATGGTCAACAACACAAGGATTCTTCGAAGAGCCAAAGTTGATAAAGAGTTGCTGACTAATATTAAAATCCGAAAGGTGTCCTATTTGGGTCATGTACTTAGAGGAGAAAAGTACAAATTACTGCACCTGATCATCCAAGGCAAAATAGAGGGTCGAAGGGGTGCTGGCGGCAGGCAAATCTCCTGGCTCCGAAATATACGTGATTGGACTGATATAAGGAGCGTTGGGGATCTTTTTTGGGCTGCCGGGGACAAAGATACCTACTCTCAGATGATATTTAATGATGGGGGGGACCTGACATGACACTGAGAAGAAAAAGAACGGGATTTGTTCGTCATCAATGGCAATTGGTTTTCCGGAGTGGACACCATCTTTGAGTGTCACATCGACATAACAGAATGTTTAAACATCTTCGACATACATTAAATATCTTTTTTTGTGTCGCATGAGAGAGAATGGTTTGTTATTTTACTTTTGCACTTGACAAACAATTACAACTAACCGCACGAGTGTTGTACCAAAATGGCAACCAACGATGAATTGTCGAAAATTTGTTTACACCGCAAAAGTTATTTTTACCTTTTTTCTGTCTTGGTGACCATAACTGAGATAGGAATAATGGGATGTGTCAGTTACGTACGATATTAAACGATTATCTTTTTTTTTTCAAAATGATAATCACGCTTTTTTTAAGATGTTACTCACAAAGTAAAAAAAATCTAAATTCGTAACTATTTGACTATAGTTTTTACCATATATTGGTAAGAAAATTTTGTCTTTATTATAATTTTTTTATTCGCTAGTTGTTAAGATGCTTAACTTTTACTTCCATTCCCGATACAGGCTTCGGTTTGCACGACAAACCGAGATCTGGTTCAATTATTTTTTCACACGAAATGACAAACTGCAAATTCGGTACCTATTTTAGTGGTTCCAAACCCAAAGGCTCGGATCATGAGGCGAATGAAAATGTGGTGTAAAAATGTAGAAGAATTACCACGGTGATAAAAAAGTATGAAAGAGGAAGTAAATGCAATAATTTGGTAAGTGGAAAAGATAAGAGAAGAATAAGGAAGTCTCATATTTAGATAGTATTTCTTCGGTATTCCTTCAATAACCTTCGTAACGTTTTCATAGTGGATAAGTTAAGAAATATATTAAACGGAGAATTGAGTGATAAGAAACAAGGTCAATTAGGGAAGTAAAACTATATACTCGGACTGAATAGTTATACTCGGACTGAATAGTCTTCTGAACAATATTTTAGTACCAGCTTTGATGTAAGTGAAACGTCAGCGTAGAAAAATACTGAGAGAAGTCGAATAAATGTTATTAAATCACGTACACTCTTAATGTTGTTAAATCACGTACACTCTTAATGTTGTTAAATCACGTACAATCTTAATGTTATTAAATCACGTACACTCTTAATGTTGTTAAATCACGTACACTCTTAATGTTGTTAAATCACGTACAATCTTAATGTTTTTAAATCACGTACACTCTTAATGTTGTTAAATCACGTACACTCTTAATGTTGTTAAATCACGTACACTCTTAATGTTGTTAAATCACGTACAATCTTAATGTTATTAAATCACGTACACTCTTAATGTTGTTAAATCACGTACAATCTTAATGTTTTTAAATCACGTACACTCTTAATGTTGTTAAATCACGTACACTCTTAATGTTTTTAAATCACGTACACTCTTAATGTTGTTAAATCACGTACACTCTTAATGTTGTTAAATCACGTACACTCTTAATGTTGTTAAATCACGTACACTCTTTATGTTGTTAAATCACGTACACTCTTAATGTTGTTAAATCATGTACACTCATAATGTTGTTAAATCACGTACTCTTAATGTTGTTAAATCACGTACTCTTAATGTTATTAAATCACGTACACTCTTAATGTTGTTAAATCACGTACACTCTTAATGTTATTAAATTACGTACACTCTTAATGTTATTAAATCACGTAAACTCTTAATGTTGTTAAATCACGTACACTCTTAATGTTGTTAAATCACGTACACTCTTAATGTTATTAAATCACGTAAACTCTTAATGTTGTTAAATCACGTACACTCTTAATACTGTTAAATCACGTACACTCTTAATGTTGTTAAATCACGTACACTCTAAATGTTGTTAAATCACGTATACTCTTAATGTTATTAATCACGTACACTCTTCATGTTGTTAAATCACGTACTCTTAATGTTATTAAATCACGTACTCTTAATGTTGTTAAATCACGTACTCTTAATGTTGTTAAATCACGTAAACTCTTAATGGAATGACAATATGCGATAGAGTATGGAATTAAGGGATTAAAGATGAGTGGCAACTTTAGCCTGATGTCTTAAGTAAGGCAAATAAGAACACTGTGAGATGGTTTGGGCATTTACAACGAATGATTAAAAGAAAGAGTAACTAAACAAATAATAGTGCAAATATGAGTAGAAGGGGTAGAGTACTGTCAAAGAAAAGTATGGTTGGATCAAATTAATTATATTTTAAAAATACATGTTAAAAGTCATAGAAATCGTAAAAGTTAATGTTGAAGATGCGAAAGGTTTGTATGTCACGATAGGGAAATTTGGTGTTTTTCCTTCTCTATCTACGAATCGGTAGGACGGTATGTATGTCTATATTAATTCATAAACCAATTTTTTTAGTAAATGAATACAACTTGCGAGAGAAATGATCGAAGCCTTCTTGCTTGGTTCAAAGCAGGCTCATGTAACATTTCTTGCCTGGAATGGTTCAAAGCAGACTCATGTATCATTTCTTGCCTGGAATGGTTCAAAGCAGACTCATGTAACATTTCTTAGTAAGTACATTTATCAATTTCAGGAATACATTAACTTTGATGATTCATTTAGGGAAAAGGCTTTAATATTAAATATCACAAGGCTTTCTCGGGTAATATGGTCTGGCCGAGTAGGATGGATATTGTGATGTGGTATTAAGCTAGGCTTACCATCAAATATTAGTCCGAACCGGGACAAAAGAGAATTTATTGAGGGGAAAGGAAAAAATCAATGATAAATATTTTATATTCATTTTGTTTGATTAATGGTACGAATCAATATTGGTGGCGTCATATGTTTAAGCGAAGTTAAGTTTTATTCTATGTTTAAAGGATCACATTTTATTTACTAAGGTGTTACAAAGGACATACTCGTATGAGAACTGATATTAAGTAAGGCTGATATGTTAAGTAAGATGAATGTAATCATTCTGAGATAGTTTGGGCACATAAAATGAGATAATAAAGAAATACTAACACAACAAATATAGAGTGTAGAGTACCCGGCGGTAAATAATACACATCGAGCTTAAGAAAGAGACTGTCGGCCATAATCGGCTAACTTCGGTTTTGTAGAGCGTCATTTCACCGAGCGATCACACCCTAGAACGCTTGACAACGACTGACAAATCGCGATGGAACATATGTATAAATGACAGAGACGACATTCTACAAAGACGAAGTTAACTGTTTATGGCCGAGTCTCTTTCTTAAGCCCGATGTGTATTACTTACCGCCGGGTACTGTAACATAGGTGTGAGTGGAAGGGGTGGTAGAGGAAGGCTTAATTGAATCAAGTGTATAATATTTTGAAAGAAGGAAATTTGAAAATTCAGAGAAATCGTAGGAGCTGTATGAGGTGTATGAATGTAGAAAAAACAAAAGTTTTGTTCTGTTAGTCTGGCGTTTTATTTTCTGTGATTTTCTCGATAGAGAGACTGCATGATCGTACTAAAAAATATATGTTTACCATATATGGTAAGGGATTTTTCAATTATTTTTGTGCAAGATTTTTTGACCCACAGAACTGAACCAATAATACTAATTGACTTGGTATTTATAAACTTATGGTGTTCAATATATCAGGATGGTCGGCTCCTTTTAAGTTCTTGTTTTTTGTTTTAATTCCCACTTTGTAAAGTATTTTGTTATATAAGCTTAGCAAGTAACGTACTGAGTACAGTTGAACAGTGCTTATTCAAGTCTCTTACTTTATTTTTGTGTTTTGTGAAGATTTTTTTCACATGTAAGTGTTAAATTATTCTGTTAAACCGGTAATATGTTAAGTCTTGATCAAAACTGGACGTGTGGTTAACGCACACACAGGTGTTTAGGCCCAGGGTAATGCCAATGCTTTGATATATGATTCACTTGAACTTTTCTTCCTCGGGCTAACGGTCACGGTAGCTAGACTATGTTAGATGGGGAGGTCTGGAGCGCCAGAAGGGAGTGGATATCACCTGGGATACTCGTATTATTAAATGTGCCTTCGTTATTGTTATCATCCTCACCTTTATGAGTAACACATTATCATTTCCGTGAGGTACCTATCTATGGCCCTAATTTCTTCTCCTTTTATATTAAACAGCAATTTTCATATCAAGTAACTTGTTATGTGGTTCCGCAAAGCGTGAACTATTTCATCTCCTAGTTTTGGTAAAAATAATACATTTCTTTTATCCGCTTACTCGAGTTTTTATTATAAAAATATAAAATTGAAACTTCTATCTTCTCCCATCGTACTCAAAACTTATATCTTCTCCCACCGTACTTAAAAATATAAAATGAAAACTTATATCTTCTCCCACCGTACTCAAAATTTCTATCTTATCCCACTGTACTCAACAATATAAAATGAAAACTTCTATCTTCTACCACCGTACTCAAAAATATAAAATATGACTTCTGTCTTCTCCCACCGTACTTAAAACTTCTATCTTATCCCACTGTATTCAACAATATAAAATGAAAACTTATATCTTCTACCATCGTACTCAAAAATATAAAATGAAAACTTCTATCTTCTACCACCGTACTCAAAAATATAAAATGTAACCTTCTATCTTCTCCCACTGTACTAAAAAAATCTTAATTTCGCTTTTAATGTCTAAAAGAAGTCAATGAAAGAAAATTATGGCTTTTATATTCGTTTCTAGAAAAATAATTATAATAAAAGGTCATTTTTCATAACGACGTTTAGAGAGCAGACTTTCCTCAAGGTTCGCTTAAAAGAGAGCGTTTTCAAGACAATATTAAAATCCCTATTCTTCAAAATCACATCAACTAACAAATCTAAATTTTAACATTTTTTTAATTTGCGTTAAAAATAAATACTTTAAAAAATAATATAATTTATCCCCAATTTTGAAAATGTTGGTGAAATCCTAAACACACTCATTTTTCACACGCATGTATGTATTTTTAAGACATAAATAAATAATGTAAAATAGTTTAAATCAAAAGTTTGGATAAAATTCTTCGTTCGTACGGTATTCTTCAATTCAGATAATTAGTGATTTGGAGATATTAAAGAGTGTGGCAGGGGACGATATTACACCGACAAAAAATGCAACTAAAATATTTTATTAAATATTCATTTTAATTTATTTTTATCAAACACTGTTTATTCCACTTTTTTGTGATGGTATAACCCTACCGGTTTCAAGGCTTTCCCCTCATCTTCAGGGGAGCGCAAACAAGACTTATTGTTTGCGCTACCCTGAAGATGAGGTGAAAACCTTGAAACCGGTAGGGTTATACCGTCACAAAAGAGTGGAATAAACAGTGTTTGATAAAAATAAATTACAATGCCTTTAAACCTCCACAACGTTAATGCCTTAACTATAAACAACAAATATTCATTTAGTTATTCGGAAGTATTGAAACCGATATTGAAAGAAAAAAACTGAAAGCAAATCCATTCATTAATATTCAAATAATGCTATTAGCACAACAACATTATATTACTATGAATATAAATCACCAATATCGAAACATCCATGGCGCTTCAGTTAACCCGACACAGAAATATTCCAACAAAGATCAAATTGAACAACAAACACAAAATATGGATATTAGAGCAAAATAAACGTATACACGAATACAGAGATAGTGTCAAATCAGCGTTCGTAAGATGGGCACTTTCAATGACACAGTACTCACCCACAAACGCGTGTATTTTTTTTCACACTTTTCAATAAACCACTAATAATAATGGTATTCCAGCGGATTTCGACTTGTACGTTTTAAAAGTTTCCCGATTCCTAATCTGCTGAACGGCGTGTGTAGTGTTTGTGCAACTCTGATTGCCTCATATCTGCTTAGCATGCAAATCAGGACTGACCAACCGCGTGTGCTCGTGTTCACGTGGGGAAGTTGCAACTCTCCAGCGCAGCGAATAAACAACAATGCGAGTGTGTAAACGTCCATTCACTTATTATGCACCAGCAAATTGCGGCACAGCCTACTTTTTGTTCCCTTTTCAGACAAAATTAAATAACATAGTGCCTTATTAGTTAGCTTGTCAGACTATCCTTATTTTCAAATGTCGAGAAATTTATGTTAGCAAAGAATTAAAATTAATCAAAATTAGTAACGTCCTTACTTTATCAGGCCGCTTTAACACTGACAAAATATATTCAAACTAAATTCTTATAGATTGTCTGGAGTGATGAAGTGTGAGGAGTTTGATTTCGCGTGATGTATACATATGAATTGAGTGTCTTTGTGTTTGTCAGGTTGATGAGAATGTGCAACGGGGTTTTATGTCATCAAAAATCGGAAAGAAGTATCGATTTATTTTTTCATGCTATATGTCCTCAGTGAGATACAAGTAAAGGCCTAGTTTACTGGGGACACGACAAATGAAAGGCAACAAACCTAGATCCATTAAAATTTTGTGTCCAAATTAAATGACATGTTGTTTTTTAGCAAATTATGTGTATTTCTTGTCAAGTGTAAAATAAATTTTTAAAAATTGTTCTTTGTCTTTTGGAACTGATGAACAATCTCTAAGATCTTTCATATTTCAGTAAGAATTTTTCATATTCCAAAAAACGAGCGCTTTAAAATTCCAATAAGAACAACAATCTCTCATATTCCAATAATAAACCTGAAGAGAGTCTTTTGTTTTCCAATAAGAACCGATAAATATACGATTGAACCTAATGAATGAAATATTGAAAGACGGAGAGGTAAAGAGTTAGGAAAACAGAAGGAGCTGTATTTGAGAAAATGTATGGATATTGAGGATGTGAAGTAAATATGTCGTGGAAAGAAAATTTGGCACCGTGTCTTCTCTGCCTGCCGCTGGTAACAAGCGTGATGATATGTACGAGTACATATGTATGTAAAACAATTAATCAACATTAAATAAGAAATGGTTTATGCTTCCAATCCTGAGGTGATATTTTAGTGAAATAATTTTAAATTTATAATATAAAAATTCTGCGTGTCTTTTACAACCAATAAACTATTTCAGATCGTCGTATTAAATAATAAGCAGAGAGAGGTATAGGCTATGGACTAAATATTATTTTATCAACTATCCAAAAATCTAAATTTTGTTGAGGAGAAACTCGAGAAGGAGCCCTTTTACTAAGGAACCTGTCGGTATCAATACGACTGGCAAAGATAGTTGCGTTCATGCGATTTTTATTTATTTAATTATTGATAAAATAAACAGCACTTAAGTAAATGTATTTAACATATGTTATCACAATAACAGTTATAAAAAAAACATTTTAACATATTCCAAAAATTTACTTACAATTAAGAATAGATGTCTTTCAAAATAGTTAGGGTACGCAAAGAAGACAGAGTGCAAGACCTTCATACCACAATACTCACCCTTAGTATCTTCTCCACTCATACAACTTCTATCGTTTCTCTGATTTTTTACGTTTCCTATTTTAAAAATATCATTCACTAAGTTGACTGGGCGACCATCGAACGACTGGATACTATAAATAGTAAAATTAACCTATTCAACACGTTTTTGCTAGAGCTCTGCTACAAACACGCTCCACTTAAACTTACTTACTTAAAGCATAGACCTGCCCCATGGCTGACTGACGACATTAAAAAAAAACATGGTAAGACGTGACAAAGCGAAAAAAAACTTCAAGTCTAATCCCAATGATCAACTATGGGAGATTTTTCGACGACTTCGCAATAAATGTACACAATTATGTCGGAATGCAAAAAGAAAACACTATTTTGACACCCTTCAAAACTTTCAGCCTGCAAAAAAGTGGAAAATCCTGAATTCGATGGGTGTCAAATCCTCAGGCAACTCAGGTAACTTCACATTAGATGTTAATAATCTCAACAAACATTTTGTAACATCATCACTCAGTTTAGACACTAACACAAAGGAGAACACTCTCCGAAAAATTCATGTAATGCCTCGACCCAATGTTCCTGAGCTCCACTTTTCGGAGGTTGATGTACTCGTAGGTGAGGTTCGTCGTATTCTTTTGACTATATCCTCAAAAGCGATGGGTGACGACAATATTTCGATTGTATTCATCTCCATTATCGATGCTATTCTTCCTATCATAACTCATATTATAAATTTTTCTTTGTCTACTAGCAACTTTCCTAGTGTATGGAAGAAGGCTCTAATCATTCCGATCCCGAAAATTGGCTCACCCACGTCATATAAAGATTTTAGGTCCATATCTACTCTGCCCACATAATCTAAAGTTATTGAAAAAATTGTTCATATACAAATTGACTCCCACCTTAATCAATTTGAATTGTTTAATCCGTTGCAGTCAGGATTTCGTCCGGGACATAGTACCACTACCGCACTGGTCAAGATTACGGATTATGTGAGACGTGGAATGAGCTTTAAGCGGCTGACATTGTTATGTCTATTGGATTTTAGCAATGCATTCAATACTGTAGGCTTTGATCTGCTTATGGCTCGAATGCGTTCATTACGATTATCTGAATCGGTCATTGTCTGGTTTTCGAGCTATTTAAAGGGAAGACAATAATCCTGTAAATACCAAGAGCGTATATCTGAATGGACTGATCTCTCTGCAGGCGTTCCCCAAGATGGAAGTCTCTCTCCACTCCATTTTTCGATATTCATCAACCAAATAACATCGTCTCTTAAATGTTCTTATCATCTGTATGCGGATGACCTGCAGATAACATACATATTCATTTTTAACCAAATTTCTTTCACGCGGCTTTGAACAATTTAAATGCGGACCTTCAATCGATCTCGGAGTGGACTGGGGAGCATGGCTTACTCATAAATCCTAAGAAGTCTCAAGCGATCCTCATTGGCAGCACTCAGCTTCTCGGTAAATTCAACACTGACTTACTTCCTCCAACATTACTTGATGGCTCTATCACACCATTACATAAAACTGTTAAAAACCTAGGAGTGCTAATAGATAGCACTCTCTCATGGCGAGATCAAATAAATGAGGTAAGCCGAAGGATCTTCTTCAACATTCATTCCCTTAAAGTGTTGCAAAGATTCCTAACAACTAAAACAAAAATTTTACTCGTACAATATCTGCTCTTTCCAATTCTGGACTATGCGGACGTATGTTACAGAGAAACATTACAGCGTCTTCAAAATGTGTGTCTAAGGTTTATTTTCAACCTACGTAAGTACGATCATATAACTTCATACCAGAAGGCATTGAACTATTTGAATGTTAGAAATAGACGCCAAATTTACATACTGTCTCTATCGTATAATATATCGTATAATAGCCTTAACTGTCCCGCCGCCCCCTCTTATCTCACCGAAAATTTTCAGCGTCTTTCCAATCATGGATTAGTACTACGCTCAAACAGAGATTGTTTATTGGCCTTTCCAGTTCACCGCTCTTCTTTCTTTACGTCGCCCTTTACTGTCCATGCAGTGAGACTCTGGAATCATGCTTTAAGAAGCGACTGAAATAACTCTTCATTTCTAGTCAGTAAAATAACGTGTTTCATTCCTGATTTTTCTTTTCCTTTCCTCTCCACCATCCCTTCCTTTCCTTTTGATTGATGATATCTCACTTTATATGAAAAAAATGTTCAGGTGATTGTCCCTCTTTGTGGGGTTCGTGGGCATGTGCTCACGTATATGTTTATGGATTTCGTGGGGATGGATAGTCATCTGAATGATTTATGCGACCACGTAACTTGCTTCACATATTTTTTTCTGGTTGGTTTGAAGAGATTGCCGCCTAAGCCCGCCAGATTGTATTTGCAATAAAAGTGTTAATAAATAAATAGATCCAACCATACTTTCCTTGGTCTTCTTCTCGCATGCGCCTTTCACTCACATTTGTTGTGTATAAATATCTGTCAGTTTGTCTTTCTTCATTCATTCTACATGACCAAACCATCTCAACGTATTCGTCTTCATTTTACTTAACGCATCCGCCTTAAGTCTGAGAAATATTTTCCTTATATTGGTATTATTAATCAGACATAGAGAGTTACCCAATCGTTGCATCCTCACAATTAATGAACTACAACATACAATTGTCTTAGGTAAACATAGAAGGTTACCCAATCGTTGCATTCTCAAAATTAATGAACTACAACATACAATTGTCTTAGGTAAACATAGAGAATTTTGCATTCTCACAATTAATTAACTACAGCATACAATTGTCTTAGGTAAACATAGAGGGTTACCCAATCGATGCATTCTCACAATTAATGAACTACAACATACAATTGTCTTAGGTAAACATAGAGGGTTACCCAATCGTTGCATTCTCATGATTAATGAACTACAACATATAATTGTCTTAGGTAAACATAGCGGGTTACCCAATCGTTGCATTCTCACGATTAATGAACTACAACATACAATTATCTTAGGTAAACATAGAGAGTTATCCAATCGTTGCATTCTCACGATTAATGAACTAGAACATACAATTGTCTTAGGTAAACATAGAGGGTTACCCAATCGTTGCATTCTCACGATTAATGAACTACAACATACAATTGTCTTAGGTAAACATAGAGAGTTACCCAATCGTTGCATTCTCACAATTAATGAAATACAATGTACAAACTTAGGTAAACTTTTTGTTCTGAGAACTTCTTCCAGAAACTCTTTATTATTACTATGTTAGATTCGTTATTATAACAGACAATACGGGTGTTTTGTGAATATTTTTAACGTCATAACCAACCTCCCCAGCAACCTTCCCCAACGCCCTCCCACCAGCGCCCGACTGACTGTTCCCTCCCTCCGCCCCCTGACGTCCCCGCGCTCCTGCAGCTTTCGAGTGCAGATCCTCTCACCGCTGGCCAATTTATTCTGAAGACCTAAAAATAGTACACTCACAATGTCACTGCCAGGAACGTTAAACGATACCTTTTTTTATCTCTTTCGACAAATTTCTCCTCTGAACTGTAAAATATTTTATTATCTTGTTTGCTATTTAAGCTTTTGTTCCATAAATTTTTCCCTTGAATTAAATGTTAACAATTCAAAAATTTATTTACTTTTTTTAAAACAAAAAACACTATTCAAAAGGCACCTGCGTCATTTTGCGTTTAACGAAATGTATCTTTAAAAAATATGTAGAAAGGCATCCATAGAGATTCCATCTTATACCATTGGGACTGCATCTTAACTTACATAAGGATGTCATTATGAGAAATGTTAAAAGATGTTAGGATGAGATACGTATAGGGATGTCATAATGAGATTCGTATAAAGATGTCATAATGAGATACGTCTAAGGATATCATAATGAGATACGTATAAAAATGTCATAACGAAATAGGTATGAGGATATCATAATGAAATACGTATAAGGATTTCATAATGAGATACGTATAAGGATGTCATAATGAGATACGTATAGGGATGTCAAAGATAGGAAGATAGTGGATGCAGTTATTAAATTAAATACTTTCTCGCATCTGTATGTATTAAGAAAAACATATTTGTTAGGATAACCACAGAAATTTTACTAAAGCTGCACACGCCTACCGAATTTCTAGCTCCAAGATGTAGACCATTTCATGCCACTGGACCGGTAACGGTAAAAGGTCTATCATAATACATACCCCTACCATAAGATACTTTACGAAAGAACGAATCAACTCGTTTTCGTCTTAAGTGATGACACACCCGTTCAAGAAATAGAAAAGTTCCAAGAAATAGGTTGAGAGGAGCAAGTTTCGTTTATTTCAATGATGGCGAGGAATGTTACATGTCAGTACTATATATGCGGAGAAACACTCTCATGCAATTTGTCTGAGACAACATAACATAATAATATCAAGTAGGAAAGGACTCACGCTCCAGAGATATGGACGACTCTGTCGTCTCGACCAGAATTCTTCGCCATCTGCTTGACGGCGGGTGACGGTCAGCACTGAATGGTCCGCGAGCAGCCAGCATAAGGACGGGCATTCATGAATCGGTAATAAATGGCTGTCGTCAATTTGATATGGCTTGCACCTGTTTCCCGCTCTCTAGCGTTCTTTTCTCTTCGAGGGAGATATATTTCGAACGATGTTCAAATTTAAATAATACAGCTTAAGAAACAATAAATATAAAAAAAGTGAGAAATTCAAAGAAAACGTACAAGCGTTAGAAGGAAGACGGGCCAATAAAAGAAATCAATAAAACGAATAACAAATGCAAACAACCACAGCTGATGTACTAGCGAGCAATATTTTGATTGTTCAGGAATCTTCTGCCAGCCATGCGTGACCAGCAGACCGATTTTTTTAAACTTAAGAACAATTAAAGGGTCTTTGGAATTGAGCGGTTTTTTTAATTCTTGGATAAAACAGAGATGGCGTCGCGAACTTGCCTGGGTCTTGTGACATTTGAGAAGTGTAATGTATGACATTTATAAAAAGAGAGTCGTATACAATACAACAACGCGTTCAAATTGTTGAATTATTTTATGTATTGTAATCTCAAAGGTTAAAGGATTTGAAGGGTGCGCGATAGTTCGAGAAAATTTGGCACTATGGATGCGCCAAAAAGGTGTGGATTATGACTTCGGTACCCTGCATCTGATAACTCGCGGAGGACGAGAGTGATGGAGACGAAGCTTTTGTTTTAGCTTCACTTTAATTTAATTGTTTTTCTCTTTGTTAGTTTGAATTATTTATAGGGTATTTATCTTGTATTCGATATAATTCATTTTTGAGCAAATATACTGTATTTTTTATTGAACTTAGTTTGATTTCGTTTTTTTTTTCGGAATACTCACTATAGATTATACTTTGCATTTTATTATTTAACAATAAAAACTACTTTTATCCAAATAGCAAGTGATTACATTTTGCTATTTAACAGTAAAAACTAGTTTTATTCAAATATCAAGTGATAACATTTTGTTATTTAACAGTACAAACTAGTTACATCCGAATAACAAGTGTTTATGACTTTTTCTCAGAAACACTATTCAAACAAGTTAATATGCATTTTAATCAGAACTGGCACCTCATATTGATATGAGGATGTCCAATAAGACATGGGCAATTGCCTAGTTTGTTGGATCCTGAACATGTATTATATCTTCTTATTTGCAATACCAATGTTAGATACGCTCGTGTGCCACTATATCAATGTTGGAAACGCTCGTGTGCTACTATATCAATGTTGGATACTCTCGTGTGCTACTATAGCAATGCTGGATACGCTCCTGTGCTACTACAGCAATGTTGGATACGCTTGTGTGCTACTACAGCAATGTTGGATACGCTCGTGTGCTACTATCATATAATATGCTCCTGTGCTACTACAGCAATGTTGGATACTCTCGTGTGCTACAATTGCAATGTTGGATAGGCTTGTGTGCTAACATAGCAATGTCGGATACGCTCGTGTGCTACTATAGCTGTCAGGCGTGATTGGTTTGCTCTGTTTGAACTTTCGAGTAAATCGAGTTTTTATTAAATGTCAATAATAGTGGATTCAAGTCTCGAGTTATATCTCCCTTGAGGAGAGTTTGTTCTCTACCTATACACGGGACTTGATTAAATGCCTTTTATTATTACAATATATTAATCACATAATAATCTTTTTCTTGTGCATGTAGAACTGTGTCTTGAATTATGTTGTTAAAAATGTCCTTGTACCGTTTTGGTGGGTAGCGACCTCGACTATAGTGCACATTTAGTTTGTCCATCGTTTGATACATCTACCGTTAGATATATAAGTAATATAGCCTGAAGAGGCTAGCAATCATGTCTACAGCGTCCCACATTTTAGTTTGGCTTAGAATAACGTACATTATATTGCTTGAAACATGTCGTTGGCGTTTTTGAAAGAGTAACTCAAAATATATTAAATTCCCTTTAGTGACGTAGCGTGTTTTCTGTTTCCCCCATTGCCTTTTTTTCTAATATCTCCTCTTTTATCCTAGCCGGAAATAATTTTTTTTATGAATAAATTGTCAAATTGTTCCTGTCCTCTTTTTATCTAACAATTTTCTACGTTGCATCATTTTATTTTCTTCTTTCTTATATGAACACCATATAGTACACTTGAAACAAACTATTAATTCACTATAATGAATACCACTATCTTCCTATCCTTACTATCAACTTGCGCATTATTATTTTGTTATATTTTTAATCTCTAAATAATACTCGTAACTGCCAAGCTAGAGTCTCCTTGAATAAAATTGGCTCTCTAGCTGGCACTCTATAAATTGTCATTTTATTATTACTATCAACATTTTTTCAGGTTGGCTGGAAGTTATTGATGTTTGACCATAAAGTCGCAAAATTTAACTGTGTACAATAAAGTATTTAAACAAAATAAATCTTATTTAGTTTCTTCTTTGTGGAATTGAATGTAACGTCGTATGTAAGGAGCCAATACTTTATATTATAAAATAGTTTCCATCAATAATGAGGAAAGAAAGCTCGCTAGAGTGGAGTGTTTTGCTCGCTTTCTGTCTGCACTGCATGGCACAAAGGCCGTGCCGATAAGGGTGCATGTGCAGGGAGCAGGGTGGAGGGTGCATCGAGCACATTGCGGCATATGGTGCCAATCAATCCTCCTGCAGCCCCTACGTGCAACAACACTCTACGTTTTTCAACAGATTTCTTCTAAATGTATTTTATAATCTACACATATTTTATACCGATGTAGAATATTGGATGTTTGTTGTTTTATAATATATTTTATTTGTTCATAATTTTATCAATTAATTTGTACGTATAATTAATTTTAAATTTAATGTATTTTTTATATTATATATCTTAAGTTTTCAACTATTCCCAGTGCAATAACTTCGTAAGTCGTCTATTTTCCAGCCCAGGGGTTGCGGGTTTTATTCCCGTTGGAACCCAGATTTTAAAATAGGTATATTCTGGTTTTCAATTAAGATATCTTTATCATTTGTCTGGTAGATTAGAAGAGATTTCCGCATGACAATTACCCCGCAGGTATTTTTGTACCCAATGAAAGTGTAATTACAATACAAAATAATTATTCTTAACATTTAAATTTTATTTGTAATTTAATTTTTTTAGATTATTATCCGAGATAATTGAGTGCGTTAAAAATACGTTCCTCGAGAAGAGTATATGATATTACAATGTATGCTAGAGTTAAGAATGTTCAAATTACAGGAAACTGTTCGTTAAAGACATATGTTTTGAATGGAATAAAGAAGGCAACTTAACTAATTAATAGAACAAATTACAAACGTCTTACAAAATAAATAATTGGAAAGGTAGAAGGATGAAAAGAATGGAACAAAATATTTGAAAAAAGTTATTGAAGGATAGGATAGAAGGGTGAGAAACAAAAGAGCATGCTGAACGGTGTGTGTTGTTGTAGATTAGATAAAGTGGTGATGAAGGTATTATATTTAAAAAATGATGTCGTACACTGGGTAGAACATTTAGCTCACATGCAAGACGCGATCCATTCAAAAAAATATTTGGTTTAACAGAACATAGGATATAGAGAGACCAAAGAAAAAAATTCTACATGGTATGATGGAAGACTGCTGCCGTTTGGGTTTAAACAGGAATGTTACTAAAGTAGACAGGTAGCAAAGGATCCAGCAGGTTGCTATAAATGATCCCGTAGTACTCGTATGTTGTTATTTTCAAAACACTTTACCCTCTTGAACGTTGCATCTTCAAGTGATAACCCACCTTGAACTTGATAAAATTAAGAGGTATACTGGGAAAATGCGTGTACTGTTAGTTTCGATGCTTTATACATTGCAACGGAATGAAGACACCAGAAATGAATAAAGTGGATGTTTTAAGTAAGATAAAGATAAACGTGATTTGAACAAGTGTGAAGCATTTATGACAGCTGACAACTGAGTGATTAAGCGAGTTAACGAGTCAGAAGTACAAGGGGGTGGTGGAAGAGATAGACCGAGGAGAACGTGGTGGATCAGTGAACTAGATTTTGTAAGAAGCTAAAGGGAGAAGTATGAATAAAAGATGTTACATGTCCGTCTAAAAAGACAATAGATTTGCAGTGACTATTAAAGCATACATCATTTTTATTGAAGGGAAATTTGTAGCTGATAACTTATTTTCTAATAACTGGAGACCAATTCTTGATTCATTGATATGACTACACCACATCGAGTTCTAATCCAGGGGTACTGATTATGTATGAAGAAATTAATGGATCTGGAGGAGGGGAAATTGGTGTTTTACGATAAATCTGTTTGCGGTAGAGATATCGATCAGATCCCGCAAAGAACAAGGCATGATGTTATCTATGTAGTTTCAAAGAAAGTTATTCCCTTTATGAGAATTTATTTTAGACATCAAGAACTGATAAGGAGTGGAAAATAAGATCCAATCCAATTGTAATAAAAACCATAATAAAATAACGAAACGTCCATATGGCAACACAATTGACAAATTCTCTTTGAAAGGGAGCCAAGTTTCAATTAGTCGAAACAGAAGCTTTTTGTTTAAGGCAGTTTAATAAAATATGATAAAGAGCATTACACGCTCACTGCGAGGCTGGAGGCTGGAGGCGTGAGGCGAGGATGTCAGCCTCCGGGCTCCGGGCTTTGGGATACAGACTTCAGTCTCTTACTGCAGCCTTCTTGCTACCAGTTCCCAGACACACACCGCCACAGGGCTAGCTGTAAGATCATTTAAAATATCTTCCGCCTTTGATGGTTAAATCCTGTTCATTTTACGGATTAAAAAAATACACCGAATCAAACAGAAACTGCTGGGAAATGCACCTAAAATTCCTTGGTATACTAATCATTGTGCCATAGGAAGATTATTTTTTTCAGCATTAGTTCAACAATAAGAATTTAACAAATGGCAAACAAATACATTAATTAATGAGACAAGAATAACTTATAAATGTTGAACAATCCGAAAAAACACAACGATACATTCGCAAAAATGTTCTTTAGTCAAAAAAATCATCAATTTATTTTTTTATCATCATCCTGTCGTGGAGGTCATGAATGGGGATCGTGACTCCCATGATAGCCCTTGACGACGATTCCCTGCGCATTCCTGCACTCCGCCGTTCAAAGATCAGTTGTTAAGGATAGTCCTGATGCATCTCTCGTTTGGTCAATCCAAAGCTCTTTAAGCTCAAACCTCTCCAAACTAACACATTGATCAATAAGTCACGGGACTAACCAACAGATGGTGCCTCTAATAACAAATCCATACCATTCTCAGTTAGTACCAACCTTTAGAAGTTACGTGTCAAACTTTCATGATATTCCGACATTGTTTCATTGAGTTACAGTGGTGTTTGTGACGCTACTTTTGCTATTTTCTTTTGCTATTTTTAAAACAATGGAATGAAACAATAGTTTTTGCATCGGTATGTGACAATGGATGCAACTTGAATCCACCACTATACTCCGGAATCAAATCGGCAGTTAGCTGAATGGAGAGCAACCGATGTAAATCGTCCGAAACGACCAAAAACTCAACAGTCGGCCGAGAAGGTTATGCCCTCCGTATTTTGGGATACGCATGGTATAATATTCATCGATCACCTTGAAAAGGGAAAAACCATCAATAGCGAATATTACATAGCGTTATTGGAGCGTTGAAAGGCAGAAATTGCAAAAAAAACGGCCCCATATGAAGAAGAAAAAAGTTCTCTTTCATCAGGGCAATGCACCGTGTCACAAGTCGATGGTAACGATGGCCAAATTGCATGAGTTGAACTTCAAATTGCTTCCGCATCCACAGTATTCTCCAAATTTGGCCTCCAGCAACTATTGGCTGTTCGCGGACTTCAAAAAGATGCTCCAGGAAAAGAGATTTGGCTCCAATGAAGAAGCGATTGCCGAAATTAACGCCTATTTTGAAACCAAAGATAAATCGTTCTGCACGGCTGGCATAGAAAAGTTAGGAAAGCGTTGGAATGAATGTATCGCTCTTGAAGGAGACTATGTTGATGAATAAAGAATAATTTTGGCAAACAAATGTTGTTTTAGTAGTTAGTCCCGGGACTTATTAATCGATGTGTTGGCCACGATCTTTGGCCACAAATCTCTCCAAACTATTTATTTAGCCACAAGCAATGTGTCCAAAGAGTTGGAGAACTTGTTGTAGGCATATTACCGACAATATGTCGACAACTCTCAGTGTCTCGAGAAAATAGGCATTGATTAGATTTGCAGTTCATAAAATTCGTAACATACTTCTTCAGCACCACATTTAAAATGCATCTATTTCATGTACCTCGATTGATCTCAGAGTCCACGCATCCATACCAGACTTAACCAGACGATTATTTTTTTTTACCTGGTGATTTTATTGCCATGTGGCAATCTCTTCCAACCAACCAGAAATATGTTTTCATTGCCCTAAGTGTTAACCAGACTGGAATCCTATTTAAAAAAATCTGGGTTCCAGCGGGGATCGAACCCGCAACGCTTTCTCGTCGTGGTGGTAATGATTCTGCTTTTTCATATATTTTACAGCTTTAAGTCTAAGTCATTACAGTTTTTTTTTCCTCACCTCAGCCTCACATCCTCCATCGTTGGTAATACTTGAACCTAAAGAAATTAAATAATTAACCAATTCTAAACAATGATTCTCATTATTTGGTGGCAGTTTTTTTACTGAGGTATATTAAACATCGTCTGGTTGGTTGGAAGAGATTACCGCCTGACAATAAACCCACCAGATTGCATTTACAATAAAAGTGTTAAAATAAACCAATAATGAGTCTGAATTCAAATTGATCTTTCAAGTATAAAAACAGTGTTACAATTTAGTAATAGAAATGATTGATGGCTTGATAATTACAATAGAGCAATTGATATTGTCATCTTAATCACAATATCAAAATTAATAGTTATTTGTGAAAAAAGTACGCATAAAAATTATTCTACATTCAATAATTCCAATATTTATTTTTCTCCTGGTTCTATATCTAGTCGAACGACGAAATGGTGACTTTGGCTACCACCTCTATCTTAAGCCATATAGTTATTTTTCTACTTCCTGCTATAGGTAAATGCAATTTGCAATCGTTTATATTTTTGGTCACCCAAGTGCCTTGAAATGGCTTCGCAAAAGGTAGTGACGGTCCTGATATCACCCTCATAGCGCCTCACTTTAGGGTCGTCTCCGCCCATTACCATCAATTTGGATGCCGTAAGTTTCAATTAAAATTCCCGCCAATTTGGAGTCATCTCGCCCACTTGGCGCGGAAAAGATTCAGCGAAACAAGACGTGTATTGGAGTTGTCAATTAAGGATTCGGCTCTTTCCCTTCGTCTCTCCATCCCTCCCACCATCCCCGGCCATCTTCCATCTCTTCCATTGTCTTCGGTAATTGAATTACAATTTACATCCATCGCTGAGCTTTTATTTATTTGACTTGGGTTCAAATTCAATTACGGGATATTTATATGGCGTTACTTTCGACAAATCACGGCTGAATATATATTTGGTCGGCGTCAAGACCACTTGAGAGGGTGAGAAGGATTCTTGTTGCAAAATAGATATTGTTTTAATTGTTACGGCCATAGAATTGAATCAAAAAGTTATGTTTCATATTTATATGCAAAAAATTCTAATTTAGTTCTCTGACAAATATTTATAAAGCAAGCGAAACCATGTCATGGAAAAAGAATTAAACATGGTCAGTCAAAGGAATTTTCTTGTTTTTCTTTGTTTCTAGACATGTATTTCATAATTGTCGTACACTTCGAATTCTGGCATCTTGGCTTAATTCGCGTTGGATTTTACGATATTTTTTTATCAGAATTTATTGCTTTAAGGGATGAGACAACTTCCTGCCTGGTTTGTAAGATGCCTGTCTTCCAGCCCAAAGATTGGAGGTTCAATTGCTGTTGGTAATAATTTTCATTAAAGTTGTAAGATATTTCTACATAACAACAAACCCAAATGGTTTATTGACGGTTACAGTTTTGAAGATATACAACAACAGGATAATACTATATTTATTAGCTGACATATGATTATTTTAATGAATGATTTGACATGTGTAACTTTTAAAGTATTATAACTTTCTCAAAATCTACTTAAATTATAGTTTTCAACAGTGTATTTACCTAACAATATATCAAGCACAGCTTCCCGGGCGTTTTTAGCTCTTCGCTGACTAATATTTGATAATCACGTTCTAGCACTGACAACCAAAACGACAGTCTATAAAACTGCAGTCATACCATATCAGTCATACCATATCTAATGTTGTGAAGACAAAATTACGGTGGACCGGGCATGTGATACGCGTGGGCGATCACAGACTCCCAAAACGCGTCTTGTATGAGGAAATGGTGGACACGCGAAGAGTTGGTGGGCAGAGGAAGCGCTATAAGGACAGTCAGCGAGAGTCGCTTACTTTGTGCGGAGTGCCTGAGGACTGGGAGCGGGTGGCTCAGAACCGTGAAGGAGGGAGAGCCGTATGTTCTCGGGCTGATAGCGTCTCAGCGGCTAGACGTGTGAGAAACAGTCAGCGCGCAGCGAACATGCGTCAGCATGACCAGGCGGCTCAGCAGGATCCACATGTCTGAGGCATTTGCGGGAGGGAATGAGCATCTAGGATCGGGCTGTTTTCTCATAGAAGATCACACGATCGACGTGAGAGAACGGTTCAAAATTGACGTTTGAGTGGCAAGGGGATCGTCAACTACGAGGTCCGGCAATGACGAATGTATGAGTGCGAATCATGGGTTCCCTACAGACGACATAAGGCACTCGAAAGATGTCAGCAGAGGTCCCTCAGGCAAATAGGGAAGATTCAATTATATAATCGAGTATCAAATGATGAGGTTTTTTGAAGAGCAAACTGCTGTATCATCAAGATTCTGGTGTCGCGTGCATACATGCTTTGATCTGGATACGTTGCTCGTATGCCTGAGTACAGACCCCCAAGAAATGTCCTCTTTGGTGAGCTAACGAAGGACAAAAGAAGGCACGTTGGTCAGCGCAAGAGATATAAAACCTACTACACGAGACGCATAAAAACAATAATGATCAGCACAACTAAAAGCAAATAGAACCAAATGGCGTGGAACTGTTGCTAATTATCGGAGACCTAATAGAGAAAGAAGACGCAGACAAGATATGGATATTGTTTAATAAAACGGTGTTATGTTACTATGGACCACCCACTTTCGATGGGGGGGGAACCATGGTAACATGACACCATTCAAATATGAGTACTGCTTTCATAACAAACCGGGATCATTCTGCATGAAGAGAACCTTGGGTTAGGAGGCAGAAACACGTGTAACGGAGATTAATGAAATTAGTAGAATAACAAAGTAATTTATCGAAAAACATACTAATATTAAGTTCCACAAAGTTAAAGCCGAAACTATCGATAAATTTTCTAGAATTATTTAGAATTCTGCCATTTATACATAATTTGTGGAGATATTCTCTGAAACAGAGGCAAATAGAGATTCAATATTGAGTTTGGCGCGAATGGGGGTAGTCAAGGGTGAGGTGGCAGTAAAGGGCTAAATCCTGTTTCTTCTGGTCAGCTGGACTCCGATCGGGGCCTCGGGACCTCCTGCAGGACTTACAGGGGATGCGGGGAAGGAAATAACTTAATATCACACACTGCCTTCAGTTAGGGATGCATGAAACATTTATCTTTTTTAATTATAATTATAATTTAGATTGAAATGAATTTTTACAAAAAAAAAACAAAAATCAACCGGCTTACTACTCGTAATAGGAAACTAATTTGAAAAATCTTTTTTATCATTAGAAGTTATTTCATTTGACATCTTTGAATAAACTGTCTCCGTAACCCAGTTGGTAGAACGCTCGTCCTCCAATTGGAGGGAGGTTTCGAATTCAATCTGTGATATACCCTAAAAATGATAGTAGTATGTTTTTCAACTGTGAGTTTTTTACGTATCTTTGGTTCGCTGGAGGAATTTTCCGAATTACAGAAGACCCGCGAGGCTGTACGAATACACCAAATATAAATATGGCGTTAGAAACAATTCACGATTGTTTATAAAGGAAATATTTATTTTAATTAAAGTAAAAAAATACTTATTTCTGAACAATATTGGTTCAACTACAGAAAAATTATTTGTTCAAGGATAAGGGAGGGAAGGAAAGAAAAAGGAGTTGGAATAAAAGAATGTTCTAAGTAACGTAATTTTTTCACCGTAAAAAAAGATATGTTTAAGGCTTTAGCGGTTTTTCGTATCAGTTGTATAAGGCATTTCAGTGTTGTAGCGCGTTATTTGGACTATAGCGTAATAAGCCAAACTACTCCGTACAACTCTCTGAAAAATCATATAATGCTATTAAATAATAATAAATTGATAGCAACATAGTATGTACAGATTATATTTAAATAACACAGGTTTATTGATAGCAACATAGTATGTACAGATTATATTTAAATAACACTTCTAAAACACATAAATTGCAGATAATACGTTGAATACAGAAGCTATCAAAAGGTCTGGGCTCATCTAATAGCATCCCCTCGGCCAAGATACACCCCACCAATATAGGGCGAACCTATATTGGTGGGGTGTATCTTGTATCTTACAAATCTTATAACTTTCAGAACTTCGTTTCATCGCTGTGCCAAAGGGACAAGGGGATCACCCTATCATTTGCAACAATCAGATCTTGCCTAAAGCATTAAATTCCAATGTTCGGACAAACTTGCATGCATGAGTTCTATATATCTCCACAATCACGTTCAGTGCTATCTTCGTTCAAGAAACCCCATCTTTGCATGTTCACCTTGTATCTAGCCACCCTTACTCGGAGTCGATTCAGCGCTCTCTAAGTAAGCCAACGCAATTGAAGTCCTGATGCTATCGTTTCCCAGTGTTCCATCCAGTTGTCAGGTATTTCATATTTATCCGGAACAACCGCCAGTTCTTGCATCCTCTTCGTGACTTCAGACCGGAAATAAAGGTGTATAAAATGAGCTATTAACACTTTGCACGGTATTTATAAAAAATATCGAAGTTAATAGAATCATTAAATCTGGTAATGTATCATGTTGACTGACAAAATGATGGTGACAGCCCTGATGGGGTAAATTTTCCGTCATCGGGGCGCACTCACTCGCATGATCTCATCTGGACGGTACGGCACCACCGGGGCCGCGGCCCCGCTGCCTGCCCGCTGCCTCGCTGCTCAGTCACCCAGCTTCATCTGTTCCACCCTACACCCTTCACCTTTCAGACCCACTGCTCTATTCAACCTTCTTTATTAACTGGTTTACTTTTGAACCATTATTCCTACTTTTGCATAAAAGTATCGAACGTTCTTTTCGATATGGGCAATAAGATATTCCATTGCATACCAAGAAATCCCTGTACATTTTCTTCTTCGGTTCACTCGGTGCGACTAAAGAAAAAATTTCCAAGATTCATCAGATGTGCACCATCCTCATTTACGTTTAAAAGAGAATTGAAAAAAATATTACATCACTCAGAATATCCTTCATCCTAATTTTCTTTCGATATCCTTCCTTATCTTTGAGCGAATTATTTGTATCTAGTTTATCATAATTGATAGATATATCATAAGTCATTGTTTTACTTAAATTTAAACGATTTTTTTTGTAAAATCTCTCATGGATTAAAATAATTTCAAGTTTTCAAAATGACTTGGCTGGTAAAAATAAATTGCGGTAAAAAATAATAATAAGCTCGCCAAACCATGTATAATAATCAAACTATACACACAAAAAACATGGAATAAAGTAAAATATACCAGTACAAGCAAAACAAAATGAACTGGATGGTTAAAATTTTACTTTACAACTTATATCGGCTTTTATTGGTGACATGGAAGTGTTAGTGGAGAATGAGTGTGAATTGAATAGTTTAGTTAGTAAATTGTATTAACGATGTGAAGAGATTTAAGAAGTAATGTTATGAAGTCATAGTGATGAAGAAGTATGACGGGGAAGTACGAGTAAATGCGATATATGGATAAACAAATAAAGATTATAGTAATTTAAAGAATTCTTTTGTTTTGATAGCATAGATATTTTCTCAGATGTAATCGAACGTCAGTCGTGCACTAAAACATATACGAGTATACTCTAACTGGACTAAGACAAAAATCCACAACACTATTTATGTATCACTCAGTACCGTGGTAAGTTTTTTTTAATTGATTCTATTTACTTGTTTGCATATTTCAGATTTATGCATGCACAAGACCGCCACCTTTTTAAACGCAACATTTACAGGATATGCTTGCAGCTAACCAGTGAGGTTTGTGTAACATACTCCTTTGTCATTTACACTGATTATAAAATATACCTCAATGCAAATCGACATAAAAACTCCTGAAATTTTCAAAACTCCTCCAATTGATTGTGCTAAATGTAAGGCAGTTCTTTGTCATACCATCCAGCAATCTCAGTTTTAATATCCCATCTCTTCTATATCCAGTCGGATCGCTAAACAAAGCTTTCCTTGCAGGAGCAGTGTCCTAAATACGATATTATTATCCATACCAGCGTAATCTTATCATTTTTCTATATTTTGTTACTCTTGGCAATACATATTATTGTCATAATTTGGATAATATATTCTGTGGGGATTTTTTCTTTTCGTCCGGCTTTGTAAGTGTCCAGATCTCCAAGATGTAAGATAGTACAAATCTTATCGGTATTTTATAAAGTTAGCTTTTATGTTTCTGGAGAGTACTTTATACTTGCTTCGTCATTGGTATATTTTAAAATGCGATTAAAAATCTCTTGAGTCCAAGTAAGTAATATTACAACTTTCATTCCACATTTTTTTTACATCACTTTCTTCCTCCGTTGATTAATTAAATTTCGCTTTTTTCATGAATTTTGCACAAATTAATTATATAAAGTATCAACATTTGTCGAGATGATAGTTCACAAAAGCATTTTAGCACCAATTTTGATGTATGGGAGTAAAACATGGATGTGGAACTAGACGAAGAAACCGAATAAATGCTGTAGAAATGTGTGTACTTAGAAAAATACAAGGGTGTGAAAATTTATGACAGAGTACTGAATGGAGTAATATGGGATGAGTACGATAGAGTACTGAATGAAGTGATAAGGGATGAGTATGACAGAGTATTGAATGAAGGGATAAGGGATGAGTATGACAGAGTACTGAATGAAGTGATAAGGGATGAGTATGACAGAGTACTGAATGAAGTGATAAGGGATGAGTATGACAGAGTACTGAATGAAGGGATAAGGGATGAGTATGACAGAGTACTGAATGAAGTGATAAGGGATGAGTATGACAGAGTATTGAATGAAGGGATAAGGGATGAGTATGACAGAGTACTGAATGAAGTGATAAGGGATGAGTATGACAGAGTACTGAATGAAGGGATAAGGGTTGAGTATTACAGAGTACTGAATGAAGGGATAAGGGATGAGTATGACAGAGTACTGAATGAAGTGATAAGGGTTGAGTATTACAGAGTACTGAATGAAGTGATAAGGGATGAGTATGACAGAGTACTGAATGAAGGGATAAGGGATGAGTATGACAGAGTACTGAATGAAGGGATAAGGGATGAGTATGACAGAGTACTGAATGAAGGGATAAAGGATGAGTATGACAGAGTACTGAATGAAGTGATAAGGGTTGAGTATTACAGAGTACTGAATGAAGTGTTAAGGGTTGAGTATTACAGAGTACTGAATGAAGTGATAAGGGATGAGTATGACAGAGTACTGAATGAAGGGATAAGGGATGAGTATGACAGAGTACTGAATGAAGGGATAAGGGTTGAGTATTACAGAGTACTGAATGAAGGGATAAGGGATGAGTATGACAGAGTACTGAATGAAGTGATAAGGGATGAGTATGACAGAGTACTGAATGAAGGGATAAGGGATGAGTATGACAGAGTACTGAATGAAGGGATAAGGGATGAGTATGACAGAGTACTGAATGAAGGGATAAGGGATGAGTATGACAGAGTACTGAATGAAGTGATAAGGGTTGAGTATTACAGAGTACTGAATGAAGGGATAAGGGATGAGTATGACAGAGTACTGAATGAAGTGATAAGGGATGAGTATGACAGAGTACTGAATGAAGGGATAAGGGATGAGTATGACAGAGTACTGAATGAAGTGATAAGGGTTGAGTATTACAGAGTACTGAATGAAGTGATAAGGGATGAGTATGACAGAGTACTGAATGAAGTGATAAGGGATGAGTATGACAGAGTACTGAATGAAGGGATAAGGGATGAGTATGACAGAGTACTGAATGAAGTGATAAGGGTTGAGTATTACAGAGTACTGAATGAAGTGATAAGGGATGAGTATGACAGAGTACTGAATGAAGGGATAAGGGATGAGTATGACAGAGTACCGAATGAAGTGATAAGGGTTGAGTATTACAGAGTACTGAATGAAGTGATAAGGGATGAGTATGACAGAGTACTGAATGAAGTGATAAGGGATGAGTATGACAGAGTACTGAATGAAGGGATAAGGGATGAGTATGACAGAGTACTGAATGAAGTGATAAGGGATGAGTATGACAGAGTACTGAATGAAGGGATAAGGGATGAGTATGACAGAGTACTGAATGAAGGGATAAGGGATGAGTATGACAGAGTACTGAATGAAGGGATAAGGGATGAGTATGACAGAGTACTGAATGAAGGGATAAGGGATGAGTATGACAGAGTACTGAATGAAGTGATAAGGGTTGAGTATTACAGAGTACTGAATGAAGTGATAAGGGATGAGTATGACAGAGTACTGAATGAAGTGATAAGGGATGAGTATGAAAGAGTATTGAATGAAATGATAAGGGCTGAGTATGATATAGATTGAATGAAGGGATAAGGGATGAGTATGACAGAGTACTGAATGAAGTGATAAGGGTTGAGTATGACAGAGTACTGAATGAAGTGATAAGGGTTGAGTATTACAGAGTACTGAATGAAGTGATAAGGGATGAGTATGACAGAGTACTGAATGAAGTGATAAGGGTTGAGTATGACAGAGTACTGAATGAAGTGATAAGGGTTGAGTATTACAGAGTACTGAATGAAGTGATAAGGGTTGAGTATGACAGAGTACTGAATGAAGTGATAAGGGTTGAGTATTACGGAGTACTGAATGAAGGGATAAGGGATGAGTATGACAGAGTACTGAATGAAGTGTTAAGGGTTGAGTATTACAGAGTACTGAATGAAGTGATAAGGGATGAGTATGACAGAGTACTGAATGAAGGGATAAGGGATGAGTATGACAGAGTACTGAATGAAGGGATAAGGGTTGAGTATTACAGAGTACTGAATGAAGGGATAAGGGATGAGTATGACAGAGTACTGAATGAAGTGATAAGGGATGAGTATGACAGAGTACTGAATGAAGGGATAAGGGATGAGTATGACAGAGTACTGAATGAAGGGATAAGGGATGAGTATGACAGAGTACTGAATGAAGGGATAAGGGATGAGTATGACAGAGTACTGAATGAAGTGATAAGGGTTGAGTATTACAGAGTACTGAATGAAGGGATAAGGGATGAGTATGACAGAGTACTGAATGAAGGGATAAGGGATGAGTATGACAGAGTACTGAATGAAGTGATAAGGGTTGAGTATTACAGAGTACTGAATGAAGGGATAAGGGATGAGTATGACAGAGTACTGAATGAAGTGATAAGGGATGAGTATGACAGAGTACTGAATGAAGGGATAAGGGATGAGTATGACAGAGTACTGAATGAAGTGATAAGGGTTGAGTATTACAGAGTACTGAATGAAGTGATAAGGGATGAGTATGACAGAGTACTGAATGAAGTGATAAGGGATGAGTATGACAGAGTACTGAATGAAGGGATAAGGGATGAGTATGACAGAGTACTGAATGAAGTGATAAGGGTTGAGTATTACAGAGTACTGAATGAAGTGATAAGGGATGAGTATGACAGAGTACTGAATGAAGGGATAAGGGATGAGTATGACAGAGTACCGAATGAAGTGATAAGGGTTGAGTATTACAGAGTACTGAATGAAGTGATAAGGGATGAGTATGACAGAGTACTGAATGAAGTGATAAGGGATGAGTATGACAGAGTACTGAATGAAGGGATAAGGGATGAGTATGACAGAGTACTGAATGAAGTGATAAGGGATGAGTATGACAGAGTACTGAATGAAGGGATAAGGGATGAGTATGACAGAGTACTGAATGAAGGGATAAGGGATGAGTATGACAGAGTACTGAATGAAGGGATAAGGGATGAGTATGACAGAGTACTGAATGAAGGGATAAGGGATGAGTATGACAGAGTACTGAATGAAGTGATAAGGGTTGAGTATTACAGAGTACTGAATGAAGTGATAAGGGATGAGTATGACAGAGTACTGAATGAAGTGATAAGGGATGAGTATGAAAGAGTATTGAATGAAATGATAAGGGCTGAGTATGATATAGATTGAATGAAGGGATAAGGGATGAGTATGACAGAGTACTGAATGAAGTGATAAGGGTTGAGTATGACAGAGTACTGAATGAAGTGATAAGGGTTGAGTATTACAGAGTACTGAATGAAGTGATAAGGGATGAGTATGACAGAGTACTGAATGAAGTGATAAGGGTTGAGTATGACAGAGTACTGAATGAAGTGATAAGGGTTGAGTATTACAGAGTACTGAATGAAGTGATAAGGGTTGAGTATGACAGAGTACTGAATGAAGTGATAAGGGTTGAGTATTACAGAGTACTGAATGAAGGGATAAGGGATGAGTATGACAGAGTACTGAATGAAGTGTTAAGGGTTGAGTATTACAGAGTACTGAATGAAGTGATAAGGGATGAGTATGACAGAGTACTGAATGAAGGGATAAGGGATGAGTATGACAGAGTACTGAATGAAGGGATAAGGGTTGAGTATTACAGAGTACTGAATGAAGGGATAAGGGATGAGTATGACAGAGTACTGAATGAAGTGATAAGGGATGAGTATGACAGAGTACTGAATGAAGGGATAAGGGATGAGTATGACAGAGTACTGAATGAAGGGATAAGGGATGAGTATGACAGAGTACTGAATGAAGGGATAAGGGATGAGTATGACAGAGTACTGAATGAAGTGATAAGGGTTGAGTATTACAGAGTACTGAATGAAGGGATAAGGGATGAGTATGACAGAGTACTGAATGAAGTGATAAGGGATGAGTATGACAGAGTACTGAATGAAGGGATAAGGGATGAGTATGACAGAGTACTGAATGAAGTGATAAGGGTTGAGTATTACAGAGTACTGAATGAAGTGATAAGGGATGAGTATGACAGAGTACTGAATGAAGTGATAAGGGATGAGTATGACAGAGTACTGAATGAAGGGATAAGGGATGAGTATGACAGAGTACTGAATGAAGGGATAAGGGATGAGTATGACAGAGTACTGAATGAAGGGATAAGGGATGAGTATGATAGAGTACTGAATGAAGGGATAAGGGATGAGTATGACAGAGTACTGAATGAAGGGATAAGGGATGAGTATGACAGAGTACTGAATGAAGTGATAAGGGTTGAGTATTACAGAGTACTGAATGAAGTGATAAGGGATGAGTATGACAGAGTACTGAATGAAGTGATAAGGGATGAGTATGAAAGAGTATTGAATGAAATGATAAGGGCTGAGTATGATATAGATTGAATGAAGGGATAAGGGATGAGTATGACAGAGTACTGAATGAAGTGATAAGGGTTGAGTATGACAGAGTACTGAATGAAGTGATAAGGGTTGAGTATTACAGAGTACTGAATGAAGTGATAAGGGATGAGTATGACAGAGTACTGAATGAAGTGATAAGGGTTGAGTATGACAGAGTACTGAATGAAGTGATAAGGGTTGAGTATTACAGAGTACTGAATGAAGTGATAAGGGTTGAGTATGACAGAGTACTGAATGAAGTGATAAGGGTTGAGTATTACAGAGTACTGAATGAAGGGATAAGGGATGAGTATGACAGAGTACTGAATGAAGTGATTAGTGATAAGTATGACAGAGTATTGAATGAAATGATAAGGGCTGGGTATGATAGAGATTGAATGAAGTGATAAGGGTTGAGTATTACAGAGTACTGAATGAAGTGATAAGGGATGAATATAAACTTAAAACTGGTATAGACTAAGATAAAGGAGATCATTTTAAGATGGTTTGATACTAATAAATAAAGAAAAACCAAAGATCAAAACAAATGTACAGTGTAAATAAGAGTAAAAGACGTAGTGGAGAAAATAAAGGAAAGTATTGTAGGATCAAGTGTGTGGTATTTGAGAAGGAAATGTAAAACCTCAGAAAACTTTATAAGCTATATGAGAATGTGTATGGATATAGAAGATGCGAAATATGTATGGTACGATATGGAAGCCTAGCACTTTTTACTCTCAACCTACCCCGACGCGACAGGGAGACGGTGTGATGGTATGTTTTTATCTATGTAATAGTAATTGTAATATTTTTTACTTATATTATACTTCTGTCTTTAAAAAAAGATATTGGCACCTTGCAATAACCCTGCCAGATTCTTTATGTATTATACTTCTGTCTGGTTTATAAGAAGATATTGACACCTTGTAATAACCCTGCCAGATTTTTTATGTATTATACTTCTGTCAGGTTTATAAGTAGATATAAGCACCTTGCAATAACCCTGCAAGATTGTTTAACAATGAAGTTTTAAATAAATACCCAAGACATGGATGAGACCGAAATATAATCAATGTGTACGAATTAAGTTAAAATATTTTTCCTTAGCTCTGAATTGTAACAGTGTCTCTGTTATAACTGAATAAAAAAGTGAATAATAAGTGTTCTTTCTGCGCCAGACGAAGTTTATGGAAAGTGCAGTAATAAAGGGGAGAGAAGAAATAGAATATTTTCATCCGCCACTACGCCCCGACCCTCGCCCCCTCTCGACATTGAGTTAGCGACTTAAATTGACACATTGTGTGGATGTGCGCAGTGTGTCGGTATCATAGCCGCTGCATCTGGAATGCAATCATCATTCCCTCCGCCAGGCCACGCGCTGCACCGTGCATCCTGCTCCCTGCTGCCTGCATCATGCACACTCCGTGCTGGGAGCGGACACGATAGAACTTTTCCTAAATTGACGTATTGTGTGTGTCTCAGCATCTCAAATGCAATCAGCATCCACTCGAATGCAGGGGTGCTCAACTCGAAAATAGATACAGTTTTGGATAATCAATTTAAACACGTTTTATATACTTATATACGAATGTATGATATAGTATAGCGATATATAACAGTATGTGCATATACAGGCTGGACCAAAAGTCACAAGACTATTTTAAAAATAAGATAAATTTTTATTTCTTATTAATTTACATTTATTTGTGATGATCAAAAAAGAAAATATTTTGTAAATTAATTAAATTTTATTTTAAAAATTATATCTTTTAAATAACTACCATTTTGATCTTCACACTGACGCGCTCTCTCTAAGACTAACAAGTCACTATACTATTTAAAATTCAAATAACTTTCTACAATTAATTTATTTTATTTCAGATTATAAAAGCGTAATTTTTGAAAATTAAATATGGAGAAATTTATGACTGAACAACGTGTTAAAATAATCAAATTTTATCTAGAAAATCCACAATCAATTGTTCTAATGCAAAGAGCTTACACTCGTCATTTTGGAATAAAAAAAACCTGTATCTTAAAATTACAAATATATTTATTTAAGATAGGGAAAAATAAAAAAAACATTTAAGACGGAAGCTATCAAAAGGCTCATAATATACTCTCAGTAGAGATACACCAATATATATTTGGGTCGAGTACTTAGAAGAGCAAAGTACAAATTACTGCACCTGATCATCCAAGGCAAGATAGAGGGCCGAAGAGGTGTTGACAGGAGGCAAATCTCCTGGCTCCGCAATATACGTGATTGGACTGGTGTAAGAAGCGTTGGGAATCTTTTTCAGGCTGCCGGAGACAAGGATGCTTACTCTCAGATGATAGTCAACGTTGGGGGAATCTGACATGATACTGGGAAGAAGAAGAAAAGATACACCCCCATCAGATATTTCTCAGCCCCTTTCTGTATAATTACAAAGTTCTTTATATTTTTTATTAAATTAGTAACGGATGTTGCTATGGAATGTCCTTATATAACTGTTAATCAGCTGTCACTAAATATACACAGAGCATAATTGAGTGAAAAGCATGATAGAGGAAGATCAAGGAAACTATGGTTAGATCAAGTGTTTGATATTTCGAAAGAAGAAATTCTAAAAGCTTAGGGAACCCGTAAAAGTTGTATATATGTAGAAAATGTGATCGAATTGTGTTCTGGTAGGAAAGTGTGGTGATCTCTTCTCTCTGTCTATCCCGACAGGGATACGGCGTGGTGCTATGTATGTATGTACTAATTTAATAAAAAAGATATAGAACTATTAAAAGTGCACAATTTGATTTCCCTACAATAAAGATCTATAAATATTGCCTTGCCAGCATTAACATTCATGAAATTTCATTATGTATCGTATAATTAAAATGTGTGTCATTAAATGATAATTCTTAAATTTAGTAATTATGACAACATACATGCTGACTTGGTCTAATTGGTACGACGCGCGACGCCTGTCTTCCCAATCGAGATTTACGGGCTCGAGTTTTATTTGAATCTAGATTATTTCAAATTGTTCTAGTCTGCTTTTCATGCTGAGTTCTAGACAAGGACTATTTATCATTGTTCTAGTTGGCTGGAAGCAATGTCACGTGGTAAAAAAGTTGCATGGTTGTACTGCACTCAAAAATTATATTTTAAGATACTAAATGGAAATGAAATAAAATACAAGGCGAAAAAACTCCCAGTGTTATTTGATGAGAGTTACATAGCATGGAGGCCAGCAACCCTCTGCACTGAAGTTTAGCGTGATAATGCGCAGCCATGCATCTCATTTAAGGAGAGTTACATAGCATGGAGGCCAGCAACCTTCTGCACTGAAGTTTAGCGTGATAATGCGCAGCCATGCATCTCATTTAAGGAGAGTTACATAGCATGGAGGCCAGCAACCCTCTGCACTGAAGTTTAGCGTGATAATGCGCAGCCATGCATCTCATTTAAGGAGAGTTACATAGCATGGAGGCCAGCAACCTTCTGCACTGAAGTTTAGCGTGATAATGCGCAGCCATGCATCTCATTTAAGGAGAGTTACATAGCATGGAGGCCAGCAACCCTCTGCACTGAAGTTTAGCGTGATAATGCGCAGCCATGCATCTCATTTAAGGAGAGTTACATAGCATGGAGGCCAGCAACCTTCTGCACTGAAGTTTAGCGTGATAATGCGCAGCCATGCATCTCATTTAAGGAGAGTTACATAGCATGGAGGCCAGCAACCCTCTGCACTGAAGTTTAGCGTGATAATGCGCAGCCATGCATCTCATTTAAGGAGAGTTACATAGCATGGAGGCCAGCAACCTTCTGCACTGAAGTTTAGCGTGATAATGCGCAGCCATGCATCTCATTTAAGGAGAGTTACATAGCATGGAGGCCAGCAACCCTCTGCACTGAAGTTTAGCGTGATAATGCGCAGCCATGCATCTCATTTAAGGAGAGTTACATAGCATGGAGGCCAGCAACCTTCTGCACTGAAGTTTAGCGTGATAATGCGCAGCCATGCATCTCATTTAAGGAGAGTTACATAGCATGGAGGCCAGCAACCCTCTGCACTGAAGTTTAGCGTGATAATGCGCAGCCATGCATCTCATTTAAGGAGAGTTACATAGCATGGAGGCCAGCAACCTTCTGCACTGAAGTTTAGCGTGATAATGCGCAGCCATGCATCTCATTTAAGGAGAGTTACATAGCATAGAGGCCAGCAACCTTCTGCACTGAAGTTTAGCGTGATAATGCGCAGCCATGCATCTCATTTAAGGAGAGTTACATAGCATGGAGGCCAGCAACCTTCTGCACTGAAGTTTAGCGTGATCATGTGCAACCATGCATCTCATTTAAGGAAAGTTACATAGCATGGAGGCCAGAAACCTTCTGCACTGAAGTTTAGCGTGATAATGCGCAGTCATGCATCTCATTTAAAACAATGCGTAAATTTTACAAAATAAAAATATGCTTTCAAAAGTCACATAATTAATGATTTCAATTTATGATTTTTTTTTTAAATAAAAATAAAATGATTTCGCGATCGCTTCTTCCTCAACTTCCAGCCTCGAGATCACATTTCGTCCCACCTGCCGCAAAACACCGTAACGACGTAATCCTGTCGAGGTCCCGACTGGAGTCGCGGTGCTCCAAGTCACCAGAAAAGAGACAAAGGAAGTTTCCCTCGAGTGGGAGTCTGGAGCATAATATTGATATTAAGTGTAAAGCTCCTTAACCGCCCCCACCCTCACTACAAGCAAATACATTACCCGACTTGTAACGACATTAAATTAATGCACCGTTTTTTGTCTTCTTACAGCTTGTTTCTCAGCCATTGTACTTGTTTTTTGGTTGGTAAATAGGAACATAGTTGATGATGAGTTTGAAAACTTCAATCAAATTTTCCATCCAGTAAATTGATTATTCCGTAATGATCCAATAGAGTGGGGTATTATGATATAACTTTTGGCATTGCTGGTCCTGTGGCATGGAATGGTCTACCTCTTAGGGCTTGAAATGTAGATGGCGGGTGCGGCTTTAGGAAGCACTTGAATACAACCCTTTTTTGGACGTCCAATCGAAATTGATTATATTGTAGTATATGAACATTTCATATACACAGGCGGCCCTCGACTTTCGTACATTCTACTTTCGCACAATTCGCTAATCCGCACATTTTTTAAAATTCAATTTTTTAAAGATTTTTGTCGATAATGCAAAAATTGTTCGCTTCCAAGCAGTCGCTCCCACTTTTTTGAAAGAACTATAATATATGGAACGCAATAAACAATATTGGAGACTCGTGGGCTGAAATAAAAGAGAACAATGAAAGGTTCCTGGAAACAATTATGCCCACAAATGATGAGTGATTTCATAAATTCTGAAGAAACTCCGGAAACTATCACAGATGAAATAGTTAGCCTAATGAATGAACTAAACTTGGACGTCAACAACGAAGATGTTAACGAGTTGATTGAATCTTACTCAGTACCTCTGTCAAATGAATACTTAATTGAGCAACAAGAGTTAAATGAAATACACAATGAGAGGGAGGAAGAAGCTGATAAAATCGTCAAGTTTTTGACAATAAAAAATATGAATGAAGCCTTCATGCATCTTGGCAATTTTTTTACTATCATGGAAGAATTTGATCCCAATAGAGAAAGAAAACGTAGGGCACAAGATTGAGAAAGACACAGCATGAGAAAAAAAAGGGTGGTATTCAACTAACTCTTGACAAGTTTATAAAGAAAACACCTGAAAGCACTTAAACACGCCTCGTTAACTTAATTATGTATGTTGATAAATAAATATTTTTGATATATTTTTTTGATAAATAAATATTATTATTGATAATTAGATATTTTAAAATACGATTTTTGATGTTTTTTTACATCCCGCTTCTTTCGAACATTCAACATTCGCATACATTTTCAGGAACCAATTATGTGTAAAAGTCGAGGGCTTTCTGTACACTATACTTGACTCCATTTCCAGTATCCACCATCAATGTTATTGTATATCTTATCTTAACAATATTTCATTGCTAACACAATCGATTGCAACATTATTTAAATGGTGGAAAAAAATACCCTAGAAAATACAATTTTATACGTGATAGAACAACGATGAAGACAAAATAAAAACAGTGTAAATGAGAGCGTTACGTATAAGATCTATTACTGTAGAACAAGGAATGACGACCTCTGTAGCCTAGTTGATAAGATACATGTTTTCCAATATGGGTGCTGTGGGTTTGAATCCCGTTGGAACCTATATTTTATAAATAATTCCACTCTGATTTTCACTTTAGGTTTCTTTCAAATCTTTCTGGTTGGTGGAAAGTTATTGGCACATGGCACTAAGCCCACCAGAATGTAATGTTAACAACGAAAGTGTAATATTATTATGTTAATTGAAATAATTTGAATTAGAATTATTTTCTTTAAAATCAAGATTGTAACATGTCGTTTCAATTAGCAATCAAAAATAGTTGGAATTGTTGGACCAAGAAAAACGTAGCGTGACCAAACTCTTAAAGAGGGAAGAATGGAAAGTCTTCATAGCAGGAGAAAAAACATGACGAGGTGCATGGATGTAGCAGAAGCGAAACACGTATTCCAAAATTAAATGAAGTATAGGTCTTTATCTCTACCCAATAGGGCAATGGCGTGATTGGAATGATGGCGATGACCTGGATGTTTTAATAACAACGCTTTTTAGAACATTGTTTCTCAACTTTTTAAATCTTGCAAACCCCCAAAATATAAAAGAAAACTTTGCAGCATATCCTGCAAAAACGTATACATTTTATAACAATGACTTGGGTTATTATTTTTTTCAAAAATAAATGCATTCATTTTTCTCAGAAAATGTATTATTTTCCATATGTACACGTATCTTATTTCTATTTTAGCGACGCCTTGATATTTTACCGAGACCCCCCTAGGAGTCAAAGTCGCGTTGAATATCAGATATAACAATGTTTGATAAAGTAAATAATGGTCCAGTAAACATATTGTTTGACTTTGAGAAGACTCGGCTCCCTGTACGGGGCTATATAAATTATCTTCATGTAGTTTAACTATTTGTCATAGACCAAGACAAGTAGAGTTGAACAAATAGAGTTGAACAAAAAATCTGGAAATGGGTTAATGTTAATGTTAACATAATGTTACGAAATTAAATTATTGGAGAACGAAAAAAAGGTAGTCCGAGGAAACAGATATTTGGAAAAATTTCAACTGAGGGAAGAAAGGTAGGAAGTATGAGAAACAAAAGAAAATGTAAGACAAGTATGTTTTGACAAAATGAAGCTGTGAGCATAGATAGAAAGGCGTACAATTCTGTCATATCTGTCTACCTCAAAAAAGACATGGCGGGATGGTTATGTATGAATGCATTAATTTATTTAATTTGTAAAATCGTTATCTTTGATTTGAAGTATGGAATATCCCCCATGTGTGGAATTTAGTATGGAATATGTATATCTGATATTTTACTCCTGCAACTAGACCGATTTATCTCCAACCCTTTTACTTCCCACCCCATCATTGACCGCCACCCCAAGTCCCCTACACGCCCCACTCCGCATAATACTGGACTACAAACACAAACTTGTTGTTCAGTTTTGCCATAATTTATATTTTTCCGATAGATCTCGGAGGATAGATAATCAAACGCAAAGATTTATGTGTGGGATGCTTTAAAAATATGTACAATACAATACAACCCCTTCTTTCTCTGCATATATCGATACAACTAATACGTGCATATTACTTTTATTTTTATCAAATTTTGCATTGCTGTAGAATAATATACATAAAAACAGAATGTTTGAAAACAATGCACATACACATTGAATGGTTATCAATTCAGTATTTATCAAGGTGTATCGAAGATGCAAACTTTAAATTAAAGAAACCAAATGTAGAATTTTCAATTATTGCAAATATTTAAGTTAACGATATTACAAAATTACAAAATATAATGCTTATTATTATGTGTAAGTTGCGTGCTGGGCTGGGAAGGTATTGCCACATTTTCATATATCATGGAAAATTTTATGGTCCCAAAGAGTCGACTTTTAGTTTTCGATAATTTGAAACCTTTAAAAATCAGTTTTAAATTAGAGATCCTTTATACAGACCTTTGTACTTCGAATTATTTGTAAAAATATTTTTTTTTTTTATTTTTGTCAAAAAAAATGTGAAAAGAGTTCATTTTATCCCTGAATAATATAAGGAGATCCTTAAAATTAGATTTCATAGGAATATAGGGTTTCCTTCGTTCACTCCTTGACGACTTCACTAGAGGCATAAGGCTAATCCTTCATCACTTCACCCTTATCCTCGCCTCCTGCCTCCTGCCTCCCGCCTCCTTCTCTAGCGGCAGCCTTCCACGCGCCATGTCTCCGAGGAATGACGCAGTCAGGAATGGTGCCCCCTAGAGAATGTGTGAGTATTGCCCATTGTGATTCCCATGGTTCATACGCAGTTATTTTATTAAGTTTCCCATAAAGTGGATTCTTGGAATCGTCTTCTTTCATGTTTCTCAAAGCTACAAAACTAACATTTATGATGTCTGTTTTTGAGTGTTTTTCCTTTCAATTTATTTACCTGAACTATTTCAGGTATCTAGCTATCTAGAAAATAAGGAATGATAACTGAAAAATGATCTAATTATTTGAATGTTCATATTATTTTATTATTTTAATATCAGAGTCGTCATAAAAAAATGATCGAGTTATTCGAATATTCACATTACTTTATTCTTCTAATATCAGAGTCGTCATAAAAAAATGATCGAGTTATTCGAATATTCACATTACTTTATTCTTCTAATATCAGAGTCGTCATAAAAAAATGATCGAGTTATTCGAATGTTCATATTACTTTATTCTTCTAATTCAGAGTCGTCATAAAAAAAACCCTAGTTAATACTTTCGATCATCATCTTATGAAAAAGTTAAAAATTGGGAAGTTCAAATAAAAACCTTTGCATATCGGACAAATGTAGCAAAATCACATAAATTATCCTCAAATTAACATATCCTTCCAAGATGTTAATTCCAAATAGAAATTATTTTGTTTTTTTTTTTTCAGATTTGTTTTGCCAAAGTATACCCCAAACAAATAATTTAAACACATCCATCATGCAACATAATCAACTTATCACTATAAACATATTCACATTAATCACTAAAGACATTGGACAATTAAACTAACAAATACAAGAAATATTCCCTCGACTGACAGCCATCTTATTTCAGGTAAGGAGTGAGCATATAGTATTCTAAATATTTAAGATTGTGACACAGACTGGTAGATTGATTATCTTGGAGGATAGATTGCCTGATATATTGATTATTAAGAGGAAAAGCCCCAATGCACTGGATTGACAAGTGAGAAACGCAACAAGTCTACCCTTAAAAACTGCCCTTCAAACTGCGGAATGCAGGGATAGTTAGAGTGAAGTCGTCAAGGGCTATCATGGGAGTCACGATGTCATTAGCTACATGACAGGATGGATGAATAGATTGTTAAAAGATGGCCCATTTTGCGCGTGTGAAGGGATCTAAGAAATATTTAATCATTTGTTCTTTAAACTCAATAATATCTACGCTTGTCTGTATACATATCTTCCTGTCAATGTATCTCATCTTTTTTTCTTTATTTATGAATAACAGATGTTTTGAAAAAAATTTAAAAATTAAATATTAGTTTCTTTATCGGTAGCAGTATATTATAGTACAATATGTTCATATACAGGGTGTCGTAAAAAAATTATCCACCCGGGTGTCGCAAAAAAAATGTATCCACACTTTAATAGCTGAATCTTTTTTTGTTTTAGATTTAACCGTTGAGAAATAATGGCTGAAACCAGCAAACTTAGTTTTGAACAAAGAAAGTTTATTTTGAAGTACTACTGGAAGTACGAAAACGCGGTAGTAGACATTAAATTTTGGGGATTTCTCAAGAATAAAGTTTATGCTAAAGAAACCTGAAACCATTGATGAATTGCGAGTAGCCATTGAAAGATAATGTGCCCAAATACCAAATGAAATGATTCTCGATGTTTGTGATTCCGTTACATCACGTTGCCAGCAATGTCTAGTGTCTAGATCACAATATTCATGTGTTTGAAAACAGGCGCTAAGTATAAAAAACCAAAAAGTGTAATAAACAACGTTTGATAAAACAAATTACAAAAAAAAATTATGTAGTTTATTGTGAACGTTGAAAGGGATCTAACTGTATGCTAATAAATAAAAAATACAGACTTTATAATCATTAAAATTGTGGATATATTTTTTGCGACACGCTGTATATCCTAAAATAATACACTTAAATGTAATGAAAAAATATATTTAAGAAAGAAGCTTTGTAAAGGTCAGAGCTAATCTCATAACATCCTCTAAATCGAAATACACCCCCACCAATAGAGGACGAGCCCGGTCGCGAGGATAGAAGATGTTTTAAGCGCCCCACCCTTTTTTTCAACACACACCGAACGAGCTAACCTTCTAGTAATGAGGCTTTAAAGTTTACAAACATAATCGTTTAATATATTTAACTTTTCTCTTCTTCTCTTTTGGTTCTGAAAGCTCCGCAGTACAAAAAGTCAACTTTTCTTAAACATCTTTACTAAAAAAAAAATTGATTTTTATTTGTACCTTGAAGACAATTGAAAGATATTTTCTAAACAAATTCCAATAATTGCTCCATATGTATTGTTATGTTACACTCAACACATAATATTAATACTTTTTATTGTAATTTATTTTTATCAAACACTGTTTATTCCACTTTTTTGTGACGGTATAACCCTACCGGTTTTAAGACTTTCACTTCATCTTCGGGGGAGCGCAAACAAGACTAAATGCTGCAGTGTTTGATAAAAATAAATTACAATGTCTTTAAACCTCCACAACGTTAATGCTTTAACTATAAACAACACAATACTTTTTACATATTTCCAGCGTGAGTGTAGGTTCGATTCATGTTAAAAGCTAGATTATTTTTTATACGACGAGAGTTAAATATACTCGAAAGGGTCCTTTTTAAATCAATTATTATCAATACGCACATATGTGTATATAAAAAGTTTGTAAGATATTCATAGTAGTGATGGAACTAGATTTAAGTGTGCATAAAATTAGTAAGGCCTCGGCCACACAGGTAGGAGGCTCGATTGGTGCTTAGAGCTACGCTACTAGGTGACTGTAATAGTCACGTAGCGTGGCGCGATTTGCCTCCTGCCAACACCTCTTCGACCCTCTATTTTGCCTTGGATGATCAGGTGCAGTAATTTGTACTTTGCTCCTCTAAGTACATGAGCCAAATAGGACACCTTTCGGATTTTAATATTAGTCAGCAACTCTCTATCAACTTTGGCTCTTTGAAGAACCCTTGTGTTGCTGAGCATATCCGTCCAGGGTATCCGTAGCATTCTCCGATGCATCCATTATTCTGGTCGGTAAGACGTAATGGCTACATGACAATAATGTCGTTAAGTTTTATTGTTTACAAAATGTCCAACATGAAGGTTTACAAAATGTCCAACATGTATGTATATTTTATTATGGTTACACTATAATATGTCGTTGCAATTTAAGATCCCTTAGAACCAGGGATGTGGAGTCGCTTAAAAAAAAACACGACTCCGACTCCGATTCCTATATTTACCAACAATACGACTCCGACTCCACAACTCCGACTCCACGACTCCGACTCCACAACTCCGACTCTACAACTCCGACTCAAAAAAGCTCAATTTTAGCAGGTTGTTTCCTACCTTTGCATATAGCCATTTTTTTCATGTTATAGGGATAAAAATAAAACAAGATCAAACTTTAATAATTATTTATTAGAATTTATTCTTAAAAACAACATTGCTTCTATTAAATCTGTATTCGTAGAGGCTCTCAAATCAGAATTGAGAATTTTAATAGCGGAAAATAACCGCTCTACGGATACTTGGGTTGGCGGTAATGCTGTAACGATCAATGCTGAATCTTTTACGATTTCTAGATACCGCTGTATTGCCATTTCAACATTTAACTTATAAGTTCGGACAATTTTTTCCATTATTTTCAATGCATCATAAAATTCAATTTTAAATTTTGAAATAGAGTCTCCTTCATCTATATTGGGACTGTGATTCAAACGAGGACGTTTTAGTTTATCTTGTTCATTGAGATATTTTTCAAAATCGTCTTCAGATTCAGCGGTGTCGGATGAAGATGATGATACTTCGTGTACGCTGTCTGCTGTCGTCTCTTTTTCTAGTCGAAGGCCTTTCATACGAACGGTTAATTCAAACAGAGCGTTTTTCGCTCTATTTATTTGTTCTTCCGTCAATATGGATCGAACCATGGGGTTAACATAGATCCCAGCCAACAGTATTTTCTTTCGACGTGAGAAAGAAGGAGACAAACACATTTTCGTAGACTTTATGCATTAAATGGATCTCGGTGATTCACCATATCGGCGCGACTTGCGCCTGCAAGTTTAATATTCGTGCACAATACACATTCATTATAGTAATTTAAAAAAAATGTATTTTAAATTTTAACGAAAAATTAGTCGGAGTCGCTAGTTTTTTACGACTCCTACTCCGACTCCGGCCCAAATACCGCGACTCCGCGACTCCGACTCCAACTCCGACTCCGACTCCACAGCCCTGCTTAGAACACGTAAAACGCCTGAATATATGCAATAATCTTCACACATAGCCGAAAGGAATTATCGTGGGATTTAACAAACGCTTTAAGGACGAAGACAGTGTGGCCTTTGTTAATTTTCAACTTGATAATTAATAATAGTTATTTATTGCAATAATTATATATGAATATAAAAATAGTACAGAATCTGAAAACTGCTATTGGTGTTATCATTTTCAATAGCTGCGTAATTCAAAATATAATGTACCAAAGAAATACTCGTAGCTTCATCAAGTCTTCAATTTTCATTAAATACGTGTTTTTATATATAGCATTAAACAGTTTTTTTAACTAACTAATTATCTCATATTCATTTATTAACGAAGGATTTTTTTTTTTAAATTTATATTAAGTAAATAAATTTTTATATGGTTTTATTTCGAGTTAATGCATTAATACACTGTGGAGGTTTCAAAACATTGTAACTTGTTTAGAAATAATGCATTAATACAATGTAGAGGTTTCAAAACATTGTAACTTGTTTAGAGTGAATGCATTAATACACTGTGGACGTTTCAAAACATTGTAACTTGTTTATAGTTAATGCATTAATACATTTTGGAGGTTTCAAAACATTGTAACTTGTTTTGTCAAATATTCTTCATTTCACTTTTCACAGCGGCATAACCCTTCCGGTTTCAAGGTTTTCACCTCATCATCAGAGGAACACAAACAATACGGGAATTATTATTTGTGCTTGAAACCGGTAGGGTTTTACCGTTGTATTAACATAAGTGGAATAAACATTGTAATTTATTTTTATCAAACACTGTTTATTCCACTTTTTTGTGACGGTATAACCCTACCGGTTTCAAGGCTTTCACTTTATCTTCAGGGGAGCGCAAACAAGACTTCTTGTTTGCGCTCCCCTGAAGATGAGGTGTAAGCCTTGAAACCGGTAGGGTTATACCGTCACAAAAAAGTGGAATAAACAGTGTTTGATAAAAATAAATTACAATATTTTTAAATCTCCACAACGTTAATGCCTTAACTATAAACGGAATGAACATTGTTTGTGCTTGAAACCAGTAGGGTTATACCGTTATATTAACATAAGTGGAATAAACATTGTTTGACTAAACAAGTTACAAAACATAGTGTATTTAATTGTAATACAACAGGCTCGTTTTTTATTTTTATTATTTGTGGACTGTTAACTATATAATGAATTCACATGAAGATTACAAATGGAAATCACTTTCAATAACTGATGGCACTGCTGATATTTTTTCAATTTCTTGATTTATTAATTTTATCAAGACTCAATAGATAGGAGTGTTCATAGATTTCCTTTTTTATTATGAGAAAAGAACAATCAACGCGGTTTTATTATGATCGGCGGTTACGATTCCGTACAGAACTTAGGTTATATTCAAAATAAACAGCGCATTGGTACGGTCGCTCGGTTAATATAAACCTTCAGAAAATAGGTTAATGGTGTCGAGATTAGCAACCTGAGGCACGCTGTAACAGCTCCTGCTCCTGCTCCTGATTCTGTTCCTTGCGCCTTCATTGATGTCTGTGAGGTGCGAAAGCCGCGATATGCTTAACTGTGTATTAGCTTAAGTCTGAGAAGTATTCCGAGCGCTCGTTCAGATTTAGTTTCCAGACATTATCGCGACAATGTTGCCTCCATATTCCTAATCTCGCCGCACGGCGCAAGTAGTGACATTTCAGCGACATATTATATTTACAAACAATATCCGACCCATAAAACCAAAGCGACAGAAACTATGCCAAGAGAAATGTAAATGGCAGATGTTAGACTTAATCTCTTAGACACAAAATCATTTTACATTATATATTTATGATGAATTGATACTTAATATGGCGCTATACATCATACTTTTATCGTACAAAAATCAAACACCTTAGCGCGGTTTGACGATTTTTTTTCCCTCTCTCTTTTTCTTTCTTGACAATATTTTAAATAACTTAATGAGCGCACTAACAACCTGCTTAGGAAGATTTGGCGCATGATTTATTTTTGTATAATGTGATTATGGTGGGGATTTGTATTACTAATGACTGCGTTACATACGTTTAAATAAAAATTTATAAAGTAAAAAAAACAAAACTTGTAAACGAATGCAATGCAATAGAAAAAGATAATGTATATATCTGTAGCTTTACTTTGTTGTTGTATTGAATTTTATCATTAATATATGGGATGCATAACCGCGTGGTAACGCATTTGAATTTCGTGCGAAATTCCAATGCGTTACCGCGCCAGTTCGCCAGTTCGAACCCCGCGCTGAGTCTCCCCTGGAATGACACAGGCATTATTTCCGCTTAGTATTCGGGCATATAAAAATACTTATGACTTTGGTCATATCTATTCGTTCAAAAAAGTTAGTAAAAACGTTGTGGTGTGCTCCGATCGTCTCAATTGGTGTGCCATCGGATCCAGTGCACTGAAAAATAAATTATCTGAAACAAAAACTCAGATAAAAAATATATAATCTTCTCGGATGTGAATTGAAACTTGTTTGCATACAAAACTCAATCTACAAAACGTCTTCAAGTATACAAACCCTGTCTAGACCCCAAATGGCATAAATGGGGCGCCGAGCATCGTTCTGCAATAAGATTTGGGATGGCTGCGTCCCCCGCTTGAGCGCCCCTTTTGGAACCCGAAGCGTAATAACCTTCAGTGGAATCGACATTTAGGCAGCGCTCAGTCAATGTGCATATGGGAGTAGAATTATTTGAGCAGCCAAATGCAGGACAGGGAGTTTCAAACGGAATTTTTTAAACAGTTTTACCTTATAGGATATTAAACGATTAATTACTTTGTTATTCAACGAGTTTCATTAATCCTCGCTACATGTGCTTATATCTTCTATTCTGAAGCTTTTTTCAGATGGAATGATCAGAACATCAAAATAGACGCCAAATGCACATACTGTCTATATTGTATAATGTTCTTAACTGTCCCGCCGCCCCCTCTTATCTCGCCGAAAAATTTCTGCGACTTTCCGATCATGGATTAGCGCTACGCTCAAACAGAGATTGTTTATTGGCCTTTCCAGTTCACCGCTCCTCCTTTTTTACGTCGTCCTTTACTGTCCATGAAGTGAGACTCTGGAATCAGTTACAAACCAATATAAGACTCGCTCCATCCTTGGCATGCTTTAAGAAGTGACTGAAAAAACTCTTCATTTCTAGTCAGTAAAATAACGTGTTTCATTCCCGATTTCTTCTTTCCTCTCCACCATCCCTTCCTTTCCTTTTGATTGATGATATCTCACTTTATATGAAAAAGAATGTTCGACTGATATGCTCACGTATGTGTTGATGGATTTCGTGGGAATGGGTACTCATTTGAATGATTTATGCTACCACGTGAATTGCTTCATTTACTTTTGTCTGGTTGGTTGGAAGAGATTGCCACCTGGCAATAAGCCCGCCAGATTATATTTGTAATAAAAGTGTTAAATAAAAAACATCATGATAGAATGGTAAACACGAGTAGCGGAGGTTAAAGTAATAAGTGACATAACAAAGTAATACATTGTGATTTGTTTAATACAACGCCGTTTATTCGTGCTTCTTCGAGTCTTGTTTGTGCTCCTCTGATGATGAGGTCAAAGTTTTGAAACCGATAGGGTGTACACCATTAACATACATGAAGTGAAATAAACACTGTTACATTTAATAAATTACGATGTCTTTAAACCTTCACAATATCAATCCCGTAACTATAAATAGTATGTAAAGTAATTTTTTGTTATATATTCTTATATGGAGCTCAATACAGTCAAAGCCAAAACTTTTGATAAAATAGTCTATTCTTGTTTACAATCAAAGTGTTTGTATGATAAACAAAGTCAATGAGGCACTAAGACATATATACTTAAACCAGACAGTATTTATTTTATACTTTAATTGCACATACAATCTGGCGGGATTATTGCCAGGTGGCACTCTCTTCCAACCAACCAGACAAACGTAAATGAAGCAAGTTACATGGTCGTGTAGCGTACCTACGTCCCCTAAATAAATAAATAATTGTCAAACATAATTTGTTGTTAAAATAAATTGTAAACATACAGGGTCAACGACCGATGAATCAAACTCTGAACTATCTACAATTGTCACATACTAAAAACGTCAACAATGTGTACTCACAAATAGTATTTACGCTTTGTCTCGCCGTCTCGGTAAATAAATATACTACCCGCTACACTAGTGCACGCGCAGGAGTGAGTCAAAGTATATATCGCGAGCACATTTACTCACTACTATAAAATACCCACTTGTAGACAAATAAACATTATTATTCATTCAACTGTCAAGACTTGTTATTATTTACCCGCTATTCACTCTCATTTTCGTTCGCATTCCTGAATATTTGTATTTCATTTTAAATACAAACAAATCGAAATCATCACGACGACGTATCGAATTAAGCACCACGCTAAATTGATGACCCCGAACGAAGAGGAACACAGAATTCGACTAAAACGAATATAGCGATGTCAACATCAACATCATCAGCACGTCTTACTAGGACACACGCTAAATTGGTAACGAGCATCGCTACAGTCGCATAAATCATTCAAATGACTATCCATCCCGACGAAATTCATAAACACATACGTGAGCATATGCCCGCGAACTCCACAAAGACAATAATTTCGAAAGTCTGTCAACTGTACTGTCAACCAGAAGAACTACGAGTAACATTACTTAGAAGCTTTAAACATATTTAACAGATTTACTTATTTAAAAAAGGTTTGATTTTCAAATCCGCGATTTGGGATCACCTGACCCATCGCGCATCGTGGTTTTTCAAATGGTATCTCCTTGCATCCTTTGATGGCATGGCGGGAGTTTTTGTGTGTGTATGTGTGTCTCAAGCTAAATGTTAATTGGACTCTTCAAGCAGAGATAAAACTGCTACAGTCTCTGTTAGCGTTCTCAATGACGACCTAAAAGCGGACTGACAGGGCCGCTACGTCGTAAAATACATTTTTTCTTTGTAACATAAAAATTTCATCAAAAAAGGAGCTCAAAATTATTTTTAAACGATTTATTTGTGTTGCTTGTGGAGAAAATAATACAAATATTGCATGAACAAATGGTGTATACATCATATATCAATTTGAGTGTGCCAAGCAGAATTGTTAGTTTTTATACATCATGTATCTATTTGAGTGTGCCAAGCAGAATTGTTAGTTTTTATACATCATGTATCTATTTGAGTGTGCCAAGCAGAATTGTTAGTGTTTATACATCATGTATCTATTTGAGTGTGCCAAGCAGAATTGTTCGTGTTTATACATCATGTATCTATTTGAGTGTGCCAAGCAGAATTGTTTGTTTTTATACATCATGTATCTATTTGAGTGTGCCAAGCAGAATTGTTTGTTTTTATACATCATGTATCTATTTGAGTGTGCCAAGCACAATTGTTAGTTTTTATACATAATGTATCTATTTGAGTGTGCCAAGCAGAATTGTTAGTATTTATACATCATGTATCTATTTGAGTGTGCCAAGAAGAATTGTTTGTTTTTATACATCATGTATCTATTTGAGTGTGCGAAGCACAATTGTTTGTTTTTATACATCATGTATCTATTTGAGTGTGCCAAGCAGAATTGTTAGTATTTATACATCATGTATCTATTTGAGTGTGCCAAGAAGAATTGTTTGTTTTTATACATCATGTATCTATTTGAGTGTGCCAAGCACAATTGTTAGTTTTTAAATACAAGTGATGGATAGCTTGTTCGGAGTTTCGGTCCGATGGTAGGACACCCTACTCCTTCATCGGATAAGTTCTGACTGTTTAGATATTTATTGGAAATTTTTGGATCTTTTTGGGAATCGGGAAAGGATAGGTTTGTGGTAATTGTTTTGATTTTATGAATGATTATGAGAAATTATAAACGATTAAATACATATATAAATATGATGATATGTACATAATATTAAATACAAATATACATAAATTTGTGTCGTCACACACTGTTTTATATTGAATGGGTGAAAAAAAAAATGAATTGTGAATAAATTATAAGAATGTATATAGTATAAGTAGATAAGTAAATGAGTGGGGAAATGTGTGTGACTTTTATAAATATATTAAGGTGTAGAAAATGTTTATTGAAGGTGAGAAATGCGGTTGCCTATGGGGGTAAACTGTCTGCCGGAGGAATTATCGATGATGGGGTGTTCAGAGTGACAATCGGGGGGTCATTTGGGGGGATGATTAGAGTTAAAGAGGGGGGGGTCGGGGGGATGTTTCGCAATATTGATTTCGGACGAGTGTGTCTGTAACTGGTGTTCGCGTTGTAGTTATCTAAGGCTTTTATGGCTGGGTTGGGATGACGGGATATAGAGCTGTAGAACCTTTCGGCCAGAGCGCGCATATGTTCGGGGATAGTATGTAGTTTGGTATCTGCGTGGAGTCTTGAATTACGGACGATGTAGGGTGCTTTTAAAATTATGCGGAGGGCTTTGTTTTGAATGATCTGAATGTGATGTAGCGTTGTTTTCTTCGCGTGGCCCCAGACCGGAAGGGCGTATGTCAGTTGCGGTCTGATGATCGCTTTATATAGGTGGAGTTTAGTGCGCGTGCTAAGTTTGCTGTATTTACTGATCAAGGGAAATAATGATTTGAGTGTTCCGTGAGCTTTTGATTTGATATTGAGGGCGTGTTTATGCCACGAGAGTCTACTGTCTAATGTGAGGCCTAGGTATTTTACGTGTTTTGACCATGGGACGCTCTGGCCGAAGAGTTTAAGAGTTCTGATGGGTTTGATGTATCTGCGTGAGAAGCGGACTGCTGTGCTTTTGGTGGGATTTATTTTGATCTTCCATTTGGTGCACCAGTGCTCCAGAATGGGAATGAAGTCTTGCAGTCTGTTGTGGGATACGGACTCATATTTCGATGAAGAGAGAAAGGCTGTGTCGTCAGCGTATTGCGCGGTGATACAATGTGTACGTGAAAATTGGGGCATATCGCTCTTATACATCATGTATCTATTTGAGTGTGCCAAGTAGAATTGTTAGTGTTTATACATCATGTATCTATTTGAGTGTGCCAAGCAGAATTGTTTGTTTTTATACATCATGTATCTATTTGAGTGTGCCAAGCAGAATTGTTAGTGTTTATACTTCATGTATCTATTTGAGTGTGCCAAGCAGAATTGTTAGTGTGTATACATCGTGTATCTATTTGAGTGTGGTTATTGTAATTTTTGGTGTCTTGCTATTGTCGTTTTTTGAATTTTTGTTTCTTAAACTATGTAGAATAATGTAAATCTCACATGAGAATGTAACTAAATTAACTTTTTTGTGTTCTTTTCAGTGACGAGAGTATTTTATTATTTATACACGTAATAAACTTGTTGACTTAAGGGGGTATCATTTCATGGGCCGAAAAATCGACGTTTTTTAAGTTTTTTTTTTCAGTGAACGAATAATTTTTTTAAATTGTTTTTTTTTAACATATTTATTTATCTTTTAAGAACATTTTAATAAATTTTCATAATATTTTTTTTTATATTTTTGTTATTAAGTCGGAAGTAAGGCCGCCCGTACATGGAGTGGGGCCATTATGCACGTAATTGTGGCTGTTGTACAAGTCTGAAAATTAAAAAAAAAAACTGTTTTACTCAGAAAGCATGCGGTTATAGCCGGTACTAGAATAATTAGAAAATAATAATTAGAAAAAAAATGGCGGCTGTTGAAATTATAAATCTATTTAAGTAAAATCGAAAAAATTAATCGATTGAAATAATTATAGTACCGACTATAAAGAGAGGTATAACAAAGAGAATAAGTACCTATTCATTAAAATCGGTTAATCAGTTTTGGAGTTATTACTGGGAATAGTTTAAAAAAAGTGATTTTTCAGTAAACGCTTTTGAAGTTTTAAGTGCGATTTTTACACGAATTAAAGAAAATATTTTCAACTTACTGTTAATCAGCAATTTCAGGGCCATATAAACTTGTTTAAAAATCCCGACAAACTAAATATCAATTCATCATTCCTAGAAATCTTATTGGACGAGAATTCTTGGAAAATAAGGCTGCTGCCATAACAATAGACGACCCGAAAGTTGCGCAGCTCAGGTAATTTTTCGACCGGCACGCTCGACTATAAACCCTCATAACTTTTCGAATTTTCAAGATTTTTGAACATTTCTTATTGAAAATTAATCAAAAATAATTTTAACCTCTTAAAACAGGAATTCTTAGTCAGTAAACCTGCAGGTCTAAGGTATCGAATTTTAGAACATAAGCATGATGGGGGAAGGGGAATACATAATCTTCATATGATTATTGAAGTGCATGTCTTTAAACTGTTGCCTTGTTTTTATTGTATATTTCCTTGTCACGTAAAAGAAAACAAATTATTCAACGTAGATTTCAATGATATGACAACTGGTATTCCTTCAAACAAAGAGTTTCATGCAGGTACACTTAAATTTATGGTTCAAGATTTACTTTATAAGGATGTTGTTACATATTTTCTTGCAATAGTAATACCAAGACATGCAACGATAAACAGTAAGTTACGTGCCTGCCCCAGTTTTAAGCTCAACGGCTCGCTTAACGAAAGGTAACACAGTATTGTTTTCAGGCCACGCTCTTAAAAGTGTATCACCAACGATTTGACTAAAGTCACTATCTAACTGTAACGCGAACATCAATCTTGCTCACTCGAGACCCAAACAAATATAACGAACCAGTGCCCCCCTGATCCGCAACAGTCGGCATCGCATTATGTAATTGTGCAATGATACGAGTATGTATATATATTCCCCATTATGCATAGGTATGTACGAGTATAATAATATATCATATAAGTCTCACCCTTAAGTTACTCTATCCCCCGTCTTCATATAACATATTTACTTTATGTATACGTGTCTACCTGTATATTTTCATTTTGAATACGTATATAAACGAGTGTGTAAAATAAAAATATAGGTATATTAATGTGCAACATACAAGTATGTGTGTTGCATGTTAATACACTTGTGTGTATATAACATTAGGATATGAAAACTTCTGTAACTTCCTCTCTTTCTTGTATTATTATCCACACCACCCCAGCCAAATATCCCACATTGGTTTAGCTCCGGAGACCATCATCAACGTAAAAGTTATCTGAGATGGTCTATGGGTGTAGTAGAGGTGAACGATGTGTATCGCTATAGGAACATCTGGCGCTTTGTCATTTTTGCCTGCCTCGATAGGAACCTGATGTAATGGTATGTATGTGTGTTATCTATATTGGAGCTGATATCTACAATAAAACTACATTTGGACAGGTATCTATATAAAGGAAGATATTGATGACATTTTGGCAGCTATCGATTATATATTTTAACGAATATCGATTATCTTTGGGAAAATACCTATAATTTTATCTACAATATATTTGAGTACACGTCGATGATCTTAGGGGAAGTACCTATAATTATATCTACAATATATTTGAGTACACATCAATGATCTTAGGGGGAATACCTATAATTATATCTACAATAGGTATATTTTAGTACATATCGATGATCTTTGGAGAAATACCTATAATTATATCTAAAATATATTTAAGTATATAACGATGACCTTAGGGGAAATACCTATAATTATATCTACAATATATTTGAGTACATGACAACGACCTTTGGGGAAATACCTATAATTATATCTACAATAGGTATATTTTAGTACATATCGATGATCTTTGGAGAAATACCTATAATTATATCTACAATATATTTAAGTATATAACGATGACCTTAGGGGAAATACCTTTAATTATATCTACAATATATAAGAGTGCATATCCATGAACTTTGGAGACATACCTATAATTATATCTACAATATATTTGAAGTACGTAACGATGACCTTTGGGGAAATACCTATAATTATATCTACAATATATTTGAGTACACATCGATGATCTTAGGGGGAATACCTATTATTATATCTACAATAAATATATTTGAGTACATATCGATGATCTTTGGAGAAATACCTATAATTATATCTACAATATATTTAAGTATATAACGATGACCTTAGGGGAAATACCTATAATTATATCTACAATATATTAGAGTGCATATCAATGAACTTTGAAGACATACCTATAATTATATCTACAATATATTTGAAGTACACATCGATGATCTTAGGGGGAATACCTATTATTATATCTACAATATATTTGAGTACATAACAACGACCTTTGGGGAAATACCTATAATTATATCTCCAATAGGTATATTTTAGTACATATCGATGATCTTTGGAGAAATACCTATAATTATATCTACAATATATTTAAGTATATAATGACGACCTTAGGGGAAATACCTATAATTATATCTACAATATATTTGAAGTACGTAACGATGACCTTTGGGGGAATACCTATAATTATATCTACAATATATTTGAGGACAAATCGATGATGTTTGAGCAAATACTAATATTCATCATATTTCTTACATTTATCAAATAAACAAATAAAAAATTAATAAAATGAGGGAGAAACATTAGAAGTTCAAGCAGGATTCGGGGCCTTCACCAACCGCAGCGTATACCGTGCCGAATATCGGTCCCCTGCACCGATGCACCACTGGGACTGCATTCGCATTTAGCCTAAATGCCGAGCTAATGACGGGCCCGCTCCAACAGGGGGCTCGTCTGTTGCAGCTTTCGCCATTTGCGGTCCCGCGGGTTTATCTCGTAATGCCCGTTGCTTTCAGACACCTTTCAGCGTCGCTGAAAGACAACATGCGAGTACCTAGACTTTTCGCAAAATAGTTCATGTTCTCACTAATTTGAATGAGAGAAAATGAAACTAAGGAGTAGTTAAGGTTTTATAAATGTTAAGTGAAAATAAATGTTCGAATAGTTTACACGGTACATGTTTTTCTATCACCTAACCCAAAGTCCTTTTTAGGCAGAATGAACAAATATTTATCTATATTTATATTTAGCCTGAAGTTAGAGTAGAGATAGGAGATAGAAACACGTATAGCTGGGATTAATGTAATTAGTAGAATAACTAATTAGTCTATTATTGAATAGTATATTATGGGTTTCCATAAAGTTAAAATCGAAACCTTTGATGAAGAAAATATTATGATGAATGTTTTCTAAATTAGAGTATTACACGTTAACAATGAAAGCTCTTCCAAATTTATAATTTTTTTTTTTAACAAGTACATTTTTATCGAATCACTTCTCTTTCGGGGTAAGCAGAGAAAATAGATCACTACACATACTCGTATATATACACATTACTAGTTTGACCATTATCCCCACTCACATCAATATATATTTATATTATACAATATATTCCCTCCTGTGTCTCTAATTTCTTAAATTTCCCTCAATCGAAACTCCTCAAACTATTATATATATTTTCAATAAAGATGAATCACAGATTTTTGAAGTCAAGTGTAAAATGATAAGTTAATTGTATAACAGATGCAAATAGAAGATCTAAGAATCAATGTTGCAAAATCTAAAGTTAATGGCAGAAAAATGTGTAAGGATATGTACTCGTAAATGCGATATAAATTGAGGAATTCTGTTATTTAGGAAGTATTTTCTTAGATGATAGAAGAGTTACGAAAGATGTAGTATGGCGAACAGCGATAGGAAACAGAGTCAAAAAGGTCTTTAAATTAAAGTAATTCTATATAATAGCGAAACAAGTATTTCCGTTCCATTTATTCTGATCTTATTACAATTCCTTAATGTCCAAGCTTGGCTTCCATACATTAGGCAGTGACACACAAGAAGTAACTAGTATCCGTAAATGTCCCAACAAGATTAGTTGATGTCTTTTTCAAAATGGTGCAAATATGTGGTTGGTGGATTTTTTATATTGAATCTTACTATAAAACTTCTTCTTCTTCCTAGAGTCATGTCAGGTCTCCCCAACGTTGACTATTACCTGAGAGTAAACATCTTTGTCCCCGGCAGCCCGAAAAAGATCCCCAACGCTCCTTATACCAGTCTTATCCCGTATATTGCTGAGCCAGGAGATTTGCCTCCTGCCAACACCTCTTCGACCTTCTATTTTGCCTTGCATGATATGACTATGACACTTAATCTTCTTCTTCCTAGCACTGTCCCAAATCATTGCCTAGGTAGGCTGTTGGGGTTGGCTCTTCTCGTTCTCAGGCTGTATATTCTTCGGTTCTGGGTGTCGCTTTCATCTAGGCCGTTTCTCTGCAGGATTTTGGAGCATTGAGTCATCCAAGACTTCTTTGGTCTTCCTCTGGACAGCTGTCGAGGAAGATCCACAGACATTGCCTGATTTAGCGTATGGTCTAGTGGTCTCCGTCTTATGTGCCCGTGCCATCTCAGCTGTCGCTTTTCCCGCTTATTTTTTATGTCAGTGACTCCCAGGCTACCACGAATGCGTGAGCTCTTAATTTTATCTTTCAGTGATACTCCTGCTGACCACCTAAGCATTCGCATTTCTGATGTTTCAAGTTGCCTAGAGTAGGATCTGTACATAGTGACGCATTCTGAGCCATACATAATTACGGGTCTAACGATAGTCTGGTATACCTTTCCTTTCAGTTTTATAGGCATAGACTATGACACTAAATGTAAATAAATAAAGTTTTTTTTTTATGAACTTCATAATTGAGAAACCAAACAATTGTTTTGTTTACTGTATTAATAATTTATAAAACAGATTATACCATCAACAGATCGAAGTTATAGTCCATGGTCCGAAATAAACATTGAATTATTCACGCAGATACTGAAGACAGCTTAGATTGTCCAACACTCATAGAGGGTTCACAAACTAAGACACGATCGTAAGCTTTAATAAGGTGATTAACAGTTATTGCTTTATGTATTTGTAATTCCTAAAAACTTATTTTTCTATCACATCTTTCAAAACCTGTGAGTCATAATCATTTAAAAAAGACGAAGAAGTTGATTTTTCTCTTTTTCAAAAATTGTGCTTCAATAAACATGATTGATAATAAAATATCTCAATTTAAAAGCATCTTTAAAATGTACAATATCATCAGTGGCCTAGTTGGTAAGATGTCTGTCTTCCAATCGGAGGGTCTTGGGTGCAATTTCCGTTGGAACCAAAAAATAGTTTAATGATTATTTTCTGGTATTCAAGATATTTCTGTTCATTTGAAATATATTATCACATGACAATAAACCCGCCAGGTTTTTTCCAATGATTAAAATTGTGCGAAGTGGAACCAATTAAATTTAACGTAACATCAAGTCCTTAGAATTCTCCTGAAATCTTCATGAAACCCTTTAAAGAATATTGTCAAAAATACAAAAATATTATGATTTTTGAAACCCGCTACGACACTAACACGTGTTGTCTATATGAGTCTGTCAAAGGTCATAACTTGAAGCCTTCGACATAAAATCAATACAAAATGTGCCCAGGAAAAATTTTTACCGAAAAAAATGGTTTTTAATTCATTTTTGTTACGTATTTATGTCGGCTTGTCGCGAATATGCGACCCGGCCGGCGCGCACCGCGTATTTGGAGTAAATCTCCCGCCAAAGCTCCACCATAATATAGCTCCATATCGCCCCGCATCGCCGTGTTGCGCCGTATTCTGTGGCATTTTGTTTGGAATTTAAGCTCTTGGCTGAATCGTTAGCGAAGCTTTTAATTGAATATTTTCACGGCAATACGGAACAGCACTTAAACATTTTCAACTGACAATTTTATGCTTTACAAATTCCCGCCGTAACGTTCGGTAAGAATGTACTCGTAATGAGTTATAACAAAAATGTTTATACAATAAATGTGTTTATGCAACACATTAGGGCTGCAAAATACGAAATAATTTAAATCAAATGTATTGTAGGTTCATGTTTATTGTATCATATATGACTTACATATATTGATACTTGCATAGAAAAAAATATGAAAGTCTGAAGTTGGTGTTCGCTGTGACAGTTGAGGGAAGTCGAGCTAGAGGAAGGTGTGTTGTGTGATGGAAGGATCAAATAAGTGAGTTAACAGGATTCTCTTTTAGTACTGCACTCAACATGGCCCAGGGCCGGGAGGAATGGACGCAGGTAGCGCACTGTGTTCGAAGCATAACAAAATACCACGACATTCAGCATTGAGCTCGCGATGAAAAGAAAACGTATAAAGGTTTAATCTAATGACAAACAGAGCTTAAAGATAAATATATATATAGTAAAAAAACAAGTCAAATATTATTTTAGCATGAAGAAATAACTATCCAGATTTGATCATTTATGTAAATAATGATTTTGACCACACTGTATCTAAAGCAATGTCTAAAACTTTCAACTAACATATTATACAGCCAATAAGTTAAAACCAATAAGCTGGTTAACAACAGGGATACAGAAAGTTAACTGGACCAATCTGGAGTTTATTATTTAACTGAAATGCAATAACTGTTCATATTTTTATATAAGCAAGACAAAAAGAAACTGAAAAAAGAGTTAGGGAACATTTAAGATGTCTCAATAACAAAATAAATCAGAGTTTGCTAACCACTTAACTAAAAAAACTATTTTGGTATCGACCGTGGTTTGTGGATTTTGCACATCAGCCGGGAGGTATTGCAGCTGAACTACTAAGAAATTCTTGAGATTGAAAAAAAACGTTAAATTTAGTCTCTACATTAGAAATTTAAAATAAGTTAATTTCAATAATAGTCCTCTGTTAAATATGCAACCGATAGTGAACTCAAATAAAACGTTTAATTGATTTTACTTATTTTCTAAGATTCAAAAAATAAAATTTCAGTTTTTCGAAAAGGTTTCAGGAGCACAAGATCACATATTTTTAAAATACGGTTGGATTGAATATTGCTTCCGTCCTCTTAAGATATCAGATGAGACCCTCTGCATATTATCTTCCTAACGATTAAAAGATAGTATCTCAGTGTCTATGATAGAAGAAACCAAATAGAATAGAATCATGATTAGAAATAGAGATTTTGCAAAATTTGCTTTTGGACTTTCTCCACCATTTGACGGTAACGAATCTCTGGTGGGCTCCACATTCAAACTGACCACGTATCAGCGCACTGATGGAAGATTTGACAGCCCCCCATTAATGACTAAGAAATTTGAATCACAAATCTTAATAGTCTATAAACAGACCCTTCACAATTTTTCCTCTTGAGAACCAAATGAGGACATACTAATACTCAAGAACTTAAAATTCTCGAATTGAGGGACAGACGTTGGTATGATGTGTCTTACAAACTTGCCCAGGATTAGATTCTAAGACCTGCTCTTATAAGACTTGCCCATAACTAGATAATTATAAGACTTGCCCAGAACTAGATTATATAATTTTTTTTTAATTATTCTTATTTGTAATGGCACAAACGATTCTTTTGTAGACTGACTCCCTAGCAAGTCAGTCTTTCCACAATACAACGATTTCCTACCTTCCCTAGGGATGACTTTCGTGGCCTAGTTCCGTGGCCTGTCTTTTAACCCGGAGGTCATGTGTTCGATTCCCGTGGGTATCCAGATTTTTTAAAAAGTTTTCCTATCTACGAGTATCTCTCACTTAAGGCTTGTTTCAACAGCTTTTTGTGTACACTTATATTGTACTGTTTATCCCTTTTGTTGCATACCGTACAACCTAGTGGATTTATTGTCATGTTACAATCTCTACCATCCTACTAGAAAAATATTTCAGAGGTTTTGAGTAAAAACTAGATAGGAATCCTTTTTAAAAAATCTGGATTGCAACGCGAATTGAACCCACAATAAGTTGGAAGATATCCGTCTTACCAAATATGCTCCCATTCTGGATGGTAGGTAGTATGCTCGTGTACATCGAAATAATAATGCGTCGTATTAAACCCATATTAGCGGTTTTTATTGTTGAAAAGTTATGGAAAATGATTTAAGTACTAAAAATAGTAACTTCGGATATTAAGGCAGTGTATTATAGGCACTCCGAATATTTAGGCAGTATATTAGAGACTTGAATATTCAATCAGCAATCACCAAAGGCTCTTGAATATCTGAATCTGGAAATAGATCGATCAAGTTTCATTAACGGTATAATACCAACGAGGAAACTTTTAATAATGCAAACTTCCTAATGACGAAACTTTCCATATTTTTACCGAGGTATTTATTTATCGCTTGTATATCCATTAAAAACTTTATTTACAAAATTATGGCGATTTTGTAAAAAAAAGTCAAGTTTAACCTTTTTAAAAGGGAAAACAGTTTTACTAAGTTAATGAGGCTTTATCTTATTTTAAATGATAACTCTTTTATTATATTTAAAAAAAAATATAACACGAGCTCGATAACTTCAAAAGTAGAAATACATTTAGAATTCTTTGAAAAAGATAGCAATAAGTGGATTCGTTTATTCGTATGGTTTAAGAGCATGGCCGGGAGACAATATTGTCTTCGGTTTCTATAATATAGTTGAAAAATAACTGATATCCTCACGGTCGGCTCGCTCTCTATTGTTAGAGGTGTATCTCGACTGGAGAAATGTTATGAAAGGAGCTCAGATTTTTTGATAGCTTATCTCTTAAATGTATTTTCTTTTCCATTGGTTTTATATACTCGTTTTTGTCTAATCTCCGGACATATATGTACACAATACGTTTATGCGTAATCTCCGGACATATATGTACACACTATGTTGCTATCAATAATCTTCGGACATATATGTACACACTTTGTTGCTATCAATAATCTCCGGACATATGTGTACACACTACGTGTATGTATAATCTCCGCACATATATGTACACACTACGTTTATGTGTAATATCCAGACACATATGTACACACTGTGTTGCTATCAATAATCTCCGGACATATTTGTACCATACACACTTGTTGCTATTATTAATTTTTATTTATTATTCATAAATCAAACCTTTGTGTTAAAAACCACTAAAGTAGGTGTTGTACTCGCAGTTCGTCACCGTATGTATTGGCAATACTATCGCACGTGAGTATACATTATTTAACCAGACTGGTAGATTATTTTTCAGAGAATCCTGCGCAACCCCCCCCCCCCCCCTTCCCCGGATCGGGAACCTTTTTTTATAGTCTGAATGCAATTGTTTTTTTCATTTAGCCATAGGTGCTTAGAATATCATCGGTTTTGGTTTTAGCACGAATCTAGCACAAATCAATGTAACTAACGGCTCACTTGGCATGAATTGGCGTAAATCTTATAAAGTTTGTTGGTAGAGATTGCCATATGACAATAATCTCACCGATTATATTTTTTCCAATAAACTATGAATCATAATTCATATTAATTTATTCGTATTGTGTTGTATAATACTAATAAGAACTGCACGACGACTTAGCTTAGTCAGTAAGACGCTTGACTTCCACCCAGGGGTTTCGGGTTCGATTTCCATGGTACTTAGCAGCCTGGCAAAAGTTCCTTTGGTAATAATATTCACACTCACCGAGCGGTAGTTTTGCCAATACGTTTAATGACAAATGGCGAGTTATTTGCCTACTTCAATGGTTCTAAACCAGAAGACGAAATTTAAGTTCACATCGTGAAATTATTTCAAGAAATGCATTTCTCCTTAAAATTGAACATGGTGCATGGGATTTGAAATTACTAAAAATTGTTGTTTTTCCCTAATGAACGCAATAAATGCGCACAATATAGTTCATTGCTAAATATATTCACATGTCGAAAGATCTGAAAACACTTACGTGTACAAGTTTAACCCTTTCTTAGCTTATATTTTAGTGTTTACTTAATTAGTTTCTTTTATTTTTATAAATAAACTGAACACAAAATTTATTTTAGTCGCCATCGAGAATCGTATCCAAAAACCTCGATTAGAAACAAAACCTCAACCAATCGGCCTCGAAGGACGTCGAAAAACAAAAATTCGCATCACTTTTACAATTAAAACCAGTAATTAAGTGGTTTTTAACCTCATAATTTAGTATAACAATAAAGTGAAAAAAAGCGCCATAAACAGGGAGCAGGACGCCAGTCATAAAGCGGACAATATTTCACAGGAAAGCGATGCGCCCCCGGCTTTACCTACCTTGCCTTCTGCGCCCTGCCTTGCTCATCGTTCGCTGTTCGCTGCTCGCTGCTAAAACACACTCGTCTAAGTCCACATTACCACCTGGGATCCTTACTTCTGAACACTCCAGCACTTCTACATATAGCACCGATACCACTGGTCTTAACTTCTCTATTCTCTATTCATATAAACAATGAACTTTGCGCAATTTAGAAGTTAAGAAAAAAGAACTTGATACGAAATCTTATTTTTCGATGATGGTTCTCTAGTTTTATTTCAATTATTTTTAATATCAAGATTTTCCGTCCATAATATTCTTATATGGAGTAAATAAGTGTTTGCAATAGAATATAGTTTGCTTTTAAGTTCAATTTATTGATTATAATGGAAATGAAAAGGGAAAAAATCACACATGAAACAAATTAAAATGAAATAGAATATAATTAAAAGCTCACGGACAAGTTCCAATTGGTTTTACATAGGGTGGTCTACTTACGAATGTTGGGTCATTTTGAGAAGCTGGAGGTTTTGTAATGGGGAACAGGCGAATATGTTCTCACCTCAGGCGCGGACTCCTGTTGTCCTTGGCATTGCGACAGCGAGCGCCATCCTGAGGACCTTGCTCACAAACAATAACCACCAAAAATGGTAATTACAAACTTAATACTTCTTGTTAAGTTTATAACTATTACTTATTTATGTATCCAGATCTTAGATGTGTCTTAGGGGTGTTGTTTCAAATAGGGAACTTTTTGAATAGCATCCTTTTTGGAAGTATTTTTCTTCTTACTAACAAGAATACGAGTTTCCCTCTTAATTACAGGAATATTACACTCTTTTTTAAGTCAAATCTGAAAGAAACTTAAGATGAAAGCACGAAGTTATAGAAAAAGGTACTTTCTAATCGATTTCCAGCGGAGCTCGAACCGGCGACCTTCAGCGCACAAGTCCATTGCCTTACCGCGCGACCTTGCACCTCTTATTTTCACTTCATTTAAATAATTTGAGAAGGTGTGGAATAACCTAGACTGCTAGACTGATGAGGTATAGAATAAGGTAATCTCTTAAGATGATATCAACACTCGGGAAATAGAGGCTAGGGACGACTGCAAAAGAATCGTGAACAAATTTGCTTCAGTTTACAGAGATCGTGATCCCTAGTAAATCATAATTTCATGCATCTTCAATCGGGACTGAGTTGTTAAATTAATCGTGTCCAAAAATACATGAAGTACTTTTTTAATAAAAAAATATACAATTTAAGGATTTCAACAAATAAATTATTTCTAAACAAAAGAAATGCTTTTTTAAACTTTGTTGTATCGGACGTATGTGTCAGCCAAAACATCTGATGTATTTGTTTTCCTGTTTGTTATTTGGTACTTTTATGATATGATATTTTAATGGTATTTTGATGTATAAATTCTTGGGTATTTTTTGATGATTTTTTTGTAAATTTTATGTTTGTTGAGGTCCGTGCTGTGTCACGATCGTAACTGAAATGTTCCTTATGCGCGGCCATCACGAGACAGTATCAAAAGTCGGCCGGCCCATGCATCCAAAAACTTGCGAGAATTGTGATATTTCGCAGAATATGACGGTATGCACGGACGGAAACAGGTGCTTTCGATTAGCGATTGGTCGCATATATGGAGCACCAAAAGCCAAAAAATACATTCTCAGTTCACTCCAGTCTACTGCATTTTACTTGCGACCATCTCCTACATGCTAAAGAGGAGTATCTTCACCCTGCTACTTCTCACCGACCTTTTCACCGTTAGCCGAAATCTCCGAGCATTGAGAAACAGCTATCCATCTATTGCGACAGTCTTTTTACCGGTGTTGTACATTAGTTATGTTTTACCTACAATAGCTCTGACGATTTCCATTTAGTTTTTTAACATACTTATTATTTTTTTGTTCATATTTCCTAGACTCTGGTCCACTTCTTCTAACTGCTGAGAAAGTCATTGCAAACATAACACTTAAAAATATAGTGAGAAACTTCCCTATCCGAGAAATATGTAAAGTAGAAGATATTGTGCGATAGGGGAGAGCCTGTAGAAGGCCATAGCGAGACCACGTGGAAAGGATGGATAACACAAGACTTCTCTACGTAGCAATACAACACAATAGGTTTTTTTATTGGTATTCTAGTCTGGTTTTTACTTAGGGGCCATTAAAACATCTTTCTGGTTGGTTGGAAGAGATTACTACGTGGCAATAAACTCGCCAGGTTAAATAAAAAATTTCACAAATACATGGAGTATCTGTCAATAGTCATATGAAAGAGGGAATCTTCACAGCGTTCTTTTCTGGTCATCACCTTTCTCTTCTGCACATACACGTACAATGACATCGTAAAAATCTGATATAATTTAACTTAACTAAAGGAAAAGTGTAGTTGAAATTTTACGTAAGTTTAAATCTAAATTAAACTTACGAAATTGAGACCGAATATGGTGCTGTCATTAACTAAACTTTGCTATAGAAGACTCCGGATTCATGTAGTCTAAAGATGGGACAATATTATCCACTAAAATCTTATTAAAAATTTTCGCTTTGAAGTCTAACTTCTTGATTAATTTTAAAAAACCGTTTCATAACGAGCAACTTATTCGCTAGAAACATTTAAGGGTCGCAAAAACTCCGGTTTTATTGAAAACTTCGACTCGTCAACAGAAGGGTTGTAGGCTGGTTAAGGTCAGGACCGGTGCCATCGCACCACCGAACCCAGTACTCACTGTGTGGAATTCATTGAACAGGGGACTGAATGAAAATACTTTTCAGTGCAAGCTACTGGTATTGGCTTACAAACGTTCATTAGGCAATGCTCACACATTTTTAATCCTTCAATAAAAACATTTATATTCAGAGAAAAATTTACGCCAAAGTTTCATCTAGAAAATATGATGCAATAAATATTTTATATATTGTAGGTAAACTACAAACCCACGACCTTTTACTTTCTTGAGCATAAAATTTCTTTTACTTTCTTGAACATAAAATGACTTGAACTCTCTTGAGCATAAAATGACTTTTTCTCTCCTGAGCATAAAATTACTTTTACTTTCTTGAACATAAAATTACTTTTACTCTCTTGAGCATAAAATTACTATTTATCTCCAAAAAACTTGTTTATAATACTTATGCGATGAAAAGTAAAAGCGGGATGGCTTAAGGATCAATAACTTGAAGACTTGGTAATATGGAGAAATATATTTATATGTGTGTTGCAGCAGCAAACAAATTCAATGGCGCATTTAGTACTGAGTTTGTACATTATGTTCGAAAATATTTTGGGTTTGATAGGGTATTTCTTAATAGAATATTTTACGTTTGATAGGGGTAAATTAAAGAGGAGGTTGTGGAATGGGCTGCTAATTTCATTGAATTGCTGAGTACACCAAGGGTTGACTCACGTCTTACAAACTCATTATTAGGTTTCACAACACATTACGTTAATGATCATTTTTGACAATGGAAATTATAGAATGATAAACCATCGGTAAAAAATATTAATAATTTTTCCCATATTCATATGTATTCAGTTAGATATTGGCAAAAATAAGTAAACTGGATAATACGTATACGAGAAAAGAAACAGAACACGAGTTTAAAAAACAAAAAAGTGTAATGAGATATATTGATAAATAAAGGTGTAACTTAAATTCTTGTGTGAATATAATGAAGTGCATATCTGTTCTCTCTGTTTACCCCAAAAGGGTATGGTGGGATGATAAGTATTTATATTCAGAAATACTTTCACATCCAGGCGGCATTTCCCTTGTATCGGTCCTTCCAATTGAATATGGGGTGATACTCTAGGATTTTGTTATTCAACTCCAGCGATCTTCAGTGTCCATTGAAACTTTTACGAGTCATGAAACTTGCAGTCTCTCAATCAGGAGTCCGCTGGAGGCCAGATCCTGTAGAGTGAAGAGTGGAACCGGAGTCTGGATACTGGAGGCCGCAACCCGTCGAGTGTTTTACGGTCTGCAACTTTAACGACTGCTCCCATTGCTCATTTTAATTGGCTCCAGATAACTTTATGACAATTCCCGCCATTCCGATGGCTAGGGGTATAAGAATATTGTGTATAAAGATTTATATTATGAGTTCAAACTTGCAACCCTCATTTGCCTCAGTCGTTGGATTAAGTTTGTCACTAATATCTGCTTTGATAATGTTATTGTCTTCTAACAGTTATGTTGATGATATTGACCACTTCTCGTTATCTTACGAGTAGGTTTACTTAAATTAGCATATGTATATTGTATACGACTTTAGCAACTTAACTTTTAAATTAATTAATTTAGTTATTTGCACAATTTAGCTAGATTTCAACTATCAAAACATTTAGAACAAACAAATTAATATTCTGAGTGTTCGGATACAAAAACTTAAGACGTTAACAAAAGTGTTAACATTAATATGATGACCTCCGTGGCCTAGTTGGTAAGACCCGGGGACTAAGGGTTCGGTTCTCGTTATAATCAAGATTTATTTAATGGATCCCTATCTTGTTTTCACATCTTTCAGGATAGTTGGAAATGTTTGCCAAATGGCAACAAATCCACCCTGTGGTACGTCGATCGTGTGATAAAACATCCTGATTCTAGACTTGCACGACCTCTCGCAAATGTCACACAGGCATGCAGATACCAAGGAGCTGCCTGGTGACGCATGTTGGCAGTACTCGTACGCTGGCTATTTCTCATATGTATGGCTGCTGCAAGAACATATAATATAACTTCTACGTCTCGCGAATTTGAGTCGCCTCCTCCCAGTTTTCAGCATTGCCCTTTATTTATTTATTTACTTTTAACACTTTAATGCAAATAGATCTGGTAGGTATATGGATTGAACCCTTCCTTCCCTGTGATGTGTAACTAGCACACATTGCTTCTAAAAACTTTAATATCTCAATAAATATAATAAATACTGTGTTAAGATTTTAGATGTTCCTCCGTAATATTATACATTTACGCATTGAATTAAAAAAATAATATTTATAATACAATAATTAGCACTTATCGGCCACATCAGACGTATTTTGTGAAAATCGGGAATAAATTCACCAACACTATCAAACGTGTGCCAGTGTGTGACGTAGGTATATTCTTTCTAAAAAACCCGCTATGGATGAGGAAGCGACGCTATTCACGTCTCACTCTCGCTCTACTTCGGTATATGAGAACGCATAAAAAAGAAACTCAGTTCGCTCGCTTATCTCGCTTCAGTAGCTTTCGGGCATTCATTTGAGGTGGTCGCTTTGCCCGTTTTGTGAACGTCGGCCGATGTTTTTTTCATGTTTTCAGCAATAAAATTTCAATTATTGACTTAAAATTTTATTTATTTAAGCGATTGGCTATGAATATTTTTATTTTTTTTAGTTTAAATCGCTCATTTTTACACGTGTATTGATGTATAGTATATTGAATACACAGCACCGGAACGTGCGAATTTTTTTAGCACAGGAAGGGAAAGATCAAAGTAATTTCTTTCAATCAACTTGATTTTGTTTTATAATAATTGTTGTTATCCTTAGTGGTGTCTTTAACATAATGTACGATAACAATGTTTTAAAAAGAAACAACAAAAATTAAAACAAAAAACAAATTGGAACTAAGATAAGAATTGTAGGGGAGTTAAGGAATATGAGCATTTTCAGATAAATAATGCTTCTTTCATTTTAATCTTAAATATCAACAAGTATGCAGTACATCGGATTGAGCCAGAAATTGACGACCTCCGTGGCCTGGTGGTAAGACACTTGTCAGCCGATCCGGAGGTTGCGGGTTCGATCCCCGCTGGAACACAGATTTTTTTAAATAGGATTCCAGTCTGGTTAACACTTAGGGTCTATAAAAACATATTTCTGGTTGGTTGGAAGAGATTGCCACATGGCAATAAATTCGCCAGGTTTAAAAAAAATTGTTCGAAAGCTGAGTGGATTAAACTGCAATGAATGATGTGTGATGCGTCAGTATGGAAAGGATTCTGCCATCACTAGATTGGAGGAGCAGTCCCTGTTAACAAATAAAATTAAAATTTGCACACGAATACTAAGAACAGCGTAGATTTGTCAACAATCCAAAAATAACTGATAGAACGTGAAGATATATTCGCTGTCTTAAGCCATTGGAGTCTAGTGCGATATTTAAATAAATGATCCTGTGTTTATTTTTGGAGCATCTCTAGGTTATCCACCAACTCCTCGCTAGCATTGGTCTTTCTGGAGTGATGATGTGTGAAGAGTTGAATTTCGCTAGATGTTTCCAGTTGTAGTTGAGTGTCACTGTTTGTCAGGTTGATGAGAGCGTGCAACGAGGTTTGGTTTTTGTGTAATCAAAAATCGGAAAGAAGTATCGATTTATTTTTTCATGCTAAATATCCTTATTAAGATACAGGCAAAAGCCTAATTTACTGGGGATACGACAAATGAAAGGCAACAAACCCAGATACATTAAAATTATATGTCCAAATCAAATTACCTGTTGTTTTTTCGCAAATTGAGTATATTTCTTGTCATGTGTAATAATAAATAAATAAATAAATTGAGATAATAAATATCCCTATAGTCAATTTAGACCGAGATGAGACTTTGGATAGGAAGGAAAATGTGCAATCTATTAAGAGAAGGGGGTTTGCGAAGATTTTGTGACTTAATTCGGAGATATAATTACGCCACCAAAATAATTTGGAGATATAACTACGCCACCAAAATAATTCGGAGATATAACTGCGCCTTAACAATAATTCGGAGATATAACTACGCCACCACGATAATTTATCGACAAGGATTACCAGATTCTAAACATTTCGGGTATACGGAATCACACAGCCATTAATTTGAATAGATGGTAGATTTAGTTGAGCAGTCCTCGAAAGAAGATGACATCTCCCTGTGACAACAGTTTGCGATCTGATACGATTAACGAGCAAGCCATTTTCCCTAGACCTCTGTGTTGTATTGCTAAGATCCGCAGCAGCAGATACACATATTAGGTAGAAACAAGTAGATATTTGTAGATCATACACGTAGGTCTTGTATTTCAGCAGTTGAGTAATTATAAATAACAAAAATAGATAGGAAGTCATTATTTCCCGTATATAACGATTTTGAGAGTCTATAATCGTCCGTACGTATCATATGTTCAGTCCATCTAAATTTCACCAATACAACCATATCGTATATAAGTTTACCGTTGGAACGTGGCAGATAAAGACGTTTGGAGTAGGTAGGTTTGGATGTTAGTATGTCCAATTAAGCTCAGGAAACAAGATCCCCTAGAGAAAGAGTTACAGAACAAATAATTGTTTATTCGTCCTACATTGCTACAAAATTATAATTGAAACAAAGTTTTTTCTCGGAAAAATGGAAAATGTTCTTCAATTATTTGCTCTGGGCAAGGAATTATAATATTGAAAGGGTTTCCTTGCAGGGCCATCCTAGGACCAAAATTAGTTTTTTTAAATGTAAATTAAATTGAATATCAATACATAAAAACATTTGCATTGATCTGATCATAAAATGCCAATCGCGAATTACTTGTAAACTTCTATTGTTTGGCGTTACGAGTAGAATGTTAAAGAAAATTTTATTGTTTGTGTGTTGTATCCACGAGGAAACATTTTCTCTCACATTGTATAACACTTTTATTGTGTTGAGTACAAACTGGGCCTGACCATACGACATGTAGTAATGCCTTCCAATAAACTGGTCATGACCATACGGCATGTAGTAATGCCTTCCAATAAACTGGTCATGACCATACGACATGTAATAATGCCTTCCAATAAACTGGACCTGACCATACGACATGTAGTAATGCCTTCCAATAAACTGGTCATGACCATACGACATGTAGAAATGCCTTCCAATAAACTGGTCATGACCATACGACATGTAGTAATGCCTTCCAATAAACTGACCATACGACATGTAGTAATGCCTTCCAATAAATTGGTCATGACCATACGACATTTAGTAATGCCTTCCAATACTCTGGTCATGACCATACGACATTCACTTTATCACTATTTCATTTTCTTTGTTCCTTTTCCGCCACGCCTTCCACTCACTTTTATACTTTGTTCCTTTTCCATCCCGCCTTCCACTCACATTTATACTTTGTTCCTTTTCCACCACGCCTCCCACTCACATTTATACTTTGTTCCTTTTCCACCACGTCTTCCACTCACATTTATACTTTGTTCCTTTTCCATCACGCCTTCCACTCACATTTATACTTAGTTCCTTTTCCACCACGCCTTCCACTCACATTTATACTTTGTTCCTTTTCCATCACGCCTTCCACTCACATTTGTACTTTGTTCCTTTTCCATCACGCCTTCCACTCACATTTATACTTTGTTCCTTTTCCACCACGCCTTCCACTCACATTTACACTTTGTTCCTTTTCCACCACACCTTCCACTCACATTTATACTTTGTTCCTTTTTCATTACGCCTTCCACTCACATTTATACTTTGTTCCTTTTCCACCATGTCTTCCACTCACATTTATACTGTATATTTGTTTTTTAAGTTTTTCTTAATTAATTCTTACTACGTGCGCTAACTCAACACGTCAACCTTAGGTTCACATTCATCCCTAATCCCTTAATTATGTATTCTGTCACACATTGTCAACCCATATGTTCTTTTTAGTGCGTGCATTGTATTTATTTGGCTCTTTTCAGTCTTGTTTCACTCCCATACATCAAAGTTGATACTAAATACTATTGTGGACTATCATCTTGACAGATTTTGATACTTTCCAGTTTAAGTATACATACGAGTATATATATGTTAAGTACCCCATTGACTTTGTTTCCCATCACTGCACGCCATTCAATATCGCTCGTAACACTTCTATCATCTGAGAAAATACTACCCAAACAGCAGAATCCTCAACATCCTCCAATCTTTCAATAAACACTCATATATCGCGTTTACTTTTCCTTTCACACTTTTCTATAACAATGACTTTTGGAGTATTTTAAAAATCTTTCACATATTTACTATAAAAATTATATAGTGATCGTTTACATTTTGTGAAAAATACTGTTTCATCGATATATCTCATTTATGATGTATGCTTTTTATAGATTTTATTTTATACCTCACGACTATAACGTTAATAAATAATTTTCTTCGAGAAATTTCTTTCTCTCTTCTTTCGGATTGAAATTAAAATTGACAGCTTCTCATTTCCAAGTCCTCACATGGTTCTCCCTCCCTCTGCTCTCCTGCTCTCAGCACAGCTTCCCGCCTCCGGAGCGCCCCGCCACTACAACTAGTCAGATTACAATCGATATAAGATTGATGGGGACTTCAGGCGGAGTGATCTCCCGATTGAAGCGCAAATTGAGTTACAGTTCTTTTTCAGTATTTTGCTTTTCAAGAAAACTTTTTTTATTAAAGTTACGACAAATTTCTGAATAAAATTAAGTGGGATACGTTTTTTTTTTTTCGTTTAAGACAAGAAGCTAAGTTTTCTTCGAGAATATTATTATATTTATTTTCGAATTTCTCATAAAATTAACATTATTGATTGCAAAAATTTCATTTTTATTTTTTGTTGCTGTAGTATACACCTATAATTATCTTCAGGCTTTGTTTGTTTCGCAATGCTCACTTCTGCTCACTTCTGCTCAAGTTTTTTGCATACCGTAAAAAAGGTGGTGGAGCGCCATTCCACTGCGCTCCACCGCAAAAAAGAACTGAGTATATGTATGGAATATAATAAAACTAGGCTAAAAGCATGTTCCCGACGTCAAAACAAGATTTGTCTACAAATACCAGACGAACTCCGCAGCATCGATAGAAAGACGCCTGTCTACTGACCCGGAGCCCTGTTGAGACTAGATTAAATAAAAAGGTTTTCAGTCGACATTCACTTAAGGCCTGATCAAAATCTTTTTGGTTAATTGGAGGGAGCTACCGCATGGTGGTAACCCCACAGGTTGTGCTGTGTACAAGGAAAGTGTTGTACTTGCTTTTCTCGGGCGCTGCTATAGCTGCGAGACGTGATTTGTTTAATAATAATGAGTTCCAATCCCGAGTTAGAGCACCCTTGAAGAAAGTTTGTTCTTTAAACGGCGCTCATAAAATTGTCTTTAAGATTTACACTTCGAAATCTTTATATTGGTTATTCCAACATATTTTAAGTAGCTTGCCAGGAAAGAAATATTTTCTTCAGCCCCAGTAATCGAGTCTTCGGGGTTTATAAGTACGGAATTAGGCTTGTAACTCATGGCTGGTCATTGAACGTGTTAGTAACACTAATCGCACGTGAAGAAACAGCACGCATACCCGACGCGTGTAAGTATTGTTACCTGACAAACATGTTTCGACACCAACCAGACCACGGAGGAGATTTGCTACTGTGGTGATGGGAAAAATATATACACGTATTATTTTGTAACGTATATTTTAAAGCACCTTGACGATACACGTAGAAGATGTAATGCCTCTGAATATTCGGCCAACTTCTAAGCCAAACATACCCTAGGGCTACGATTTAAATATATTTTTCCCTTTATGACAATTGCTATGAAAATTGTACATCTCAAAATTCAGGGGTATCCTGGAAGGAGACGAACATTAAGGTTAAAGAACCTGCGACGGTGGTTTGGACAAACATGTATGCAGCTATTCAGGAGTAGGCGAAATAAAATTCATATAATCGAGATATTTACACGAGATATTACAAGAAATCAAAAAAATCAACCACGAAAATTGATGACTACGAATTAAAAACAAATTAACATATACAGAGGAAGACCTAAGAATATCCTAATTGTTCTTTTCGATCCCACTACCACCCACGCTGCTATGGAGAACAAAATGAGTCCCCATTCAGCGCGATATACACTAGAAGATCGAAATTTTCTTTATTTTTTATGAACGTAACGTCACGTAGTGGCGAAGAAGGGACTCTTCCGATGGCGACACATCAGAGTGCTATCAATAATAGCGACGATAGACTTAAGATCTGACGTCACGGGAGAAGGAAAATAACTCGCAGCGCTGTAAATAAAACAGGTTGAGGCCTGGAGTTTAAACAACCCAGAAGTTGTCAGTACTTTCCCTGAAAACCAATCGGTCCAATCGTAGCCAATCGGTCCGAAGATGAACCGATGTAAGGCTGAGTGGAGATCACTTCTGAAATAATTGATTCGGTCATCATCGCTGCACCGCGAAATGTGACCTGCAGATTAATCCAGGTAACCGTAAAAATATATCGATTCGGAAAGACAACATATCCCTGATAAAAAATAGAGGGGAATCTGATAAAACTTAGTCTCTTCCCAAACAATATCTGAATAAAAGAAGATGGAAGATAAAAATCTAAATGTTTTAACCTAAATGGCTGAAAAAAATAAGATTTTGGTCATTAAAATAATTAATAATATTATTAAACTGCCCTCTGTCTGCGCCGGCACTGTCCCGCGCCCTGTAGGGAGCTATTAAATGCGTACGCGCACTGAATAATAAAACTGGGCGGCTCGGCCCTGCTTATTGGTCCTTGCACAGTGCTCCACAAACATAGAGGCGCACGTAACAATGACCTAGTTTTAAGTTTACTATCATATTTTTTTTCATAAAAATATATCATATGTGTTACAATTCGACTTTCGAAGATAATGCCTTGTCCGTGTTGGGGTAGTAAGAATTAACAAATCTCCACTTCATTCTGTCTACACGACTTCCATGGCCTAATTGATAAGACGCCTGTCTCTCAATCCGGGGGCTATGGGTTCGATGCCCATTGGAACCCAGGTTTTTTTTTTTAAACGGTTTCTAGTCTGATTTTAACTTATTGTGTACTCGTATTTAGCATCTTTCTTACCGGTTTGGAGAGATCGCCACATTGCAATGAATCCGCCAGATTATACTGTACTCAACGAAAGTGTAATACAATACAACCTTTTGCTTCTAGCATGTCCATACACCTCGTCATGTATACTCTCCTGTAAGAAAGACTTTCACTCTACCCTCTTCTAGAATTCCATTTATTTGATTTAACCACGTTTTTCATAAACTTCTCATATCTTCTATACGTGCACTAAAGTTAAGATTATTTTGCAAATGTTTAATAAATTATTCTTGCTACGTAACTAAACCATCTCACTACTCTTTTCTTCATCTTAAGCACTGCGTCTTCTTTGAATCCGCATTGTTCCATAATGTCATCATTCTTTATTTTATCGTTTATTGTTTTTCTATGCATTCTATGCAACGGTCTCGTTTCTACTGCATTTATCTTACTTTTATCACACTTTGGGTTTTCGAAGCTTAAAGTTGTCGTGACTTCTCGTGGAGTAATTATGAACCTCCTTATTGTACGTAATACCTTTTCGTTATTTAAAAATATGGATTAACACAATAAAAATAATATATTTATATGTACATATTTAGTTTATAAAGAGTCCTCTTCTCTTTGTTAGTTATTTTATGAATCTTTTCATGAATTGAAGGAAAACGCTAATTACCATGGTAAACAATACATACCGTTTTCCTATCGAGATGAGAGCACCAGACTTTCTTTTCGGGGCACATACCTTCCGCCTTTCCTACATCCGTACATCTTCTCAGACAACTCCTACAAAGTATCATTCACTTGATCTACCCATACATCCTTGATCTTCTACTCTAAGCCGTCAACTCACATTCATACTGTAAATTGGTTTTGTTAGTCTTTCTCTATGCATTCGTTATATCTGCCTAAACTACCTTACTTCATATTAATACCTAATTACTTCATTCTGTATTCTGACATACATTGTCACCTCGCGTACTCGTCTCAATGCAAGCATTTCTACAGCATTTATTCGGTTTCTTTCAGTATTTTTCCATGTCCACGTTTTACTTCCATATATCAAATTTAATATACTTTAAGATATTAATAATTCGCTTTTCAGGGTGTGTACATTTTAAGAAATAAATATATTTTATGAAATATTATTATATATCTCACAACAGTTTAAAAGCCACTGTTCTTAAATTTATCTGACGAAATATCTCGTATTCTTATAAAATCTGGCCAAAACAGCCTGTGATGCACATTTCCAAGCGTTTTGTGTGAATTTCTGTTTTATCTTTATCTTGGGAAAGCTAAATTGGTGCGTAAATAAATTCATCAACTATATTACACCATACATAAAAGAACGAGGTACTGAATGTGTTCGTTTCACAACACTTTATTCTCTTCGCTTTTTACAACATACGAGTATTGTGTAATATTGTGTAATATTACATTTTCGTTGTTTACATTACAACCTTGCGAGCTTATTGGCATTGGGCAATATCTTTCCATAAACCATATTGATTTTAAGACGTCTTAAATGAAAAACAGACTAGAATCCTTTTGAAAAAAATCTAGGCTAGAACAGGAATTGATCCCACAATTCCGAGACTGGAAGACAAGCGTCTTAAAAAATAATATTGCAGTATTTACCTTTATTTATTTATTTAACACTTTTATTGCAAATACAATCTGGCGAGCTGGCGGGCAATCTCTTCCAATCAACTAGACAAAAGTAAATGAAGCAAGTTGCATGGTTGCACAAATCGTTCAAATGACTATCCACCCCCACGAAATCCATTAACATATACGTGATCACATGCCCACGAACCCCACAAAGACGGACAATCACCCGAACATTATTTTTCACATAAATTGAGATATCATCAATCAAAAGAAAAGGAAGGGATGGGGAAGAGGAAAGGAAAAGAAAAATCGGGAATGAAACACGTTATTTTACTGACTAGAAATTGAGAGGTTTTTTAAGCACGCCAAGGATAGAGTGAGTCTTATATTGGTTTATCACTGATTCCATAGTCTCACTGCATGGACAGTAAAGGATGACGTAAAAAACAAAGAGCGGTGAAATGAAAAGGCCAATAGGCAATCTCTGTTTGAGCGTAGCGCTAATCCACGATTGGAAAGACGCTGAAAATTTTCGGTGAGATAAGAAGGGGCGGCAGGACAGTTAAGGAGATTATACAATAGAGACCGTGTGTGAATTTGGCGTCTATTTCTAACATTCAATCAGTTCAACATCTTCTGGTATGAAGTTATATGATCGCGTTTTCACAGGTACTTTATGCATTGGAATGAAGTTAAAAGGTAAATATTAGAAATGAGTTATAAAAGCTTGATAAATGTAGTAGAAATACGTGACTTGTATTATAACGTAGGAGAAAATAATTATTGAACTAGAGTTAAATGTAGAAAGGAAATCATCGAAGGCTATCATCGTAATATTGTGAAACTTGTTGCCGGATCAAAACTTTGATTCAGCAGCAAGTTTTTCATAATTTAAATCGGATCGTGGGTTAAATTATGAAACATAACTATCGGTTTTCTCTCGAGTTCTGAGAATACTCTGACATGCGTTACTTTGTTGCTAAAACGCATGCTTTTACGAAAGAGTTTCAGGTACGATTTTTAATAATGTCCAAAAAAGATTCCATATCTGGTTAAGAGTTAGATAATACGGTTCATGTTAGGTCTCGGCATGCGCGTTATTCCCATATTGGTGTCATACTATATGTCGACATCACCAATGCATGCTTTATACGGGATGCAAGGCTTTATAGGGGATGGTATGCTTTGTGTAAAGAATAATATAATTTTATTAGGGGTGGTATATATTGTGTGAGGGATGGTTTACATTTTAAAAGGGATAGTATTGTTTTTAGTTGGGATAGTATAGTTTTTATAAGGGTTAGTATACTTTTGTAAGTCACAGTATACTGTTTTATAAGATATAGTATACTTTTATACAGGATAGTTAAATTTTTGTAAAATACAGCATTATTTTCATATACATTTTTGTAAAGGTAAACGTTTTATGAAACCTCTTTTACTTTTAAGTGAAAGCATACTTTTTATAAGAGATAAAATATATTTTGTCTATAACTGTATCTCTGCTGTCATTTTACTTTCAGATATTGCATTTTATTCAGTGAAGCACATAAACTGCCTTTAAGAATTGAAAACACATATGCAAATGCCGGAAAGTACTTAATATAATGACCGCAGTTCCTACCTTCCTGTCTTTGCACTCAACTTATATGAATTTTATTTTGTAATATTTCTAATTTGTTAATAATGGTGAGTTCAAGTCCCGAGTAACAGTACCCAGAGAGTTCGAGTCCCGAGTAACAGTACCCAGAGAGTTCGAGTCCCGAGTACCAGTATCCAGAGAGTTCGAGTCCCGAGTAACAGTATCCAGAGAGTTCGTGCCCCGAGTAACAGTACCTAGAGAGTTTGCTCTTTAAATGGCGTTTTAAAAATTGTCCTCTAATTAGTGTTAAATAATTCATATAGTTTATTCTTCTTCCTGGCGCTGTCCCAACTCATTGCCTAGGTAGGCTGTTGGTATCGGCTCTTCTCGTTCTCAGGTTGCATGTTCTTCGGTTCTGGATGTCGTTTTCATCTAGGCCGTTTATCTGCAGGATTTTGGAGCATTGAGTTATCCAGGAGTTCTTTGGTCTTCCTCTGGACGGCTGTCGAGGAAGATCCACGGACATTGCCTGATTTGCCGTATGGTCTGATGGCTCCGTCTTATTTGCCCGTACCATCTCAGCTGTCACTCTTCCAGCTTACTGTTTATGTCAGTGACTCCCAGGCTACCACGAATGCGTGAGCTCTTAATTTTATCTTTCATTGATACTCCTGCCGACCACCTAAGCATTCGCATTTCTGCTGTTTCAAGTTGCCTAGAGTAGGACCTGTACATAGTCCAGCATTCTGAGCCATACATAATCGCGTCATATAGTTTATTGAAACACTTAATTGAGTTTATTGCTATAAAATAAACATATTTATTATAATGTTTCCATAATTGAAATCAACGTGAACTTTTATTTCAATGAAAAATACAGCTGTGAAATACTGTTGTACACACACATACGTGCGTACGCTACCTCTGCCCTCAATACGTTGCCATCAAATCTGATTACATTAATAATGCTCATATGAATACGTCTTCCCGAAATCCTCCTTTTCTTCCCGACATACGAGCATAATAAAATATAATACCGCCAAGGTGAATTAGCCCCCGCCCCCGCCCCTGGCTCTGATGAAATTATTTCGTTGCAATGCCAGCCGTGATCCAATTGGCCCCCACCCCCACCCCCACCACCACCGACCCGGCACCCACCCCATCCCAATCTCTCCACTTATTGAATAACTGTCTTGCCACGTTCAATTTTTCTCCAATCCCGTTTCAGATTTGCTGTCACTGTATCATTTTCTTTCGCCATTTTCCCAGAATAAAGCGATCAACTTTTCGAACAAAGTTTTACAAAACGATTTTCCCTAATCTCCTTCAAAAGGGTAAATATTCGTAACTACATATTGTTCGGCCAATTTATTTTTACATTATATTTTTATGATTTCATTTCTTTCAATCTTCTTTTTCTTTTTTCTCTTAAGTTTAACCTATTGTCTCCGATCACCGCGTTACTGAGACTGTCTCTCTTGAGATGTTGACTCCCGCCTATCCTTTCTACTTTTTGGAGGTACATATGTTACATGATAAGACGACTTCAGTGGCCTAGTTGGTAAGACGCTTGTCTCCCGATCTGGATATCGCGGGTTTAATTCCCGTTGGAACCCTGATTTTTTTAAAAGGATTTCATTCTGGTAAGGTCTCTTTAACATATTTCTGGTTGGTTGGAAAATATTTCCACACCATTTATTTGCTTTTAGTCTTTTCTCAATTCTACGTTTCCTTTCCATCCGTCAAAGTTGGTACTTAAACAATATTGTGGACTATATTTTTAGCATATTTTAATAGTATCCGATTCAAATTCGTATGGAAATATTCTGAAGCAAACGAATTACTGTTTATCTATCAATTATTCATTTGCTTAAGATTATCATCAGGGTAATTATTTATTTATCAGAGGGTTGTCCATCATACATCAGAGAATTATTGTAACAACTTTTTCACAAAGTCAATCTCCTCCAAGAAACCGAACATGTGTTAAACAAACCTAATGGGAAAACTACATTACATTTTTTTTAAATCTTCCCAATGGGAACCGAACTCGAAACCCCACGGTTACAAGACAGGCGTCTTATCAACAAGGGCATGGAGGTCAAACAGTTCGTCTGGGACAACACCAGCGTGCGTTGGACAAGCGTGAGCGTTATTGCGCTAGTATTGCCAACACGTTTGATAACGAACTGCGAGTTTGTGTATACTCCATTGGCTCTAAAGATCGATATCTTAAGTAATGAGGCATAAGACAATGTTGTTTCCCAGCCATACTTTTAAATATTTCTAGTGACAGTTTGGGTGTATTAATGGGCTCCATATAAATGAATGAAATATTATCTATCAAAATGCATTTAAAAAAAAAGTTCAAAATAATACGCGATTAAACCTGAAAACCTTTTTTTTCTTTTATCTCAAATTCAAAACGGCCATCTTATTATTGAAATATTCATTCGACTATGTACAAAGGAACACGGGCTCTTTTAACACAAATCTTATTCTCTAAATCAATCAAAATTCAATAAATTATGGAAAATACAACAAAGAATAATATTCCCAGAATCAACTTCCAATTACAAAGACATCAAAGGTGATTCAAAAAACCAGCGGAGTCAAGCAATTAGTCTGTAATTCACATCGTATCTCCGAGTTTCTTTCTTCACCCCTCTGACTTCTCGGCTCTCTATCCCGTCGTCCCTTTTTTACCCGCCGCGACCCCTAATTTACTGGTCGGGTGGCAGCAACTACGAGAAATATAATCGAAACCGCAGAATCGCGTCTCAGAAATCGAGAGTTTACCCCAATTGGTTTTGAACGTTCAATATTTTTTAATTAGTTCGGAACAGGTATTCACAAAGTACGGTCAAAGGCGTAATTGCACCCCGCGAAGCGAATAAAACTCGAGTTGTGTTCGTGATATTGTTAATCAAATTTTAAATTAATTTGATTTTTCTGCAGCGTCCATGGAAAAAAATGTTACTTGTGAGCTTTTCTCTAGGAAGACAAAGATGGAGACATACTACACTTCGATCGGACCATTTGTAACCTATGAGATGGAGTTATGGACATTGACCAGTAGAAAGAATTATATTATGTTACTGATGAGGTTCATTCTAGTTAGATTTATGACATTTGTAAGTTTCTCTCTAAGAAGACAAAGCTGAAAACAGACAACACCTTCATTAAATCAATTGCATCTCATGGGTGTAAGCTTCCATCTAGGAAGACGAAACTGAGGATGTAAAGAAATTTTAACAAACCGATTAGAACTTATGAGGCTTAGTCACTTAAATTGATATTAAGAGGACATACATAAACTCATTAGACCTAGTATATTTTAGGATAGGCAGAGAGGACAGATCTCGAGACAACTTTATATCCATTCAACCAGCTCTGGTCTCATCCACAGTCAATGCAAATCAACATAAATATCTTCATTGTAATTTATTTTTAACACTGTTTATTCCACTTTTTTATGACGGTATAACCCTACCGGTTTCAAGGCTTTCACCTCATCTTCAGGGGAGCGCAAACAAGACTTGTTTGCGCTCCCCTGAAGATGAGGTGAAAGCCTTGAAACCGGTAGGGTTATACCGTCATAAAAAAGTGGAATAAACAGTGTTTGTTAAAAATAAATTACAATGTCTTTAAACCTCCACAACGTTAATGCCTTAACTATAAACAACATAAATATCTTCACTAATCACGAGTATTCGCTAAATCAATATACATCAAAACTTATATCCTCTTAGACTTCGGAATTATATTTGATGAATTTTTTTCATTTATAGAACATGTAAACAAAATCACTCGGGAGAGTTTAAAAATCTTGGGATTTGTACTAAGAACTGCCCAACATTAAAACTGCTGTACGTAGCCGCCTTCAATATAACTCATCAATATGGTCTCCTCATTTAATTGCGCCGCCCGTGAACAAACTTTAGAACGAGTACAAAACAAACTTCCAAGATTCATTCGTTTTAAACTTGGAATACCGCATGAACAAAGAAATTATCCCAACTTATTAAATGCAATGAAACTCTTGAAACTGTGTGACAGAAGAAAAACAGCCGATATACGAGTATGTTAGTACTGCTATACAAAATCATTCACTCAGTAATCGATGCACCTCACTTACTCGCAAGCATTTCATTTCGTATTCCCACTAGATCCACAAGACAGCTCAATCCCTTTTATACAAAAAAATTGCTATACTAATTACAAAATTAACTCCTCTATAATTCGTATGCAAAGACTTGGAAATGAGTTTTGCAACAATTAAAATATTTTTAATATAAGTATATATAGTATTCGCCAGAATATCACAAAAATATTTATAAATAGCTACTTACATTGTGCTCTCCTTTATTAATATAAATAACCTAGTATAAACGAAACACTAAGGACAATACTTTGCCTCTGAGTTGATTAGCCCTGCATCAACATGTGGAAGGTTTCGATTCTGCAAAGCAACTTGCATCTCGTTCTACAAGTGAGCCCATGTGTTTTCTATATCCTAAGATCTATCCATAAAATTCTCGAAAAATCCAATTATTTTTGTTCTATGTAAGCGTTGTTCCACTAAAAACAAATCTATGTTCATTACCACAATAAAACAAGTCTTCGACAATTACGTAAGTCTACTTGGTAAAGTTTGGTAATATTTTGTGATATACATACATATATAGAACTTAAATATACATATTAATATTAAATAATTTTATACAATGACTTTGTAATTTATTATTACTACTGCTTTTTGTATCTGCATGTTAATGTTAACGACGATACTAATACAATATCATTTTTGAGTTTTTGTACTACTTTATTGTATACTTTTGATTTCTTTTATATTTTACATACATTTCTGTTAGTTTAAGACAAAGTTTTGTATTTTTTGTCAATAATTTTAAGTACTTGTTGTAGTAGAACTAAAGTTAATAGAGAGTTGCTGACTAACATTAAAATCCGAAAGGTGTCCTATTTGGGTCATGTACTTAGAGGAGAAAAATACAAATTACTGCACCTGATCATCCAAGGCAAAACAAACGGTCGAAGAGGTGTTGGCAGGAGGCAAATCTCCTGGCTCCGCAATATACGTGATTGGACTGGTATAAAGAGCGTTGGGAATCTTTTTCGGGCTGCCGGGGACACAGGTGCCTACTCTCAGGTGATAGTCAACGTTGGAGGGACCTGACATGACACTGAGAAGAAGAAGAAAAATAAATAAATATCTACGATTAAAATTTGGTAACAAGATGTTATACACAGCCATTTTTATCCGAGCATATTACTCTATCAAACAATCTTTCTTAAAAGAACAGCGTCGAATATTCTGATTTGAGAACGATTCTAGGTCCATGGCGTGCCATTGTGGCATGAACCCGGAGATACGATGAAGAAGTGAAAAGTATATAATATTTGTAAATTATTCTGGATAAGCATTAACTGTTTTATAAACTAAAATGGGAGTGAAACGTAAATCTCGAAAAGGGACTGAGAGGAACCAAATAAATGTTGTGGAAATACGTACATTGAGAAGATTATATGGAAATAAAATGTATGATAGAATACGGAATGAAGTGATAAGGGACGAATATGAACTTAAGGCTGATGTGTTAAGTAAAATTAAGAAGAGGACGTTAGGATGGTTTGGGCACGGGAAACGAATGAATATAAAGAAAGACTATCTAAGCAGATAAATAGTCCAAATGTGAGTGAAATGCTTGTAAAGGGAAGACCCAAGAAAATATGGTTGGATCAAGTGTATGATATTCTGAAATAAGGGAACGAAAAAAGTCACAGATATTGTAGAAGTTGTATGAGAAAGTGTAAGGATGTAGAAGAGGCTAAGGATGTGTGTAAAGATAATAAAATATTCAGCGTCTTTCCAATAAAGGATTAGCGCTACGCTCAAACAGAGATTGTCTATTGGCCTTTCCAGTTCACCACTCCTCTTTTTTACGTCGTCCTTTACTGTCCATGCAGTGAGGCTCTGGAATCAGTTACAAACCAATATAAGACTCGCTCCGTCCTTGGCATGCTTTAAGAAGCGACTGAAAAAAAACTCTTAATTTCAAGTCAGTAAAATAACGTGTTTCATTCCTTATTTTTCTTTTCCTTTCCTCTCCACCATCCCTTCCTTTTCTTTTGATTGATGATATCTCACTTTATATGAAAAATGTTCGGGTGATCGTCCGTCTTTGTGGGGTTCGTGGGCATGTGCTCACGTATATGTTTATGGATTTCGTGGGGATGGATAGTCACTTGAATGATTAATGCGACCACGTAATTTGCTTCATTTACTTTTGTCTGGTTGGTTGGAAGAGATTGCAGCCTGGTAATAAGCCCGCCAGATTGTATTTGCAACAAAAGTATTAAATAAATAAATAAAATAAAATAAAATATGGCGCTCTGTCTTCTCTGCCTACCCTAACTGTGAAATGACGTGATGGTATGTATATATGTGTGTGTGTGTGTGTGTGTGTATAAATAAAAAGGCCAAAGATAAGAATTCTGAGAGGAATTAGAAATAAATTATTATGAAAATGAACCAGTGGAGCAGAGCAGCAGCTGTGAAAATGTTCTTGAGTTGGACTGGGGGAAAACGGAATACTTGGACAGATAAGTGGAGATCTACGCTAAAGAGGCTGCATCTCCGCATGTTCTTGAGTTGGACTGGGGGAAAACGGAATACTTGGACAGATAAGTGGAGATCTACGCTAAAGAGGCTGCATCTCCGCATGTTCTTGAGTTGGACTGGGGGAAAACGGAATACTTGGACAGATAAGTGGAGATCTACGCTAAAGAGGCTGCATCTCCGCATGTTCTTGAGTTGGACTGGGGGAAAACGGAATACTTGGACAGATAAGTGGAGATCTACGCTAAAGAGGCTGCATCTCCGCATGTTCTTGAGTTGGACTGGGGGAAAACGGAATACTTGGACAGATAAGTGGAGATCTACGCTAAAGAGGCTGCATCTCCGCATGTTCTTGAGTTGGACTGGGGGAAAACGGAATACTTGGACAGATAAGTGGAGATCTACGCTAAAGAGGCTGCATCTCCGCATGTAAAGGACATGGGAAAGACAATGATTATAATTAATGGAATGTTCACCATCCCTAGAGTTAAAACCTCTTTTGCCCAAAGGCAATATGCTTATTTGGCTCCCATTACATACAATGGCGTGCCGACTTCAATAAAAGTAAAGGTAGGAAAACCATTTAGACAGTCGATCGGAGCGTGGTTGTTATTGCGACAGGATTTTGAGTACTTGGGCTTTCAGGATGAATGACGAGTGGAAAGGATTTATGTGAGCTCGTGAGTGTGGGTCTCTTCTTGTTGTTTTAATTTTGGTTGTTTTTGTATTTGTGTTTCTGTGTGTTTTTCTTTTTTTCTTCTTTTTTTGTTTTGGATTTGTTTTGATTTTTATTCTTATGATTGTGTGCGGTATATTGTGGGATGAATATTTTTGGTCTTTCTGGAGTGATAATGTGTGAGGAGTTGAGTTTCGCAAGATGTTTCCAGTTGTAGTTGAGTGTCACTGTTTGTCAGGTTGATGAGAGCGTACAACGGGGTTTTTCGTGTTATCAAAAATCGGAAAGAAGTATCGATTTATTTTTTCATGCTTAATATCCTCAGTGAGATACAGGCAAAAGCCTAGTTTACTGGGGATACGACAAATGAAAGGCAACAAACCCAGATCCATTAAAATTATATGTCCAAATCAAATTACCTGTTGTTTTTTCTCAAATTGTGTATATTTCTTGTCATGTGTAATAATAATAATAATAATAATAATTAAAATGTACAGATACCTATTATCATGAGATAGGCCAATAGAACAGATCTCCAAACTTTTCTTTCAAAGCACACAACTTTCACCCTTTCCCGATTCATACAGTCTCATCATGCACAATTTTTTATTATTCTTTTACTATTATTCTCAATTTACCTTCAAAATTTGATCCAGCTTAACAGTACTGATATCCTTTGAAACTTATATAATTATCTAATTAGAACCAAAATAGAATATGCATCTAAACTTTGGGCTCAGCTCAAATATAAAAACAATATAGAACAAATACAAAAAAAATCCTCAGATATCTATGGTACAGAACAAAGGGCGATTACCCAAAATATGCTCACCATGCCGAACTTCTCACTGTGTGTAACTATAGAAGCCTCGAAACAAGAAGGCAAGAATACATTGCGATATTCCTACTTAAGGTTTTTCAAGCTTGCTTTAACTGTCCCGCGATTCTAGAAGCACTAAGTTTATATGTACCTAATAAATATAGTCGTGCAAGGAATCACCCTATGTTCTATATACCAACTTACAGGACGAATATCATGGCTAAACACTCAGTCACGCGTGGTATAGAGATATTGAACCAACTGAATGACACTGTTGATATATTCTCGGTACCGTCTAGCAGTATGAGAAGAATCCTGGCTGATATTTTTCCTAACGAATATGTTAAGCTAACTCTAGAAGCAGACCCTCATTGTGTAACAGGAGAAATCCGTGCAATATGGATAAAAAAATTACCTCGGCCTACCACTCCCACGCACACCTTGTACTTCTGATTGTATATTCGCTTAGTCATTCTTTCATCATTCATTCTCTCCCATGCCCATACCATCTTAAAGCTAGTTTCTTCATCTTACTGAAAACATCAATTTTATCATATGATTCATTTCTGATGACTTTATTCCGCCTTCTCTCCAAAAAAATGTCCTTAGTGCATGCATCTCGGTGGGCTCCAACTTACTACTAATCGAAATAAAATTCCTAAAAACAAAAAAATTGTCTAACAACATACAAAAATATGAATGATTGAATTAAAGTAACATTAATATTGTATTTTGAAAAAAAAACATGTACATGAAACTGTAATTTTTATAAAATGGGTATTTTTCATAAATTGAAATACTTTGTTCCATCGCTAGATTGGTTTAATAGATTTGTATCTTGCCAATTACGAGATGAAACACTGAATCACCCAAATTGAAATTGTACCTCACATTTCATCCAACCGATGTGCAAATAAATTCCATTTTAGTGCATATCTCTTTTGAAAAACGTGAAACGAAAAACATTACATTGTGCTATTTTTCAATAAACAGGATTGCGAAATGATTACCGTATTGACTCGACTATAGGGCGACCCTGATTATAAGGCAACCCCTATTTTTTTATCTGCTTTTTTGAGAAAAAAACATTTCCCTTACCATTACAATATTATGAAAAATAAAACTGGAATATAAGGCGACTTTCCTATTTACGTGTCGACTTTTTAAATAAAAATCTCGCCTTATAGTCGGGCTAATAAGGTACTAATGAATAGTTAGAAATATCGATACACATAAAAAATAAGTAAAACCATATTTTAGTGCATAATATCATGTTATCAAAGTGTCATCGTACTTAGTGAAACTATAAATTTATGTCTATTTGTATTCAGATGAAATAGATCAAAGATATAGTGGAAATTTACTTGACTTAGCAGATAAGTCGCCTGTCCCGGATTATTGGGCTCGATTCCTGCTAAAACCATTTTATCAGAAAAAAAGGTTCATACATTCATACCATCATGCCGTTTCCCTGTTGGGGTGGGCAGAAAGGTCATAGCGCGAGACTTTCCTATCTCGAAATACATAACTCGCCTCTTCTACATCCATACAACTACTCACTCAACCTCTTACGATTTCTCTGATGTTTAACGTTTTCTTTTTTCAAAAAACCATAGTATTCTTGGTTTTCCCTCGTCCGCGCTTTCCACTCAGATTTGCACTGTATACTCGTATTTCGTCATTCATTATTTCTACGTGCCCAAACCATCTCACTGTGATCTTTTTTTACTTATATTTTACTCATCCCATCAACCTTAACTTCACGTTCATTTCGTATTGTGTCATACATTGTGTTACCTCATATATTCTTCTCAGTGCACGCATTTCTACAGCGTTTATTCGACTCCTTTCAATTTGACTCCACATCCACTTTAACCCGTACACATGTTTTAGTGTCCCATTGATGTTGTTTCATATTACTACACGTCTTTCGATATGTCTCTCATCACTCTTCTATCTTCTTAAAAACGACTACTCAAACAACAGAATTCCTCAACTTGCTCCGATATTTTATTGTTCACCCAAATATCGCATTTATTTTTCCTTTAACTTTATCTATCACCTTAATTTTAAACTTTGTAACATTCATTTTCATATCTATCTGTTCGCATCTCTCACACAATTTACTTATCAGAGTATGTACAGCATCCGGCGGTAAGTAATATACATCGGGCTTAAGAAAGGGACAGTCGGCCATACTCGGCTAACTTCGGCTTTGTAAAGCGTCGTCTCTGTCGCTTGCTAACGACTGACAAATCGCGACGAAACACGTGCATGAATGATGGAGACGACGCTCTACAAAGCCGAAGTTTGCCGATTATGGTCGACAGTCTCTTTCTTAAACCCGTTGAGTATTACTTACCGCCGGGTATTATACTTCATCTTCTTTATCCACAAACAATATCAGTACCAAGGCATCAAGACAGCAATCCCATTCGATATTTGAGGAGGGTTGATGTCTAATTTTCATTTAAGGCCTCTTTTACATATTTCTGGCCGATCGAAAGGCAATGCACTTGTTAACTTGTACTGTACAAAAAAAGTGTTATACAATACAATAATACATGACTCGAAGTTTCAGGTACTTACGAGGTTCGGTAATTAATAACACGCACGAGTTGTTAGAAGTAATAGAACTTTCAAATATCACCTGAGATCTGCACCAGCTGGAAATATTATTACTTTCAAAGATTACCTAAGTTCTGTACTAGTTGGAAATAAAAGTACTTTCAAAGATCACCTAAGATCTGCACCAGTTGGAAATAATATTACTTTCAAAGATTACCTAAGTTCTGTACTAGTTGGAAATAAAACACCTTTCAAAGATCACCTGAGATCTGTATCAGCTGGAAATAATTGTATTTTCAAAGATCACCTGAGATCTGTACTAGTTTGAAATAATATTACTTTCAAAGATCACCTGAGATCTGCACCAATAGAAAGTAATAGTACTTTCAAAGATCACCTGAGATCTGCACCAGTTGAAAATAATAGTACTTTCAAAGATCACCTGAGATCTGCACCAGTTGGAAGTAATAGTACTTTCAAAAATCACCTGAGATCTGCACCAGTTACAAATAATAATACTTTAAAAGATTACCTGAGATCTGCACCAGTTGGAAATAATACTACTTTCAAAGATCACCTGAGATCTGCAACAGTTTGATATAATATCACTTTCAAAGATTACCTGAGATCTGTACTAGTTGGAAATAAAAGTACTTTCAAAGATTACCTGAGATCTGCACCAGTTAGAAATAATAGTACTTTCAAAGATCACCTGAGATCTGCACCAGTTTGATATAATATCACTTTCAAAGATTACTTGAGATCTGTACTAGTTGGAAATAATAGTACTTTCAAAGATCACCTGAGATCTGTATCAGTTTGATATAATATCACTTTCAAAGATTACCTGAGTTCTGTATTAGTTGGAAATAATAGTACTTTCAAAGATCACCTGAGATCTGCACCAGTTACAATTAATAGTACTTTCAAAGATTACCTGAGATCCAGACCAGTGGGAAATAATAGTACTTTCAAAGATTACCTGAGATCTGCACCAGTTGGAATTTATAGTACTTTCAAAGATCACCTGATATCTGCACCAGATTGATATAATATCACTTTCAAAGATTACCTGAGATCTGTACTAGTTGGAAATAAAAGTACTTTCAAAGATTACCTGAGATCTGCACCAGTTAGAAATAATAGTACTTTCAAAGATCACCTGAGATCTGCACCAGTTTGATATAATATCACTTTCAAAGATTACTTGAGATCTGTACTAGTTGGAAATAATAGTACTTTCAAAGATCACCTGAGATCTGTATCAGTTTGATATAATATCACTTTCAAAGATTACCTGAGTTCTGTATTAGTTGGAAATAATAGTACTTGCAAAGATGACCTGAGATCTGCACCAGTTTGAATTAATAGTACTTTCAAAGATCACCTGAGATCTGCACCAGTTACAAATAATAGTACTTTCAAAGATTACCTGAGTTCCGCACCAGTTGGAAATAATAGTACTTTCAAAGATTACCTGAGATCTGCACCAGTTGGAATTTATAGTACTTTCAAAAATTACCTAAGATCTGCACCAGATTGATATAATATCATTTTCAAAGATTACCTGAGATCTGTACTAGTTGGAAATAATATTACTTTCAAAGATCACCTGAGATCTGCACCAGTTGGAAATAATAGTACTTTCAAAGATCACCTGAGATCTGCACCAGTTACAAATAATAGTACTTTCAAAGATTACCTGAGATCTGCACCAGTTGGAATTAATAGTACTTTCAAAGATCACCTGATATCTGCACCAGTTTGATATAATATCACTTTTAAAGATTACCTGAGATCTGTACTAGTTGGAAATAATAGTACTTTCAAAGATTACCTGAGATCTGCACCAGTTAGAAATAATAGTACTTTCAAAGATCACCTAATATCTGCACCAGTTTGATTTAATATCACTTTCAAAGATTACCTGAGATCTATACTAGTTGGAAATAATAGTACTTTCAAAGATCACCTGAGATCTGTATCAGTTTGATATAATATCACTTTCAAAGATTACCTGAGTTCTGTATTAGTTGGAAATAATAGTACTTTCAAAGATCACCTGAGAACTGCACAAGTTACAAATAAAAGTACTTTCAAAGATTACCTGAGATCCGCACCAGTTGGAAATAATAGTACTTGCAAAGATTACTTGAGATCTGCACCAGTTGGAAAAAATAGTACTTTCAAAGATCACCTGAGATCTGCACCAGTTGGAAATAATAGTACTTTCAAAGATTATCTGAGATCTGCACCAGTTGGAAATAATATCACTTTCAAAGATTACCTGAGATCTGTACTAGTTGGAAATAATAGTACTTTCAAAGATCACCTGAGATCTGCACCAGTTGGAAATAATAGTACTTTCAAAGATCAACTGAGATCTGCACCAGTTACAAATAATAGTACTTTCAAAGATTACCTGAGATCCGCACCAGTTGGAAATAATAGTACTTTCAAAGATTACCTGAGATCTGCACCAGTTGGAATTAATAGTACTTTCAAAGATCACCTGATATCTGCACCAGTTTGATATAATATCACTTTCAAAGATTACCTGAGATCTGTACTAGTTGGAAATAAAAGTACTTACAAAGATTACCTGAGATCTGCACCAGTTAGAAATAATAGTACTTTTAAAGATCACCTGAGATCTGCACCTGTTTGATATAATATTACTTTCAAAGATTACCTGAGATCTGTACTAGTTGGAAATAATAGTACTTTCAAAGATCACCTGAGATCTGTATCAGTTTGATATAATATCACTTTCAAAGATTACCTGAGTTCTGTATTAGTTGGAAATAATAGTACTTTCAAAGATCACCTGAGATCTGCACCAGTTACAAATAATAGTACTTTCAAAGATTACCTGAGATCCGCACCAGTTAGAAATAATAGTACTTTCAAAGATTACCTGAGATCTGCACCAGTTGGAAATATTAGTACTTTCAAAGATCACCTGAGATCTGCACCAGTTGGAAATAATAGTACTTTCAAAGATTATCTGAGATCTGCACCAGTTGGAAATAATAGTACTTTCAAAGATCACCTGAGATCTACACCAGTTGGAAATAATAGTACTTACTAAGATTATCTGAGATCTGCACCAGTTGGAATTAATAGTACTTTCAAAGATCACCTGAGATCTGCACCAGTTTGATATAATATCACTTTCAAAGATTACCTGAGATCTGTACTAGTTGGAAATAATAGTACTTTCAAAGATCACCTGAGATCTGCACCAGTTTGATATAATATCACTTTCAAAGATTACCTGAGATAGTACTAGTTGGAAATAATACAATAGTACTTTCAAAGATCACTTGAAATCTGCACCACCAAATTATATCTAAAACTTCTCAGTAACGTACGAGTATTTATTTTGTAATTGCAACGGTCATATTATTACAGTGTTATACATACGAGTATGTTATTAATGAATTATGATCATTGTTTTGATTCAAATTCGTTTTCTCGAGTTATATTTTAATTTGATCGATCACTGTTTGCTTCGGAAGCGCTTGAAGACAACATTGTACAGCTTAGGAAGCACTTGAAGACAGAATTTACTGCATATGAAGACTACGCACACCTAGAGCTAAATGTTTTCCTATCATTTATCAGAAAATTTGTCAATAATACTGAGTTCAAATCCCAAGTTTGAGAACCATTGTAAAACAATCTGCTCTCTAAACAGAGGTTTATACTCGAAAATTGGAATTGTATGAATGTTATGTTAATTTTAAATGTATGAGAATAAATGTGGAAGAGGTGAAGAATGTATCTCAAAGGAGAATAATAAATTTTGGCGCTGTATTGTCTTTGCCTACCTCGACAGGAAAGGGCGTAATGGTATGTATGCGTATGTGTAAATGCTTTGTTACATAATTATAAAGCTTTCAAAAGTGTGTTATGAGCAAAGTGAAATTGCTATTCATAAAGGTTGGAAGTTTGATGGGGAAAATGAATCACCAAGTGAAGGAAAATATTAATTTCTTAATATTAAATTGAAATGTTTTCATTTATTTTATATTCTTTATTTTTTGCATATCACAATGCATTATAACACTCACTACGTCGTCATAATGTGAGTTAACATATCACAATGCATTATAACACTCACTGCATTGTTATAATGAGAGTTGACATATCACAATGCATTATAACACTCACTACATCGTCATAATGTAAGTTAACATATTACAATGCATTATAACACTCACTGCGTCGTCATAATGTGAGTTGATATATCACAATGCATTATAACACTCACTGCGTAGTCATAATGTGAGTTGACATATCACAATGCATTATAACACTCACTGCGTCGTCATAATGTAAGTTGACATATTACAATGCATTATAACACTCACTACGTCGTCATAATGTGAGTTGACATATCACAATGCATTATAACACTCACTGCGTCGTCATAATGTGAGTTGACATATCACAATGCATTATAACACTCACTGCGTCGTTATAATGTGAGTTGACATATCACTATACATTATAGCACTCACTGCATTTTTATAATGAGAGTTGACATATCACAATGCATTATAACACTCACTACGTCGTCATAATGTGAGTTGACATATCACAATGCATTATAACACTCACTACGTCGTCATAATGTGAGTTGACATATCACAATGCATTATAACACTCACTACGTCGTCATAATGTGAGTTGACCTATCACAATGCATTATAACACTCACTGCGTAGTCATAATGTGAGTTGACATATCACAATGCATTATAACACTCACTGCGTCGTCATAATGTGAGTTGACATATCACAATGCATTATAACACTCACTGCGTCGTTATAATGTGAGTTGACATATCACTATACATTATAGCACTCACTGCATTTTTATAATGAGAGTTGACATATCACAATGCATTATAACACTCACTACGTCGTCATAATGTGAGTTGACATATCACAATGCATTATAACACTCACTACGTCGTCATAATGTGAGTTGACATATCACAATGCATTATTACGCTCACTGCGTCGTCATAATGTGAGTTGACATATCACAATGCATTATTACGCTCACTGCGTCGTCATAATGTGAGTTGACGTGAACAGAATTATATATAAATTATTTCAAATTAATATTATTGTAGAAGTACGAGTATACAAGGCAAACAAACGAAATGTAAACAATCAATTAAATTATTCCTTTTCTCCACTCCTAATTCTTTGCCTATGTACCATAAATAACATAGACTATTGGCACTTTTACTCTTTTCCCAAAATAAAACCGTAAACAAGACGCATGTTAATATGATATAATTGACATTATATATTTCAGAACTAGTCAACTCACCTGATAATAGTACTAACACAGTAAGTGTTAAAATGCATTGCGATATGCAAAAAATAATGTGGCTGAAAAGAAAGTGACAATATTTTGATTTTATATTTATTATGGAGTTCCACAAAGTGCCACCTGAGCTATTTAAACAAATATCAGTTTCTTCTTTTTTATTTCGTCCATTACTTTATTCATAACATTCTTCCAAACATAACGTTCACAAAAACGACAGTTTAAAACAACAGGAGATAATTTATTTTTTTCAAAACAGCATTATTTTCCTTGCCAAAAACCAAGAATCCTTTTCATTGGTGACATAAAGTGGAAATCACACCGCTCGAGCGCCCTCGCCTGTAATGTGGAGCGTAGAATGTGTCTTAAAATGTATAATCTTTTTTTATACCCTATTTAAAACACCATAAATGGGTATTGTACCTTTCCGAGGGGGTTTTGCATAAAACTATAGTGTGTTTACTATAAAGGCGAGCGGTATGAGGCGGTCCCGCGCTATGTCGCTGCGGAGGCGAGCGATAACGTGTAATGCGATACTTCCCTAGCACATTCGATCACGCAAATGGCCACTTGAACCCGGCCGCAGAGGGTTGTGTTCCCTTCGCTGAACGTCACTAACTATATTTTTCGTCTTATTAACTCTCTCACTCTCTGTGTGTACTTCCTCCTTATTGTCTTTTACTGCAAGATAAAAATAATATTCTGCTTTTTTTATTCCAAATCATTTAGGTTATGTGTTTTATTCGCAATGAGAATATTTAATACATTTTATTTACCCACTAAAGGATGGATATCAGACCTTTAATGGAGATCTACAATACTTTTGACGAATAGCGCCATGTCAACCAATATACTTTAACTATTGGATTTTTCATTTTAACAATGGTTTTGTACAGGACACTATTAATTTCACAATGCATCCGACTTTTACATCAGATGATTTTATATTTCAAAATATATAAAACAAGGATGCGTTATGTCACCCTGGATGTTTAATATTTATAAAGATTCATGTGTGAAGGTACTACAGAGAACAATGGGTGGCATAAAAATATCGAACGTGTGCGGCTTACTGTATGCTGTATTGGCTGAGATAGTAGATGAATGGGAACGTATGCGGCTTACTGTATGCTGTATTGGTGGAGATAGTAGATGAATGGGAACGTGTGCGGCTTACTGTATGCTGTATTGGTGGAGATAGTAAATGAATGGGAACGTGTGCGGCTTACTGTATGCTGTATTGGCTGACATAGTAGATTAATGGGAACGTGTGCGGCTTACTGTATGCTGTATTGGCTGAGATAGTAGATGAATGGGAACGTATACGGCTTACTGTATGCTGTATTGGCTGAAATAGTAGATTAATGGGAACGTGTGCGGCTTACTGTATGCTGTATTGGCTGAGATAGTAGATGAATGGGAACGTATGCGGCTTACTGTATGCTGTATTGGTGGATATAGTAGATGAATGGGAACGAGTGCGGCTTACTGTATGCTGTATTGGTGGAGATAGTAAATGAATGGGAACGAGTGCGGCTTACTGTATGCTGTATTGGCTGACATAGTAGATTAATGGGAACGTGTGCGGCTTACTGTATTGGCTGAGATAGTAGATGAATGGGAACGTATACGGCTTACTGTATGCTGTATTGGCTGACATAGTAGATTAATGGGAACGTGTGCGGCTTACTATATGCTGTATTGGGTGAGATAGTAGATGAATGGGAAAGTACGCGGCTTACTGTATGCTGTATTGGCTGAGATAGTAGATGAATGGAAACGTATGCGGCTTACTGTGTGCTGTATTGGCTGAGATAGTAGATGAATGGGAACGTATGCGGCTTACTGTGTGCTGTATTGGGTGAGATAGTAGACGAATGGAAACGTATGCGGCTTACTGTGTGCTGTATTGGGTGAGATAGTAGACGAATGGAAACGTATGCGGCTTACTGTGTGCTGTATTGGGTGAGATAGTAGACGAATGGAAACGTATGCGGCTTACTGTGTGCTGTATTGGGTGAGATAGTAGATTAATGGGAACGTGTGCGGCTTACTATATGCTGTATTGGGTGAGATAGTAGATGAATGGGAAAGTACGCGGCTTACTGTATGCTGTATTGGCTGAGATAGTAGATGAATGGAAACGTATGCGGCTTACTGTGTGCTGTATTGGCTGAGATAGTAGATGAATGGGAACGTATGCGGCTTACTGTGTGCTGTATTGGGTGAGATAGTAGACGAATGGAAACGTATGCGGCTTACTGTGTGCTGTATTGGCTGAGATAGTAGATGAATGGGAACGTATGCGGCTTACTGTGTGCTGTATTGGGTGAGATAGTAGACGAATGGAAACGTATGCGGCTTACTGTGTGCTGTATTGGGTGAGATAGTAGACGAATGGAAACGTATGCGGCTTACTGTGTGCTGTATTGGCTGAGATAGTAGATGAATGGGAACGTATGCGGCTTACTGTGTGCTGTATTGGGTGAGATAGTAGACGAATGGAAACGTATGCGGCTTACTGTGTGCTGTATTGGGTGAGATAGTAGACGAATGGAAACGTATGCGGCTTACTGTGTGCTGTATTGGGTGAGATAGTAGACGAATGGAAACGTATGCGGCTTACTGTGTGCTGTATTGGCTGAGATAGTAGATGAATGGGAACGTATGCGGCTTACTGTGTGCTGTATTGGCTGAGATAGTAGATGAATGGGAACGTATGCGGCTTACTGTATGCTGTATTGGCTGAGATAGTGGATGAATTGCTGAGTTTGACAAGTAAATTGAATAAGAGATACGTAGAGAAATATCTGAAGTGTTACAAAACGCAAAGTAATGATGATATAAAAGTGGGAAAAGAAAAGTAAACGTAATATATGGGTGAATAATGAAGTAAACATAATATATGGGTGAATAATGAAGTAAACGTAATATAGTATATGGGTGAATAATGGGAAAAGGAAACGTAATATATGGGTGAATAATGGGCAAAGTAAACGTAATATATGGGTGAATAATGAAGTAAACGTAATATATGGGTGAATAATGAAGGATTGTATTTTCTATTATTTATGTAGTATAGTAATATTTTCTCAGATGATGGAAGAGTTAAGAAGGATATCGAACGATGTGTAGCGATAAGAAACAAAGTCAATGGGGCACTGAAACATATATACTCGACAGTATCAAACTCTGCCGAGATGATAGTCCACAAAAGTATTTTGGTACCAATTTTGATATATGGGAATAAAATGTAGACGTGAAAAAAAACTAAAAGGAGCCTAATAAATGCTGTAGAAATGCACGCATTGAAAGAAAAACTGGGGTGACAATGTATGACAGAATACGGAATGAAGTAATTAGGGATGAATGTGAACTTAAGGCTGATGTATTAAGTTAGCTGAAGAAGATACTTTGGTAATGTGGAAAGAATTAATGAAGATAGAATAACAAAACCAAACAAAACAAATATACTCGTATAGTGCAAATGTGCGTAGAAAGCGTGTGAGAGGAAGACCATTAAAAGTGTGGTAGGATCGAGTGAATTGTGGTAGGATCGAGTGAATTGTGGTAGGATCGAGTGCATTGTGGTAGGATCGAGTGAATTGTGGTAGGATCGAGTGAATTATACTTTGAAAGAAGATTACGTCGAAAGTTATAAAAATCGTAGAAGGTATTTGAATATGGAGGCGGCCAAGGATGTGTGTTAATAAATTAATGAAATTAATCATTTTTAACGTAATGTTAAACTAAAAAGTATTGAAAACCCGCCATTATTGACAAATGGCGTCGTGACATCATAAATCCAGTTACTCCGGTCTTTGCTGTTTTTCCACTTCCACGTCTTAATCCCACACATCAGTATTGACCCTTAACTTCGAAAACCATCAGCGCATTTCGACAATTTTTTTTTTAAATTTATTTTACACATGACAAGAAATATACATCATTTGTGAAGAAAAAAATACAGGTAATTTAATTTGGACACCCAATTTTAATGGATCTGGGTTTGTTGCCTTTCATTTGTCGTGTCCCTAGTAAACTAGGTTTTCGCCTGTATCTCACTGAGGACGTAAAGCATGAACAAATAAATTGATACTTCTTTCCGATTTTTGATTATATGAAGCCCCGTTGCACATTATTATCAACCTGACAAATAGTGGCACTCAATTACACATGTATACATCACGCGAAATCAAACTCCTCACACTTCGTCACTCCAGGCAGACCACAACGTACCGCACATAATCATAAAAGTAAAAAAAAAAAAAAAAAAAATATAAGCATAAAACAATAAAAAAAAACACCACACACAATATGATCGAGTACATCTGCGACAGGTTCATTTGCAACACTATTGCGGTACAAAATACATTTTTAATTCCAGCAATGAATAAACATTAAATGCAATCCGATATAATCTCTCAAATACGAGTAGCTGTTGGAAATACTCGAAAAGCATCGCAGTAATTTCGGGCATCAAATTACTTCGGACGTACTCTAAACCTTCTACTACACGATGCTAAAAGATTATTAAATTTGGCAAATTCATCATCATTTTTAAATTTTTACTTTTAGAGTATGCGATGAATTAATAAAATTAAAGCTTTCAAAAATACTGACCTATGATAGGTTAGATCTTCAGTGTTAAGTCGATTAAAGATTACGTCAGTTTATAAAAAAAATGTCAATAAAGTTTCTTATATTCATGGGTAAGTCTATTTTCAGAAAAGAAGTGAGCAGATGAGGTCTGTTGAACGAGAACTCATTAAATATGATTATTAAAGGCTGAACATGAACGTGAGAGAAACTAAGTTCATGATGTTTGAAAACTAAGTTCATGATGTTTGAAAACTAAGTTCATGATGTTTGAAAACTAAGTTCATGATGATCACGCAGGAGCACGTCTTACATTGAACGGTGCTGATATAGAGAGAGTGGAAAAAATTAAATACCTTGGAAGTATCCTAGTGGAAGACCTCGACCCAGAAACCGAAGTCAAGTGCAGAATTGAATCATCTCGTGTGGCTTTTAATATAATGAGAAGCGTATTCTGCGATGATTATCTAAACTTGAAACTTTGACAACGGTTAGTCAAATGCTACGTTTGGTCAGTGTGATTACATGGAGTGGAATCATGGACCCTCAAAGTTGGTAGTATGAACCGGCTGGAAGCATTCTAAATGTGGATGCACCGGAAAATGCTGTGGATACCCTGGACGGATATGGTCAGCAACACAAGGGTTCTTCAAAGAGCCAAAGTTGATAAAGAGTTGCTGACTAATATTAAAATAAGAGTTGCTGACTAATATTAAAAAGTGTCCTATTTGGGTCATGTACTTAGAGAAGCAAAGTTCAAATTGCTGCACCTGATCATCCAAGGCAAAATAGAGGGTCGAAGAGGTGTTGGCAGGAGACAAATCTCCTGGCTCCGCAATATACGTGATTGGACTGGTATTAGGATCTTTGGGGATCTTTTTCGGGCTGCCGGGGACAAAGATGCCTACTCTCAGGTGATAGTCAAGGTTGGGGGACCTAACATGACACTAGGAAGAAGATTAAAGGACTAATAATACATACTAGCGCAGAACTATACTTCTATTGCATCATAGTTGAAATACATAGTTTAACAAATAATTTAAGATTTGGAAGAGCCAAATAATCACCATCACCATCACCATCGCGATGATAATGCGTCTAGTTAAGTATCTTGTCTTCGCAATGTTTATGTACGGTACGGAGATGTGCACTGTGAGAGCCAACAACAGACCTAGAATAGATGCATTTGAAATGTGGTGCTGGAAAAAGATGTTAAAAAATTCACGGACGGCAAGGCAAACTTATACCTCTATTCTCGAACAACTAAGAGTCACCGACAGATTGTCGACAATATGCCTACGATGAGTCCAGTAATTCTATAGACACATTTTGGGTTGCCAAGATGTCAGTTTGGAGAGGCTTGTGGTCACTAAAAGCGTGGAAGGAAGACGTACAAGAGGAAGACTCCCGATGCGCTTGACTGACCAAATGAGACACGCAAGAAGACTACGATTAACAACTGATCTTCGAACTGTGGAGTGCAAGGATGGATGGAGAGCACTCGTCAATGGCAATCATGAGTGTCGCTAGGCATAGGCATGAGCTACGTGACAGAGCGGATGAATGTTGGATATTTTATTATTTCCGGCTTCCTAGACATGATTAAATTTAAATAAAATACTTAAATAAATCACGTGTAGGCTTTAATAACCATATAATAACAATACATACAGGAAGGGAAGGAAATCTAAAAACTACAAGTATTGTTTCAAGTTTAGATTTTCCTCCAATCTTGATTTATTTATTTATTCAACACTTCACTGGCGAGCTTATTCCCAGGTGGCAATGTCTTCTAGCCAACCAGACAAAAGAAAATAAAAGAAGTCACATATTCGCAAAAAATATTATAATTATTAGTTATTCATGAACAATACAAACAACACTAAAAAGGAGCTTTCATAAATCGAGATGAACAGGAAAATAAAATTGCAAATGAAGTACGAAACATTACTGACTTAAAAATAAGAGTTTTTCTAAAGTTTTTTTAAAACACGCAAATAAGGGAGCAAGTTTAACATTAGTTAGAAATGGATTTCAGGGTCTCACTGCATTGACGGCAAAGGATGGTGTAAAAATTAGCTGTGAACTGGATAAACCAATAAACAAAGCTCAATTCGAGCGTAGCGCTAGTCTATAATCCGAAAGACGCCTAATATTTTCAGTTTTGACAAATTAGTCTGAAACCTTATGTCATAATGGAGCCTCTCTTGAAAAAAAGAACGAAACTTGAATCACAATCATACGTCGTTTATTCTTTCAAATATTCTTATACTTTAGAAAGTACTCGTATATTGTATACCGTTAATTTTTGCATCCAATCCATAGCATAATAATGTTTGATGTCTTAGTGTCTTATTACTATTGTAGAGCAGTTTTGTATGATAGTTTGATGTCTTAGTGTCTTATTACTATTGTAGAGCAGTTTTGTATGACAGTATTGTGAAGCCGACCGGAACTAATACTATCAGACATTTCATTGATTCATATTCCAATCCCAATGCGGACAAATCGTCTGTGACAAATTAGTATCAGAGAACCGTGATGATGCGCTGGGTCAGTGCAGATTGCAAATGTTATCATATTATGATCTTCTCGAACTCACTTCTCTAAGTCCACACCATCATTTCTGGTTTATCAGTTTTAGAATATTATTTTTAGTTTCATAAAAAAGTGCCGTATCGGACACATGTCATATCAAGATACACGTGTCACTAATGACATTTTACAGTGGCTTAGTTGGCTAGACATTAGTTTTCCACGCGGGGACTTAGGGTTCCATTCCTCAAAAAAGGGTTCCCAATCAGGAAAATAGTTCGTTTGGTAACAATTTTCGAATGCGCTATACGTTTGTGAATGCTGATTACTGTAGACGTATGATACTATTTACAAAACACGTTGGTGAACTGTGAGTTACTTACCTGCATCAGTGCTTCTTACCCTGAAGGTTCGATAACTGGGAGTGTATAGAATTTTGTCTCCTGATGAATGAATGAATGAATGAGTCATATACCAGAACTACTTTTCTACGTCAAAGGACAACCATTGGCTGAAAAGAATATTAGCTCACCAGATACTTGGAGACAGTAATGAAATCAGTTTTCGATCGGAAATTTCCAAATTTCCTAATGAATTATCGTTCCCTCGAAGGATTGACGTGCTACGAAGATTGTGGACCTTAATCGTCTAAAATGTTATCATGGTTATAAAGCACATGCCTAAGTGAGGTTTCACGGATTCCCCGTTCTGCTCATGTTGAATGATCCAGACTATCGGCCACATCTTAGAAGAGTGACAAACGTATTAATACCCGGAAGGATAGACTAGATCCATCGATCTACTCTTGAATATGTATAATGGATGAGAAATCTGACTGTGAGAGAGAAACCATACTAGAGAATAAGAACCAATAGGTTACCTCAGATAAAGTTAGAGGAAGCAAATGGAGCAGTTGTGTAATGAGAGGCTGATATTGCACTGGGTGGGATGAAGAGTTTGTTCAACATACACATGTGTATACGCTTGCGAAGCATTAACCTCTGCCCAGGAAAAATATAAATGGCAATGATGATGATACTAAAGACACTGACGATGATCATATCTTCGATACAACCCGCAAAATCTTCGCAAATCTCCATTATCTCAGCAGATTGCGCATTTTACTTCCTATCGAAAGCAGAATCTTTTTTGCCAAAAGTCTCATCTGCCCTTAATTGACTATGGGATGTCTGTTGTCTCGATACTGATAAGGAATTGTTGAATATTTTAAACAAGCTTCAAAATGTTTGTATTCGGTTTATCTTTAATCTAAAAAAATATGAATATTTATCCGAAACTCGTGGGAGATTACAATGTCTTACAATAAGACAACGATAAAATCTTCACTTTAGAGTGTTGAACAATCCCCACTGTCTTTAGTATCAAGGTGGAGTGTTAAACAATTCCCACTGTCTTTAGTATCAAGGCGGAAAAGTCAATTTTATTTTTGAGTATGAACTATCCCTCGGATCTGGTGACGTTAGAACCGTTTGTATTGCAACGAATCACAGGTCATTCTACACACTATCTTCTACGGTTCACTCGGTTCGACTTTGAAACGATCTTCCAGATTCAATCAGATATATACAACATGATGTTTAAGAATAAATACAACAAAAAATAATTGTCTGAAAATATTCCTTCTACTTAGAGCTCCTATACAAAAGTTGATCTCTACTCATCCCTATTTTTCTTGAGATTTGTCTTTTATTTTCCTTGTAATTTTAGTTTTCTCAAATATTGATTTCATCCACTATTTTAAAGATACGTTCATGGACACCAATTATAATTATGTAACAAAAGCTGAGAAGAAGGTTCTGGAACGAACACGTATCCAGAATGGCGGAACAAAGAGCCGTAAGAATGGCCAGAGACAGTATCCCCCAAGCGAGCAGACCTCCAGGAGGACCTCCCAAAAGATGGAAAGACAGCTGGCAGTCGACGTCACTAGGGGCAAACAATGATGCAGGACCATAACAGACCAACAGGCCTAAATAAGATGAAGAAGCCTAAAATAAGATGAAGAAGAAGAACAAAAGCTGCTTTACTGAAAGAATCGCTTTAAAGCAAAAAATCCGCTAAATGTATTTTCATGAAAATGTTTAAATTATAATAATTAAAAAATATTTTTTCTGTAATTTGTTTTATCAAACACTGTTTATTCCACTTTTTTAACGGTATAACCCTACCGGTTTCAAAGCTTTCACCTCATCATCAGGGGAGCACAAACAAGTTTGAACCGAACTCAGTCTTGTTTGTACTCCCTTGATTATGAGGTGAAAGCCTCGAAACCGGTAGGGTTATACCGTTACAAAAAGTGGAATAAACAGTGTTTGATTAAACAAATGACAATGTATTTAAACCTCCACAATGTTAATGCCTTAACTATAAATAATATTTTTTTTTATTTACAGCCCCCATTATTTAAGTTCATGCATTTTAATCAAATAAAACAATCTTTCAAACTAATTATCATATACGTATACATATCCTTTCAAGAATTTTGAAAAACCATTTTAGGATATTTGGTCACCATCAGTAATCGAACTCAAATCCTCTCGGTGTAAGTCAAGGGTTGTTCTACATATTTTTCCATTCGTGTAATACCCCTCAACATATCTGAGTTGATGATGTAGATATTTTGTACAGACAATATTGTCAATCAATCGAGCCTTCGGGCTAAAAACCACTGGAGTAGACAAGTAACTCACAATTTAACATACTCGTACTATCGCACATGTTGAAAATACTTATTCAGGCAAAAATACTCGCACACTTCTAGGGCGTGCAAATAAAATTACTAGACAAACGCTTTCACTGAAACTGGTTCACTTTTTTTTAAGGTACCAGCAGGAATCGAATACGATAACTCCTTGTGGAAGATCAGCGTCTTAACAAATGACGCCATCACCTGTTTTTATCTCTAGACAACGATTTGTCGGAAATTACTGTTTTACACTGGGACTGTTGCTTCGTAAAAATTTCTTCCTACTAACCAGAAAAATGTTTAAAAGGCCTTAATTGACAATCAGACTAAAACCTCTAATACAAAAGCTCCCGTGATGGTAGATAGGTATTTTATCTTTTCTACTCTGAACACCTTATTGGAATATTTCTAACCGAGTCCACGTGCGTTATCCCCTTCACTTATCTGGGAACTGTCCATATTGATGGCCGAATGTTAATGTAGAAAATGGATTAATTTAAAAAATAACAAATTGATGTTCTCCGTTGTCTGTTTGATAAGAAAACAGGTTTTTTAAATAGACATTAAGTCTGGATTTCACTTCAGGCGTCTAAAAACCTTTATGTTAAACTAGACGAAATTGCCGCGTAGCAATACATTCGCCAGACTGCATTGTATACAAAAAAAGCGTAATACAATACAATAATAAAAATAAAAGTAGCTCTCCAAAGAGCACTAGAATTTTTTTCCTTCAGTTATTATTATTATTATATAATGTCAAAAAGGTGATATAATAAATTTCCAATCTTTGTGATCCATGTCTGTGTTTGAAATACTGTGTGGATGCTCAAGTTTGAAGTTAACAGCAAGAGATGAAAGTTTTTAAACGCTCCCGTGTTCGGACTAACGTGAAGAGGGTTGCTGCTTAAGATGGTGAAGCCAGTTTGACAAACAAACTTGACATTATTATTACAACCCTTGTGTGAAGGAAGGTTCACCCAGCGGTGTGGGAATACAAAAAATGGTTCTACCGGATGTTGGCAGCTAATGGGTCAAGCGATTAATTAACATTTGACAGGAATGAAAGGTATTGAGAATAAAGGACGAAATGTGAAATGTTTTTTTTTTATGCAATAATTAATTACGATTCGTTTATTTTCCATATAATTTTGCTTCGTAATTAAATGCTTATTCCAGAAATCGTTAATATGATACTAACTTAATTAATCTTTTTTTTTATTAAAGCTTTCGACTTTATTTTTGTGGAACTCCATATTAGATTATTTAACAATAAATTTATTTATTTTAGAGGTACACAAAGCCATACTAAAAACAAGAAATGTAATAAGTAACAAAAAAATACAAAAGTTTCACCTCTCTCAAATATTTTTTCTTTGGTTCAGCGGACTAAACTAAACATACTTCCGATGTAATATGACACAAGTCGGTCCTAAGCCCTGCTCTCCTAACAAACCGGGATCATTCTACCTGAAGAGAGCCTCGGGAGAGGAGATCAAATACATCTAGCAGGGATTAATGCAATTAGTGAAATAACAAAATATGTAAACTTATTGTTATTTATTTTAAATTCACCGAGTTAACCTCTAAACCAGTGCTTCCCAAATTGGGGGCCGCGGGATTTCTCGTGTGGATCGCGAAAATATTCAGTACAAAGTACAAATATTCATGTGAGTATTAAATTGTTTCATGTGAGTATAGTTTTTATTTTCAAAAAAAAGTTTTTAAGCAAGTTCCTATAATTTTGAGTTGAATATAAATATGTGTATTTTAATTGTAATAATTATTGCCAAATAAATCTTCAACTATAAAAAAAATGTTTTTTTGGGGGGGGGGGGATTAATTACTTCAGATTTAGGGGGCCGTTACATGAAAGTAATTGGTAAGCACTGCTCTAAACGACTATGGCCGTACGGCGAGCGAATGTTTACCTCAAGAGAGTATATGGTAGACGTACACGGTACGCCCGATGTTTTTATTCCCGAATACATGTATTTATCCATAAAGCGGACATGGCTCAAATGTTTTTGTCTATTAAATTATTTTGTATATGGTGGCCGCAATTACATTTTTTATTTTACTTAAAAATCTCACTCGTCAAGTTATCGATCGAGCAGCTTCGATGAGAACAAAACGTTTTTTATCCATCACTTAACTTCCAAAGTTTGTCCTCCTGAATGTCTATTTATCACTCGCCACTTCCCTCCCTCTCGCCATAATTAGTATGCACTTCCCCGAGGCGCTAAATTATATCCGGTCACTTATCATTTTTTAAGTGCTAGGGGCTGCTACCTAGGGTAGGAGACGGAAAAGCAATAGAAGGGTCAAGTGTGATAACTCATTTCTCCCATTTCTCAAACATCATTTATTAATGCGCCTCATTCCTCAACTGCAATTCCTTTATGTCATAAAGTACGAAATTTCCTATCAAAGTTTAAAACGAAACTTCATGATTTTAAAACATCCCTCCGTCGTTTATTTCAACTCATTATTTTCAGGGATGTAAAACATTTATTTTGCATTAACATTGTCGAATTCATAAAAACATTGTTTAAAATATTTTAGTTGATTTGTTAAAATTCAAATAATTGCGGCAATAGAACACATACGCTCTCGATAAGGGTGGTTCATAATAACATGACACCCTTCTGATCTAAGCACTGTTCTCAAGTCAAGCTAGAATTATTCCACCTAAAGAGAGCTTCGGGGTAAGAGGTCACCACACGTGTATCTGGGATTAATGTAATTAGTGGAATAACGGAGTTTAAATGGAGCTTATAAAATTAACTTTTTTAATATTCTTGTATGAAGTTCCACAAAGTTTAAGTCGAAACCTTTGCTAAGTCGGTTAATTTATTTAAGTATTTATCTCAGACATTAGTCAAACATTACCAACTTCAAAAAAGTACCTTTTTTATTTCATTAATTTTCCTTGATTCACTGAATGATAACAGCTGAAGGAAGACGAGCGAAGTGGAAGATATTCTGTGAGATGGAGGGATCACAGCATCCTCAGCATGCCAACAGCATCCTCTTTAAACACTGCATTTAATATGTCCCAGGACCAGCCTAGGAAAGGATGGAGACAGATGATGACATAGAGATGACCACAACGCTCAGCATTGAGAAGAAGACTATTTTATTATCTTTTTCTATTATTATTTTGATTTCCTTTGGTGAAATCTACCTGCCCTATAACTTTGGTGAAATCTACCTACCTATGACTTTGGTGAAATCTACCTACCCTATGACGTTGGTGAAATCTACCTACCCTATGACTTTGGTGAAATCTACCTACCCTATGTTAGGCAGGAGTGTGCTTATAAAAAATAAATAAAATATTTCATACAAAAAAAATACAAATGCTTTCAATGATACAAGAAAGAAAAAATATACCAATGAAAAAATCTAAACTTGAAAAAACGAGCTAACTGAGACTAACGTAAGTCAAAAGTATGTTTCGATCTTCTTCTTCTCCCTGGCTCCATCCCAACTCACTGTCTGCGAACACTGTTGGGGTCAGCTCTCCTAGTCCTCAGGTTGTATGCTCTTCTGTCCCGGACTACGTGACCATCTTAGCATGCGCATTTCAGCAGTTTCCAGTTGCCTAGAGTAAGAGTTATACATCGTCCAGCATTCGGAGTTATAGAGGAGTTTCGTAGAATTAGTGCTTCATCAAAAGTATGTTTCGATGAAGCACTAATTCTACGAAGATGGCGTCTGATAAGTGTGTCGAAACTAGCCAAGCATAAAAAAGACTAATATAGTACACAATAAAAACCATAAATTTTCAATCAATATTTTATATATTTGCGAAAATTTTCGAGTTTATTAATAATAACTTCATTAACTGTTCATCCATTTACAGAATTCGATCACCGAGCATCATCAGAATGGGAAAATATTTCATTAATTTTTAAATGATTCGATAAATTGACAGGGACATTCGATGTTTTGCTTGGGCTGACATGGAATTTGTAGTTTTATTGATGAAACGAAGAGGGTGCTAAATATGAATAAATTATATCAAAGGTTACAGTTTTCACTTTGAGGATTTTCATATTAGAATTTTTTTTTTATTTATTACACATGAAAGAAATATACATAATTTACGGAAAAACAACAGGTAATTTAATTTGGACATACAATTTTAATAGATCTGGGTTTGTTGCCTTTCATTTGTCGTGTCCCCAGTAAACTAGGTTTTTGCCTGTATCTCACTGAGGATATTTAGCATGAAAAAATAAATCGATACATCTTTCCGATTTTCGATTACACAAAAACAAAACCCCGTTGCACATTCTCACCAACCTGACAAACAGTGACACTCAATTTCAACTGGAAACATCATGTGAAATCAAACTCCTCACACATCATCACTACAGAAAAATCAAAAATGTTCATTCCATAATATACCGCACACAATCATAAAAATAAAAACAAAAATGAACAAAAATACAAATATAAAACAACGAAAAGAAACCCACACAAATATTTTCCACACGTCATTCATCCTGAAAGCCCAAATACTCAAACTCACTCCGATCGACTGTCTAAATGGTTTTCCTCCCTTTACCTTTATTGAATTCGGCACGTCATTGTATGTCATGGGAGCTAAATAGTATACTCAAAAAAAAATATTTTGCTATTCCACTAATTACATTAATCTCCGCTTCTCGTGTTTCTTCCTCCCATTCGGAGGCTCCGGAATGGAGATCTTCTGCCTAAATAGAGCCTCGGGATGAGATGTGGAAACATGTGTACCGGGGATTTATTTAATCAGAGGAATAACAAAGTAATGCATTATTAAATATATTTTGAACGTATTGAATTTTTCTATTATGTCAATATTTAGAATTTCACGTAAACTTATAAAATTTGAATACCAAATAAAAAATAATCAAATAACCCTACGTAAGTAAGTAAATCGATGATAAAGATATCGTACATCTTTACAAGGAAATTTTATTTGTGTTGTGGTGTCAAAACTAATATTTAAATGTTAATAAATAAATTAAACGCTCTTTTCATTTGTACTCGCCATTGACGTATAAATTGATTTCACAACAATTTTAAAAATCTCTCTCCGTCTTTACAACCAGTAATGAACTTTATCAATAAAACAGTCGTAGACAAAAAAAAAAGTTTTTGATGTATTTTATTTGCCATAATTGAGAATATTTTTCACTTAGGCTTACATAACTTTTCAACTTTGTTATGGAGATTTTTTCTCATGAATCATATAAGAGTATACTCGTATGTTAGTCACTGAGGCATTGTATACCTTCTTCAACATAATCGTTGTCTGAGTACTCGTATTTCTGTGTCGGGTAAACTAAAGCGCCATGGATACGAGTATTTGGATATTGTGTACGAGTATTTATATTTATGGTCATTTATAGTTTCGTTTTTTTTTTATTTTGCTTTGAACATGATTGAATAGTGGTGCTTAGATTGCTTTTTTTATTATGACATAACTGTTTATTATCTACAACTTGTGTTGTATTTTTTATTTTTAATCAAATTATTTTTAATTTTTTTATTGAGTTTTATTGGTTTGGATTCATGTGTTTTGTGATGATTATAGTGATTTTCTATGTTTTATATACATTTTCGTATGTGTTTTTTCTAACACATTTTTTCGTGATTATGTATTTTTTCTATGTGTGTAGAGTTTTTCTACGCTTGAAATACAGCCTTAGCCCTGTGTGTTTGTCCATGTGTTATTTCATTGATTGTAATTTTGCATAAATCATGTTAACTTTTTAATGTTCATGCTTGTACTAATGTTCATGTTTGTACTAATATTCATGCTTGTACTAATGGTGTTTTGTATTAATGCGCAATTAAATTTTAATATGTATTTTTACTCGTAAATTGTCAAAAACAAACGAAAATTGTAAGAAAATAAAATATGTACAATGATCAGGAAATGCACTTTGTATTGATGATTTACTCGTATATCGCTCTGTTACCTGTCAGCGAAGCATTCCTCACATTCCTCCCCCCCTGTCAGTGGTCAGTGGTCAGTATGCTACCGCTGGCATATGGGCTGACAGTGGATAAAATGTGAGCTGGTAATCTACAACACTTGAGCGATACTTGGGCCGCTAATCCGGGATATAACGTCCCGCATGTTGATCTCAGAGGATTAGCGCCGACGCTCCGCTTTTTTGTCCACTTGTCCCAACACGGACTGAATTCTAACGGACGTGAAACTATTTCAACTGGCCTGCGTCAGGTTCCAAATATAGAAATTATAATATATTATAAATGGATCATATGGAATGAAGGGATTCGGGATGAATATGAACTTAAGGCTGATGTGTTGAATACGATGAACAAGAGTACTCGGAAATTGTTTAGACACGTGGAACGAATGAATGAACAAACCAAATATAAAGTGCAAATGTGAAGAGAAGGCACATTAGAGGAAGATCAAAAAAGCATGGTTGGGTTAAATTAATGATAATTTGAAAGAAAGGAATGTAAGAAGTTAGGGAAACTCCATGAGCCGTATGAGAAAATGTATGGATAAGGAAGAGGTGAAATACGAGTATGTGTGTCTAGATAGCAAAGTCTGTCGGTCCGTCCAATATGCTTACCACAGCAGGGAAGCGGCGTGCCGGTATACGTATAGTTCATATTTTAAAATGATTGTCTTAGCGTTTATTAGTTCATCGTCACTCTTAATGTTCCATCAGAAACGCAGGAATGTCATAAAACGTCTCGATCGATGTCGATCCACAGCCCGGAACTTCGCACCCTCCAAGACGAGACGATTCATTAGTCACCTCCGTGACTTAGTTAGCGACACTCTGGTTTTACAGTCGGGGTCAAATCCCTAAAATACAAGTCCGTTAATAATCACGGAAGATACACTTTTCCGAAAATATGGCTAAAAGTCTATTTTCAGTAAAAAAATCCCATCAATAATATTAACACTGTCAATGAATAGAAGACAATCGAACGGATTTATTACCTTAAGAGAATTTCTTCCAATCAATCAAGAAGTTATTCAAATGCGTAAATGTTACAAAAGCTGACTGAGACAATTTCGAAAAATACCTATTTGTTTAAGGGGTTGAAAAACATCGGAACGCTTCATTTCGTTACTCGATATTTTTTAAACTCGGATAGATCACTAATATTAGTCTAGAACTTTTGATGGACCAGTTAGCTTCCTGACCTGCTTCATCATTAAAATTCATTATCATATATAATTTTAGATCTTAGAATAAATGTTGCTATATCCAAATTTATGATGATACTCGTGCAGAAGGAAAAGTAAATGTGATATATGGGTAAGTAAAGTATTGTGATACTCATGCAGAAGGAAAAGTAAATGCGATATATGGGTAAGTAATGTATGGTGATACTCGTGCAGAGGGAAAAGTAAATGCGATATATGGGGAAGTAATGAACGATTAGAGCAAGTCGAAGAGTTCTGCTATTTAGGTTGTATTTTCTCAGATGATGGAAGAATTAGAGATATATCGATAGGGAATTAAGTCAATGGGAAACTACAACACATACACTCGAACACAGTATCAGAATCTGTCAAAATAATAGCCCAGACAATATTTAATTACCTTAATTTTGTATATTGCAATGAGACGTGGACGTGGAACAAGACTGAAAAGAATCGAATAAATGCTGCCAAATTGCGTGCATTACAAAGAATACGTAGAATGATAATTATAATGTATGACATAATACGAAATTAAGTGATTAGGAATAAATGTCAACTTTAGGCTTTGTTCGGGAAGATAAAAAAGAGCACCTCGAGATTATTTGGGTTTATAAAAGGAATGAACGAAGAAAGACTAGCAAAACAAATGAATGGAGAAAGACTAGCAAAACCAATGAATGAAGAAAGACTAGCAAAACAAATTAATGAAGAAATACTAACAAACCAAATGAATGAAGAAAGACTAGCAAAACAAATTAATGAAGAAATACTAACAAACCAAATGAATGAAGAAAGACTAGCAAAACAAATTAATGAAGAAATACTAACAAACCAAATGAATGAAGAAAGACTAGCAAAACAAATTAATGAAGAAGACTAGCAAAACAAATTAATGAAGAAAGACTAGCAAAAAAAATGAATGAAGAAAGACTAGCAAAACAAATGTAAATGAAAGGCTCGATAGAGGAAAACCAAGAAAAATATGGTTGAATCGAGTACTATATATATTTTGAAAAAGAAATGTTAAATGTTTGTAAAATCATTTAACATTTCTTTTTCAAAATATATAGAGGAGCTCTATTACAAGGTATATGGGTGTAGAGAGGCGAAAAATGTGTTTCGCGACAAAAAGTCTGGGGCTCTCTTCTTTCTATCTACCCCGACAGGGAGACGGCGTGATGGGATTTATGTTATGTATATTTTTATTTGTATAAATTAAATTTATTTATTTGCAATTCTCCTGTGCGGCCCAAGAGAATTGTGAGTTTAAGGCAACTGTTTTAGCTTATCCCGGAGTATCACTAGTTTAAGGCAACTATTTTAGCCTATCCCGGAGTATCACCAGTTTTTCAGCAATTTCTCTATAGTCCATGTCCTGTCCAGCTTTAGGCTTCGCGGGCCGCGGTACCTCGCACTCCGCGCGGCGTGTTTTGCGGGAAGGGACTCACTTAAACTGTATCCGCTTTTTACAGGAAAGGATTTGCCTTTTCCCCCACATAAACCCCTCTGAAACGGAAACCACCCTCGTGCTGTTTTCATCCACAGCCAACGAACGGGCGGCAATAACGAAAAGGCATACATATTTGTTGATACGTCAAATTGTTGTTTTGAGTTTTATATTGTTAACTATGAATATTCTTCGGAATGACTGAAAACAAAAATCTATAGTTATCATTAATTAATCAGTACAACTTGGTAGGTGTGTTGTTAGGAGACAATATCATCTTCAAGAAGCCTAAAGAAAAAACTCAACATTGTTTTACTCAAATACCAACGGACGACTTACCATATAATAATAATTGAAATAAAAATTTAAAATAGCTTTGTACCAAAAATATATTTCTTTACAATTTTATAAAAAAATTTGTTATTTTTCTTTTGCGTAAAATGGATAAGATAATACATTATGCATACAATACAAATTTCAGTGTATTGAGAATTCATTTTCCTAATAATAATAACATACCACATCCCCTTTAAACGTGCAATTTCAATTACAAAAAATAAACTCAATGATGTTATTCCAATAAATATAACAAATTTGCTTATTGAATGGTGAATTTATTTTCTTCCAATCCAAAGACAAAAAAAATAATTCTGAAGCTTGATGGGAAATTATAATGGATTAAGTGATCAAAGTTCAACCTAAAATATTTTCTATTTGTTCAATTGTCGAATCGACAAGATCACAGTCGGAAAATGAATTCGGGTTATTTAGAAATTGATTTAATACGTACATCGTCATCTCTGTCATTCATACACGTGTTCCGTCGCGATTTGTCAGTCATTGTCAAGCGTTCTAGGGTGAGGTCGCTCGGTGAGACTACGCTATACAAAGCCGAAGTTAGCCGATTATGGCCGATAGTCTCTTTCTTAAGCCCGATGTGTATTACTTACCGCCGGGTACTGTAAGTTTCGATGGGAATAATAACAGTCATAAATAGATGAGATGACTTTATTAATAGAAGAGCAAAATTCCATACACACAATATCAACTTCTTCCAAATTCATACATCTTGTTGAAAAATCTAATTATTCCAAATTCCTCCGTCAATTCTTTCAAATATTTAATCAGCTTACACATCATCTTCACAATCATGCCATGTCTCAATAAGGGTTGTCAAAGATGACTCCTTTTAAAACCATTTTGTCCTTTTTTAGAATTTCAATAATTTGGCAATGTGGCATTTTTCTAGGTCTTAAAAATCTTCTGTACTAATCGTTTTGATTACTCTTTTAAATAATTCATTCTTACTACAAAGCCAACCATGTTATTGCTTCTTTTTATATTTTCAAGCTCTGCATTTTCTTATAATCCGCATTTTTTCGTAAAACCTTCATTTTTTCTTTCTTATGTTACTCTCATATTCATATTGCATTTATCTTCATTCTTTCTTTCTTCTGTTACTCTCACATTTATATTGCATGTATCTTCATTCTTTCTTTCTTCTGTAGTTCTCATATTTATATTGCATATATCTTCATTATTTCTTTCTTCTGTTACTCTCATATTTATATTGCATTTATCTTCATTATTTCTTTCTTATGTTATTCTCATATTTATATTGCATTTATCTTCATTCTTTCTTTCTTCTGTTACTCTCATATTTATATTGCTATTATCTTACTTTTTTAAATTTTTTGCTACGTCCGAGATTTAGTTACACACAAGTAACATATGTTTATATCGGGGTCAAGATTTTGTTATAAGCAACCAGCTTTGCTTGTCTTGAAATATTCGGGAAGCAACATTAGTGTACGCATAATGGGAGAGATATACGTACAGACGTACTGGAACTTAAAATATTCTTCAATGGCAAAAAATAAATTAAACACCACATAATCCATACGTGTATGATTTAATATTTTCAATATGTTGGTTGAAGCAGAGTGAACGTGCTGTATGGGGAGTGTGGCCACAACAGTTGGGTCGGGGGTGGAAACGGGAGGGTGTAGCCAGTGCCGCGGTTAATTACTCTGACCCTCAGCCCCTGATAATTCGCAAAGTGCAAAAAACAGAATGCTGTTACCGGGGGTAAAAGAAAACGCCGCTCTCGGCCAGACACTAAGTAACATCGTCAATTTAAACGGACGTCACAGATACAACCGTTTTGAATTCCTCCTCGTATATTAAAATAAAACCTGGGTTTTTCAAGTAATCATAATTTATAATAAGAAGAAACCTAACCTCCTAATCTTAATAAGAACAATAAATATGGAAAATGTTAATATTATTGATGTTTTATTACTGTAAATAAGTATTCAGTCATATTTTCAGTGAAATTAAACCATCCGTGATTATTAACGAGCTTGTATTTTAGGGAATAAACCCCCGACTGTTAAACCTGAGTCTGACTATCTGAACCACGGAGGGGACCAATGAGTCGTCTCGTCTCAGAGGATGTAACGTGCCGGGCTGTGGATCGACATCAATAAACACGTTTTATGACATCCCTGTGTGTCTGATGAAATATTTAGTGTGATAATGACGAACTAATGAACACTTAGATAAAAATTCAAAAGTATGATATATTAAATATACAAACCAGCACGCCGCTTCCCTGCTGTGGTTAGTAGAGACGACAGAGCGCCAGACATTCCTATCGAGACACACATATTTCACCTCTTCCATATCCGTATATCTTCTCATATCACTCACACAGTTTCTCTAACTTCTTAATTTCCCTTATTACAGCATACTTTCCTTGGTCTTCGTTTACCAAGCTTTCTACTCACATTTTGACTATATGTTTGTTTTGTTAGTTTTTCATCGTGTATTCGCTCTACATGGCCAAACCATTTCAGTTTGCTCTTCATCATCTTACTCAACACATCAGCCTTTAGAAAGTTCACATTCGTCTCTAATCCCTTCATTACATAATCTGTCATACAGTATATTAAGTATCTACAAGTATCACTCCATGTATTCATATCCATGCACGCATATAAGAATTTAATGAATCATTATTTCAAATTTCATCTTTTTTAATCTTAATCATTTGAAAACTGAGAAATAATTTTATAAAAACTACAGAATAATTAAAAGCTTATGAAATTATTCAGTACTATAACAGAAAGTATAAAAATGTATGTGGAATAAGTTTACAAAATCCAGATTAAATATCTGTGTTTGAAGGAAGTAATTTATTTGTTAAAATGAACTAGAAATTTTATAAAATATTAAATAATTAGTTTTTATAAAAAATATATTGATCTAGACCAAAGATTAGAGATTCAAAAATGCTAAAATAATTCAGAAACATATTTTCGCACATTATTAAGTTTGCTCAAAGGAAAGATAATTATACTTTTGACATTAAAAAAAATCAAAGCAGTTTAACAGTGATGGTTTACTTATTGAATATCAGAACCCGACGTGCTACCACAGCGCTGGACCGGTCTACTTGCTGAGAAACTAAAGTATCTACTAGAAGTGAGGATTAACCAACCAGGTGCTCTTAAACATTCCGAAAAGCTCTAATATCACGTTGACATCCTTTGATTATTTGGAAAAGTTCTTTTATCACGTTAACATCCTTTGATTATTTGGAAAAGCGCTTATATCACGTTGACATCATTTGATTATTTGGAAAAGCGCTTCTATCACGTTGCCATCCTTTGATTGTTTGGGAAAGTGCTTATATCACGTTGACATCCTTTGAATATTTGGAAAAGTTCTTATATCACGTTGACATCCTTTGATTATTTGGAAAAGTTCTTATATCACGTTGACATCTTTTAATTATTTGGAAAAGCGCTTGACTTGAATTAAAAAAGGTGCTCTCTGAGTATTCTCACGCAAAGTCTTTTAACATCATTTCGATTACTTTGAAGAAATTTCAATTTACTTTATTCAACACATTCATTCGAATACACACGATTAGCAATAGGAAACAAAGTCCGTGTGGCACGAAAATATATAAACTAAAAATATACATACTAAGATGAAAGTTCACAACACTATTTTTGTACGAACTTTTATATATGGGAGTAAAATGTAAACGTAGAAAAAGACTGAGCTTAATAAACGCTATAAAAATAGCGACAATGAATGACAAAATGCGGAATTTTGTAGAAATATGTATTAAATCAGACTTACGTATTGAGTTAGGTAAAGAAGAGCATTCTGGGATGGTTTGTACGTATAAAACGAATGAATGAGTTAAAACTAACAAAACAAATGCATAGTGCAAATGTGAGTGAAAGAGACAAAGGGAATTGTTGGATCAAATTAATGATATTTTGAAAGAAAACTTAGAAAGCCTGTGAAATCGTAAGAGTAGAAGAAGTGAATGATATGTATTGAATTAGAACATTTTGACGCTTTTCCTCTTTGCCTACCTGGACAGGGAAATTACCTGACGATATGTATGTATTTAAATACACCTGGTGGATTACTTTAAAGCAACTTTTTCTTTCAATCAACCAGCTTTTGTTTCATAATAATGATTATATTAAAGAAAATGTAGCATGGTCCCTGTGACAGTTCACAAATTTGCCCCGATACAACCTTGTAACGACGGTCAGTAATTTTAATTATTTTATCAACTTTAATATAAGCCTCGATTCTAATAAATAGCAAGTTATTTAGGTTAATATTATACATTATATAAAACTAACAATAATGACAAATTCATACATTTTGTTACAAATTAACATAGCAAAAATGTGGCAGTTTGTCAAAATCAAATAATATTTGGTGACGTTCGTCAAAAGTCGCTATGTTAGTCTGCATTGGCTAGGGATGGAGTATACGATAATTGTATATTTTTTTTATACATAAAATTAAATGTTCGTAATTAGTATTAATTCATAGTGGATCTTGACCTATTTAAAGAGAGATACAAATCATACAATATATTAGAAGGCCAGTATAATGAAAATTAGGAATTAAAACGTCAGTTTAGAGATAAACAATTTTTCGATTTATAAAAAAATCGATTCGATTTGTAAAAAAAAAAAAAACGATTTTACACCACTCCTTTAAGACATGACATTTCAAACGTCACAGGGACCATGCTACATTTTCTTGAGTATAGTATGCACGAATCTGTCTTAAGCTTAGTTAAGAAAAATAATATATCATAAGTGTTTAACCCTAACAGCAGGAGATTACCAGGAAGGCCACCGAAAAGGTGGAAGGACAGCTAGACGTCATCATCCCAGGACAGGCCACCGTCACAAACAGGTCATACGACCTAAACCAAGAGGAAGAAGAAGTGTTCAAGAAACAAGAATTAAAGTAAAAAACACATCTCAAAGAAAATAAAGACGTATTGGAGTTATTTTGAGAAAAAATTATTATGCTATGCACCATAAGCCCATCAGGGGTTGCCGTGTGCAATGATATTGTAGTATTGTACAATACCATAATGTTATGTTCATAATGTTACCTTCAGTTATTGGGAGAATACTAAGTAGACTCGGAGTATGTGTTACTAGATGCAAGGCAAGGTGAACATGCAAAGACGGGGTTTCTTGAACGTGGATGTCCAAATGTTCACTAAAATAATCTCAGAATAAATAAAATACAAAACCTCAGAAAACTTACCGAGAGAAGAAGAAATATAACGAAACTTTTGTAGATCTTCCGGTATGTGATAGTCACACTAATTAACTTCCGGTATGTGATAGTCACACTAATTAACATCTTGAGAAAACCTCCAAAAAAGGGTTGTCTTTAAGTGCTTCCTTAAGCTACGCACGCCACCCATATATGCAACACTATTAGGTAAACCATTCCACGCTACAAAACCAGTAACAGTTAAAACTCTATCATAATATAATGATGATGATTTTGAATATTTGACAAAGCTGGTAACACCTTATCGTAATAAATATGCGCACCTGTCCATTTTATCTGTCCTGAAAACATCCCTATTGCGGCCCAGTACATGTCCCGCCTAAAGTTGTACTTCCTGTTTATTCGTTCGCGTCAGTCAATTCTTTGTGAGCCTCGTCTGCCTACAAAGTTTATTATTCTCGTAATAATTTCCCAATAAAATTAATTTGAACCCCCTTTGACGGAGGTGGGTGGTGGACGGGTGCACAGGAGAACAGCTGCCACTGGCGGGATGTGATTTTATATTTAAGTTCAATTTTGGTTATCGCACCCGCTACACAAATATAGCGTCATCATTATCATTGTTGTCTTCTCATCAGCTGTCAGTTCAGGTTTGTTGCCACTTCAGCTCAGATATCCACTTATCTTGATCTCTAGCGGCCGACACTTAACCCGGCCCTAGCCTCTCCTCATACATCCACTCCGTCTACTTCCTCCATGTTGTGGAATAACCTTCTGAGCTGTTTTCTTCCGGGTTGGCCTAGAAATGTCTTTAAGTGATTTAAGTATACATGTAAGTCTAATGGAATAAGGCATTCACTGATGAAAGCTCCCTTGAAGTGGAATGTGTCTAAGGGGAATGTGGTGCTTTTACGAGTATATCCACATTTTTTGGGTAATAATGTTTAATATTATAATTTCGTCTTCTCGTTGTCCTTAGGGCGATTTTATTTTTTCCTACTCAATACTTATATTTTGATAGTAATCAATTATTTTTACACTTCTCATGTTGGTATTATATACTATACTATTATATTCTAATACAGCATATTTTGAAGAATGTATGTTTTCTAAATTTGTTTTTTTTTAATATTCATATTTTATCTTTTGTTTAATAAATATCACTGAAAAATATGCGAAACACTTAAGTAAATTTTTAATTAAATTAATATAGCTTCATTATGATTTAAGTAACGGCCACAACAGTATTTTTGTACTAAAATACTGTTTTGGGCGGTACTAAAAATGCTGAAAGGCGCCGAATAAATGGTGTAGAAATGCGTGCACTGAGAAAGACACGTGGGGTAACAGAATACGGAATGAAGTGATTCAGGAGGAATGTGAACTTAAAGCTGTTAAGTAAGATGAAGAAGAGCACTCTGAGATAGTTGAAGAACGTGAAACGAATGGATGAAGAAAGGCATTGTAGAGGAAGATCAAATAAACTATGGTTGGATTAAGGAAATTATATTTTGAAAGAAAAAACTGTATATTCAGAGAAATCGTAGGTGCTCTAAAAGAAGGTGTATGGATATTTAGCGTGTGTCCTAGTAGGGCGTGCTGATTATGTTGATGTTGACATCTCTGTATTCGCTTTGGTCGAATTCTGTGTTCCTTTTCGTTCGGGGTCATCAATTTAGCGGGATGTTTTACTGATACGTCGTGATGATTTTGATTTGTTTGTATTTAAAATAAAATACGTCGATTCAGGAATGCGGTAAAAGTGAGAGTGAATAGTCGATAAATAATAAACAGAAATTAATGGTCAAGCGAATAAAAACAAGTGCCTTTATTCATCGATAAGTAGGTATATATAGAATTCCAGAACGGGACGCGTGAATGCGTCCGAGGTATATCTCGATCTCACTTCTGCGCGTGTTGAGGTGGTCGCAAGCGCTGCGGATACTACAGTGGGTAGGATATTTACTGTCGAAACGGCGAGACGGCGTGATATGTTCTCTTTCTACCTTGGAATGCGATGTAAATATTATTTGCGTGTAAACAGTGTTGACGTTTCTGGTATGTGACAATTGTACATATCCAGAGGTTGATTCATCGGTCGTTGACCCTGCATGTTAACAATATTTAGGGACGTGGGTACCCTACAGATATGAAAGAGACGAAATATGTGTGATGCGCAAATAAAGCATGGCGTCCTCTCCTCTACCTACTTGGACAGGTAGACGATGTGATGATATGTATATGTGTATACTTTATTGTATTCACCTCATATATTTTGTGTATTCTGTGTCACTAAATCAATATTCCATCCCACTTAGTATTTATCTTCATTGGTTTTAATCGATAAGAGTGCATTTTCGCAATTTTAATGAAACAAAGAATACGTGGCAGAGGAAAACAGGAAAAGCTTGGATCTAGTGGATGTGAATGTGATCTAGTGAATGTGAATGTGATCTAGTGAATGTGAATGTGATCTAGTGAATGTGAATGTGATATAGTGAATGTGATCGAGAAAGAAATAAAAGAAAGAAGGTTAGAGTAATCTTAGGAACAAGGACAATATAGCCAATTCCGTCAGAGGTCGTTTAACAACTGGGAAGTTCTTCATGTGTTATTTTCACAGCATTTTATGTTGTGGTAAATCTTTGATTTCAGTTAAAATCCTGAATCATTCAAAATCTAAGCGCTTGAATTTATCATAATGCGAGCGAATAACATATGAGTTATGTATGAACTAAGAATACAGAAATCTTACGTTTAGCTTAATGATAATGTAAATAAAATGGATTCCTAGAAATTCAAATCCCAATTTGATCGTATTCCTGCCTCACCTTCCCCTCCCCTCTCCTAACCTACTCTCGCCAAAACCCTGCCCCACCCTCGCTTCCGTTAAATATTTCAGTTTCAGGATTTACATTTGTGTAAACGGAATTCATCTGTATACGGCAACGTCTCCAAAACAGTGTTTCGTAAAACCATGACGAAAATAAGCATGAGAAATTTGAAGATTCACCGAAAACTATATTTATGAAAATAGATTTTTCTTATAAAACACCTATATAAACTATTTAAATACCTCGGAAGTATCCAAGTGGAAATCCTCGACCCAGACAACGAAGTCAAGTGCAGAATGCTACGGATACCCTGGATGGATATGGTCAGCAACACATGGGTTGTTCAAAGAGCCAAAGTTGATAGAGAGTTGCTGACTCATATTAAAATCCGAAAGGTGTCCTATTTGGGTCATGTACTTAGGGGAGCAAAGTACAAATTATTGCACCTGATCATCCAAGGCAAAATAGGGAGGGTCGAAGAGGGGTTGGCTGGAGGCAAATCTCCTGGCTCCGCAATATACGTGATTGGACTGGTATAAGGAGCGTTGGGGATCTTTTTCGGGCTGCCGGGGACAAAGATGCCTACTCTCAGGTGATATTCAACTTTAGGGGGGACCTGACATGACACTGAAAAGAAAAAGAGGTAACCAAAGTGTAGAACAAAACCTGTATTAACATTGTTAGCTCTGATATATTGCACCTTATTAGTTTCCACACTCCTGCTGCAAACAAATGGAACCTTTTACTCGTATTATTAAAATTTGGAAATAGCGATTTGCTCAGGACTTTGGCACGTCATAATTTATCAATCGTGAGAATACACGAATCGAGTTACTATACTAATAAAGCGACAGCTTAGGCTGGTTGCCTGCGAGACACTATATGGAGAAACAAACACATGCTAACCGAAAGTAAGGTCAGGATATATAAGACATGCGTCCGCCCCATCATGACATATGGGATAGAAGGGAGAGCCGATACCAACAGGACAAAAAACCTTCTCAGAGTGGCGGAAATGAGAACCCTACGCTCCATCGCAAGCAGAACTCTTAGAGATCGGATCAGAAATGAGACGATAAAGTCTGTCTGTGGTGTTGAAGACATAGTGAGGTGGGGAAGAAGCAGAAGGCGCTTCTGGAGGGATCGTGTAGACCGCATGGAGAATACGAGACTTGTGAAAATTGCTAAGACTGAAAACCCTAGCAGCAGGAGATTACCAGGAAGGCCGCCGAAAAGGTGGAAGGACAGCTGGACGTCATCATCCCAGGACAGCCCACCATCACAAACAGGTCATACGACCTAGACCAAGAGGAACAAGAAGAGTTACTAAACGAGTATGTCTAGTTATGGTACATAGCTGGATATTTTTAATTTAAATAGATGTTTTTAAGCTCAAGCGAGCCTCTTCTTAAAATTTAATACTGTTTATTTTTTTCTATAATTCAACTAACTTTGTATTTCCTTTGACTGTATTTTCGTTGATTGTATATATGACTTTTTTTTTTGTTTCAATATTATTGTATTTAAACATTCGTGATTTCATGTGTGTTCTAAATTTGGCAGATTTTTTTAAGTTTTTAGCATTAAATGTTTGGTTAAGTAAATGCTGCTGTGGATTATAAAGGATTTTAAAGTGTCATATTTTCAATAACTAAATACATACATACTTTATTAACCTTCTAAACCTTTTTTTTATTTGTGCAAAATACCAATGGAAAGGTTCAAAAAGGGGGTGAAGACAAGTTAAATAAGTGTCAAAAGTGTATTTTGTAACATATTTGTATTAATAAATTTTTCGAAATGAATGCGTTATTTGGCAAAAAACAGGTCAAAAAAATATATAAATTTCAATACACACTAAATCTGAAACAGTTGTGTTACGGATTTTATAAATAATTAGTAATTTTACAAAATTTGTTATTATAATCCTCAGTGAGATACAGGCAAAAGCCTAGTTTACTGGGGACACCACAATTGAAAGGCAACAAACCCAAATCCATTAAAACTGTATATCCAAATTAAATCACCTGTTGTTTTTTTCGCTAATTATGTATATTTCTTGTCATGTGTAAAATAAATTATAAAATGACAATTTACATAGTGCTGTTCAGAGAGTAGATTCTCCTCGAGGGCGCTCCAACTCAGGACTTGAAGTGAATTGAAGGATTAAAAACATTACAAAATAAATAAATAGTAAGGATAGAAAAGTTTAATAACACATCCATCAACTTCTTCTTCTTCCTAGTGTCATGTCAGGTCCCCCCAACGTTGACTATCACCTGAGAGTAGACCTCCATCAATATTCCTACTAATTCATTTCTTATTATTTCATACATCCCCTGATGTACTATTCTCAGTGCACGCACTTCCACACCATTTATCAGTCTCCTATCAGTCTTTTTCTACGTCCACATTTCACTCCGATTTATCAAATTCGGTACTCAAATACTGCTGCGGACTATTGTTTTATATGAGTTAATATTAATCTCATACTGCAGTTATGTATTAAACTCCATCATAGGTATGTGTGTTTAGATAATAGCGTAGTATATAGTGGTGGGGCCCGTAAGGTCGATAAATACAGAAAAGTGAAGAGTTCTGTCGACAAATAAGATTGAGAAACGCAGGCACAAGGGTTCGGGCCGAGACCGGGACACACATCCACCACCCACGAATAACGAGTTTTTAAAACACATTGGGAAAACATTTTTACCGAGACGCGAAACACATCAAAGCGGAGTGATATTCATACATTCCTTCATACAGGGCCACCCGCTTCTTATTTAAAGGTATTTCCATTTCATAACGAATGAATGAAGAATATAGCCTTTTCTGAGACTTCAAAGGCGGTCGGGAGGATCGGTGGGTGCTGCGCCCACACCCTCCGTGTAAGGAAGGATCTGCGTCAAGAATTTATCTCGTGTTTAGTATCTCTTAAAACCGGATATCCAGGCTACTCATCCATGTCACAGGAGTATGCCTCAGGAGTAATAACCAATAGATCTCCTCATTCTGCATCTCTCCATTGAGCACAAGGCGTCTATGGCCACATCTAAAACGAATCAAGATGTTCTACAATCTTTTAAATAGGTCATCTTCGGAAGAATTGAGTTAGGACCACTTACAAAGGGAACATTTCTGGCCAATGGATGATTTCACAGCTGCTATCAGTCAACTATTGATATCATATTTTTATCAGTGGGTTGTTGTCTCTGAACCCTGAAAGGAAGAGGGCTGGAACGAAGCCCGTGCAATCAGAGCGCCGCACTTAATGGTCATGACGATTACATTTTACAGAAGATGAACAAAATCTATTTTAAAAAAGAATCTACGTAATTATACATCTTTAAAAGAATTTTAGTTTAATAATATTTGTTCTATACACCTACCAAATTCATTGATCATGTCTATACACCTACCAAATTCATTGATCACGTTTATACACCTACCAAACTTATTGATCATGTCTATACACCTACTAAATTCAGATGTCGATATTATTCCTGAAATGATCCCAAATGTTTTTTGTATTATCATGTCACATTGTTATTTAAATTTAATTTATTTTTAGCCGGACTATACTTTTTTTAAATATTCACTTACCAATACAGATAAAAACGTGCGATAACGAGGCATGATTGCCGTGCTTTCTCCAGCGGTTCCAAAATGTAAAGGCTCAATTTATGGTGGCGAAAACAATGCTGTATCCCGGACATACTCTTCACTAAGTCCATATCGCCATTTCAGATATATTTTGAAGTATACGTCAAACAATATTAAATATTTTTTATACAATCACCCAATGAAATTGAAGATATCAAAGATATTAATTTTATAGAATATAGCATCATGTCTAGTGGGTTTTATGGAGTATAGCATCATGTCTAGTGGGTTTTATAGAGTATAGCATCATGTCTAGTGGGTTTTAGAATTAATTGTAAAACCATCAAAATTAAAAGTGAATACCCTCTTACACAGCTTCAATACATCCAATATCTATCTCCGTGTGTTTAATACGGCAGCTTTCCAATTTCCCGTCCACAGACATTCAGTAATTAAAATGTCGAAGAAACGCTCCCCGCACCAGCCCGGAGCCGGGGCCGGTCCCTGGAGGCGCAGGCTTGGAGAGACCACCGGTAAACGGGAGTACACCGCCGCCGTGACACGGTACGGGATGGTGTCACACAGACACTCGACTCCATTCGGGTACTTTTCCACACACCAATTTTCGATGTATTTCGAACATTCAATATATTTTAAATATTCGAGTAATTTTATATAATTGACAACCTCAAAGGGCCAATTGGTAAGACGCTCACTTGAAACACTGTACCAAGTGAAATGTATTACTTTTTCAATCATTCTTATGGTACTCTTTAACTTATCTGAATTGGTGATTCAGACATATTAAAAACGTGGTCGGAAGACAACGTTGTCTTCGGCGCCATTAATCGGGCCTCTGAGTTTAGAAACACTGGAGTAGGCACGTATCTCGTTATTTATAATCCCTTGTTTTAGTAATACAACCTTTTTTTTTTTTTATCATTTCAGATAACATCGGAAATGAAACCCGTAATCCCTTGGTGGAAGCTAAACATCTTATCAACTTGGTCACGGAGGTCTTAAAGAAACCGGTGACATAAAGCTCAAGATTTTAGCAGAATCGCCGTCCCATATATCAGTGCTCCGCAACCGGTGTGCCGTGGCACACTGGTGTGCCGTGAGCCGGATACAGGTGTGCCGCGGTCAAATTCAATGTACGAGTATTTGACATTTTACAATTTTTCATTATGTATTTAATACACAATAACTGGTGCCAACTGTTGAAAACTGCGTAGTGTGCTTTGTACACACCATGGCCGCACCAAATTAGTCATAGACAAAGAAAAATGACCCTTATGCGCGTCGCTGAAGACTCATGCCTAATTTAATACCTATATATTTTAGCTTTTGGTGTGCCGCGGAATTCTAGGAAGAATTTTGGTGTGTCGTAGGTGAGAAAAGGTTGCAGAGCACTGCCATATATTACGCTATATCTAATATTGAATTAATGTATGACACTTCGATTTTATGTATTAATGTATCGTTGTATACAGTAAATCCTGGCGCGTTTATTTTCAAGTGGCAATCTCTTTCAGTCAACCAGATGTATGTTATTGAGGTGTTAATGAAACCCAAACTAGAATCTTTAAAAAAATCTCATATCAAACCCGCAATCTCCGAGCTAGAAGACATGCATCTTATCAACTAGGCCACGAAGGTTGTCAGATATATTTAGTTGACAGAGTGAAAAATCTCATATCAAACCCGCAATCTCCGAACTAGAAGACATGCATCTTATCAACTAGGCCACGAAGGTTGTCAGATATATTAAGTTGACAGAGTGAAAAATCTCATATCAAACCCGCAATCTCCGAGCTAGAAGACATGCATCTTATCAACTAGGCCACGAAGGTTGTCAGATATATTTAGTTGACAGAGTGAAAAATCTCATATCAAACCCGCAATCTCCGAGCTAGAAGACATGCATCTTATCAACTAGGCCACGAAGGTTGTCAGATTTATTTAGTTGACAGAGTGAAAAATCTCATATCAAACCCGCAATCTCCGAGCTAGAAGACATGCATCTTATCAACTAGGCCACGAAGGTTGTCAGATATATTTAGTTGACAGAGTGAAAAATCTCATATCAAACCCGCAATCTCCGAGCTAGAAGACATGCATCTTATCAACTAGGCCACGAAGGTTGTCAGATATATTTAGTTGACAGAGTGAAAAATCTCATATCAAACCCGCAATCTCCGAGCTAGAAGACATGCATCTTATCAACTAGGCCACGAAGGTTGTCAGATATGTTTAGTTGACAGAGTGAAAACTGCCATCTTCGTGAATTATGTCATCCTTTTTAAAATCCTGTGACTTTAAGAGTAACATAATGTTCGTGTCGCCTCGGGAATGGCCGCCGGCTACAAAGGATGGGTTTATTCATAAAATACTGCGGCTGAGGAACACCAATCACTGTCAGCGAAAAGAATTTTCTATTGCCAAAATACTTCCTTATTCATATTTTTCCTTACTCGAATTGTGTTTCTTTGTTATGAGTGTTGTTAAGTTCGTCTATATCTGCGCTAGAAAACAGGTTAAAATCTCAATTGTCATAAAATTAATGCGTGTCGCGAATAAGGTGGTAACTAACATTTTTTCAAAATCCAGTGTTTTGTGAAATACCGTGCTATGTGGTTACGCCCTTCGTACCCTCTATAAAAATATTCTCTCTCTCTTTCGTTTCTACTGATAAGCCAACATTGCCGTTGGATTTTTGCGCGCGCTCAGTGGAAGAACGTGGTTTCAAGTATCAACGTGTCTGGAGAGGCGCCCGTCGTTCACTCTGCTAGTGTAGAAAATAAACTTAATTTCGGTAAAAAAAAAACCGACAAGCAAGGGTTGCAGAATGGTCAGATAATAAACGGAAGAAACTGAGAAACAGCGGACAATCCTATATAAGCAGAAAAGGCAAAGAAGTAACGAGTAAAAGAAGATCAGAAGAGGTTAGTGGAATAACGTGGCAACTAACGTGCATGATTGATTTTTCATATAAAAGTTGTAACAACACAACTTGTTTGTTTTATATAAGAGTTGTGGAATAACGTTGTAACTGCATTCGCGGACCACGTTATTCCACATGTTCATAGTGTTTTTAATGGGTTTTTTTGTTGTTTCGAATATAGTTTGGTAATTTTTATTTTTAAAAAAAGTGTGTGTATGAAAATATATCTTTTGATTTAAAAAAAACTATTAAAATATCGACACTTAATAAAAAAAGTGTTTTTCTTGAATACTGTAAAATACAAGTTTTGTTAGTTACCACCTTATTCGCGGCACCTATTCAAATACTAACGATGTTTTCATAAAAAAAATACTTTTTAGTATAAACACCTTTTTTATTCGTACGGCACTTGTTGACATGTTAGAGATCGTAGCCCGGAGATAATATTGTCTTCGGCTCCATTAATCAAACATTCGGGTTAATAATCAATGGATTTAAAAAAATAGCTCTCATTTCGCTATCGTTTGTGATGAAAAACTACCGCATGTGGACAGGCAGCATCATCATCGTTGCTGAATTTCGTAGTCGAGGATTCCCTCGCATTTCTCACGTCAATGCAGTTGGAAACGAAGCTGTGCCAAGCTGGTGACCCGTTGCACACCAGCATACACACCGGTCACACCGCTGTACTGGATCCGATGGCACACCGAACTTAGACGATCGCAGCACACAAGAACGTTTATTTTTCTCTTTTTTTAACACAATAGATATGACCGAAAACATAGGTATTCTTAATACCCATGAATACTACGAGGAAAAAATGGCTGTGTCCTTCGAGTGAAATACACAACGCGAGGCGACCTTCCGCTCGGATTTCCAGTGCGTATTCGTGCGACCATGCCATGGACAGGCAACAACACCCACACACGTCAAGCGTGTATAAAAAAAACTAGTATTTTTACCAAACGAACTCTCTTATCTGGTTTTATTTATTTTAATTTTTGGAGCCTCAGGAATCGAACCCGAGATCACCGGGTGGAAGATCAGTAGCTTACCAACTGTAATACAGTGTTCGTAAAAATACAGTATATACAGGGTGTCCCATACCTCAACGTCAAGCCGGTATCGAGGAAGAGGCCAGCTTATGACGGTTCAGAATTTTTTTTTAAATCTTGAAAAAGCCTTATACTTTTCGAGTTATAGGCATTTCTTCAAAAATTGTGAAAGTAGCTACCCTGCGCCAAATTTTTATATGATGTGACAACAAATTGCCATATTTTATGATTTGAATGGTTGTATCGCCATCCTAGATTACCCTGCTATTAGTCGGAGTCTGATATAAAACAAAAAAAAATCTGCATGATCGAAAAAAAAATTGTTTTTGTCCGATCATAAAAATTTATATTTTTTATCAGCTAACTTTAACTCATCATACTGTAAAAATAATGTACTACGCTAACCTGCCAAGTTACATCAAAAAATGTTTTATATCGGAGTCCGATTAATAGCAGGGCTATCTAGAATTGCGATACAACCATGAAAATCATAAAATATGGCAATTTGTAGTCACAGCATATAAACATTTGGCGCAGGGTAGCTACTTTCACAATTTTCGAAGAAATGACTATAATTTGAAAAGTATAAGGCTTTTTCAAGATTTAAAAAAAAATTCTGAACCGTCATAAGCTGGCCTCTTCCTCGATACCGGCTTGACGTTGAGGTATGGGACACCCTGTATGGTATTAAGTGGTCAAAACTACACATCTGTATTTTAGGATTCATGCAAATACGAGCATTTATGGTACTCTTGGGATGAGAGTGCTCGAGATGCAACTGATAGGCTGGTGGTTTTACGCGGCTGGAAGAATTTCGGAACAACCTTATTATTGGAACATTTAAGGTTGTCAATATTCCAGGGAAAAATAGAGAATGTCATCTTAGATGGTACGGACACTTAGTAAGAATGAGATACCAGTATAATTAAAAACCCCTGAATATGGGGGAAAGAAGGGGAAGACTTAGAAAACTCCAGACAATGCAGATCAAGACGATCAGTCGAGACGTGCAACAAATGAACCTAGCAACAATCACTCCGAGTGGCGCATTCAAATACCGGAAGAACTCAAATAAATGGGACAGTAACGAGGACAAAGATGAAGAAAAATGTGATGATTTGGGATCAAAAAGTTTTGAATCAAAACTGTTTAACATTCTGTAGAAGTCTTCCAGGTTAACTTTCTCTCTCGGTTGAGCATTTTTTAAGTTCACTGATTTCAACTTATAATTTTACACGGTAAGAACAAAATTTATTATATTGAAAAATAGTCTGGAAAAATGATTAATAAATATGAGAAATGCATCTCCTAGTTGAACAAGAAGTAGTCGCATGTCCTGGTTGAAGTATTTACGGGAGCAATTTCACTGTATCATATCTTTTTTCAGAACTGCTGCCCCAATGATCAAGATAGCCGCAATGAGAAGTCTTATTAAAATGTATTATTTACGAGTATATGAATACTAGTAATATACACATACACTACATTACACCTAAAGCGGAATGTATTACTATCACATATCGGAAACTCAAAAAAGGTTTCTTTTTAGTTCGTCTTCCCTTGGTAAGACTTCTGCGGTTTTCTTACCAAATATGTATTTCTGAACATACGCAGATGGAGGGAAGTACTTTATCTAATAGGCGCAGTCACAACCTTCATATCCTTACACTCAACTTGTTTTTGTTTTTTTTTAAATATTTTTAATCTGTCATTAATGGTGGGTTTGAATCTCGAATTTGAGCGCTCTTGAGCAGTCTGTTTTCTTAATCTTTCCCTTCCTATGCTAAAAAATCAGCGCGTTCCGGTGCTGTATATTCAATACACATGTAAAATGAGCGATTTAAAATCGAAAAAATAAGAATATTCATAGCCAATCGCTTAAATTAATTAAATTTGAAGTCAAAGGTGATAATAATTGAAATTTTATTGCTGAAAACGTGAAAAAAACATCGGCCGACGTTCACCGAACGGGCGAAGAGACCACCTCAAACAGATGCCCGAGAGCTAATGAAGCGAGCGAATTGCGATTCTTTTTCTTGCGTTCCCATATACCGAAGTAGAGCGAGAGTGAGACATGAATAGAGTCGCTTCCTCACCCATGGCGGTTTTTTAGAATAAATATACCTACGTCACACACTGGCACACATATGATTGTATTGGTGAATTTATTTTCGATTTTCACAAAACATCTCTGATATGGCTGATAATTGCTAATTATTAATAATATTATTTTTTCATTCAATGCGTAAATGTATTACGGAGGAATACGTAAAATCCGAACCCAATATTTATTACATTTATAGAGATATTAAAGTTTTTAGAAGCAATGTGTACTAGTTACACATCACAGGGAAGGAAGGGTTAACGGCGCTATTTACGTTTTCATTTTATTATTATTGTGATTATCAACATCCTTAGATAAAACTTTCTTAAGCCGTCATTAAATATATAATACATAAATGTGCAGGTATAATGAATTAATGAGAATTTAAGAAGAAAAAAATAGTTTTGTATTTTATTGGAAAAAAATATATATTTTCTTTCTCTGAAATTCATTGTTAGTTTTGATTTCTTTCTATTTGTACTTGTTGCACAAATGAAAGAAGCTCAGACGGAATATTTTGTAGACACTTTTCTCTTCACAAGATGTTGATGTAATCGGACATTTTAATCAGAAACCGAGTCTGAAGTACGGCGAAAATAGCAAAACGGTCTCTCATACAGAGAGAGAGACATCCCATTCCGAGTGAAGGGTCCTTGCCCAAACACAGACGGAATAAATGAAGCAAAAAAATCCTCTGTAAGGGAACGTTGCCCCCCTGCGAGGATATTTCAGATGAAATCTTCAGTTGCTTTTTTCGAATTCATTTCTTTTTCTTGTCCTTCAATGGGAATATCTAATGCCGGCAAATGCACCCACAGTAACTCCTGGCGTTATCAGCTACCACCATCTAGCGGAGTTCTTTGTTATTTATATCATAAAGTTTGTTGACGCGGTGCCGAGTACGAGTGCCATCTACCGCGGAACGTTACAACTGCGAAGCCGTGAAGTTTGGTAAGGACAGTCAGACAGATTCTCGAGAATCTAAACACTCGAATCGAGGGCTCTGAGTTGTTTTCCAAATAAGACCGAATTTTCATTCGGGTGTAACTTCAAAGAGATACTGAAATTTCGCGAACTCGCGCGATAACTGACGACATTTCAGCTTCAAGATAAATATTTACTTTTCTAAGTAACATAAAAAAACTGACATTATTTTTACTGTCCATCATACATTTATTTTGAAATAAGAATATATTTTGCAAATGTTATGAAATAAATACGTCATACAGAAAAAAGTCATTTATTTCAGGACTTAAAGTGATAAATTTATTATTATTGGCTTATCAAAAGTTTCGGCTCTAACTTTGTGGTACTTAATATAAAATATTTCATAGTGAATTACTTCCTTACTGAACGAATTTTATTAATCCCCAATAAACGTAATTACTAAAAAAATAAAATAGATTTAATTTAAACAAGCGAATATAATTTATAAAGTATTACACTCCGTTATATACAGTTTGATGTGAGCAGCTTAATGTCATGTAGAAATCTCTTCCAATCGACCAGAAAGGTCTTAAGGTGTGAATTTCTATTCTAATTTCGGGCGTTTTTTCAGACTAAATAAAAAATAATAATATTTTTCGTATACATTTTTTATCGTTTGTTTATTGATGATTTGAGAATTTTGATGATTTGATTGTTTTTTTTTATTTAGTTTGAAAAAACCGCCCGAAATTCACGCCTCTAGAGTAGAATACTCCCTTAAGTGAAAACCAAACTAGAGCCCTTTTACGAATAATTTGGATTCCAACGTGAATAAAATCTGCTACCCACGGTTTGAAAAATAGGCGTCTAGGCCACGAAAGTCGCCTTTTTCATCGTATAATTTAAGAACTTTACACAAAAACATACAAAAAAAACAGAAATTTTCAACTAATATATTTTCAATTCCATACAACAAAATAAATAGCATTTTTTTTAATGTGTATTCAGCGAAATAAGGGTGCTCCCAGCCCGAGTGAGTGTGCAATGACAAGTTGAGCTATGATTACATTAATTGAGAATACAGAAAAGTTTCTTGTTGCACACACGGAGAAAACTCTCGCTTTCAAAATTAGGAATAATGTCACGTTACTTTTCTTCTTCTTCCTGGCACTGTCCCAACTCATGGCCTAGGTAGGCTGTTGGAGTCGGCTCTTCTCATTCTCAGGCTGTATATTCTTCGGTTCTGGGTGTCGCTTTCATCTAGGCCGTTTCTCTGCAGGATTCACGTTAATGAAAGAAGATGAATACTCATAACGTCACGTTAATGAAGATTAATTATTTTATAAATTTAATTATTTAGACTTAAACTTTTTTTAGCGCTCTTAACGCTGGGAAATAAATCCATAACGCTGGGAAATAAATTCTTAACGTTGAGAAAGAAGATTGTAATGAGCGTTTTCATGTGTTGGAATTGGGTTATTCAACAAAATTAGTTATTCAAAAAAGGTACATCATTTAGTGGGCAATAACATACGCATCATTTAGTGGGCAATGAAAGGTTCGATACGCATCATTTAGTGGGCATTGAAAGGTCCGATACGCATCGTTTAGTGGGCATTGAAAGGTTCGATACGCATCATTTAGTGGGCATTGAAAGGTCCGATACGCATCATTTAGTGGGCATTGAAAGGTCCGATACGCATCATTTAGTGGGCATTGAAAGGTTCGATACGCATCATTTAGTGGGCATTGAAAGGTTCGATACGCATCATTTAGTGTTCATTGAAAGGTCCGATACGAATCATTTAGTGGGCATTCAAAGAATATGTAATATTAGGGACGTTTATATCGTTTGGAACATTTTTGTTTTATGTTTCATTAGAATTCAAGGGAAACACACAAGTCTCGATGCAACTTGCCAACTAAGTCCTGGATGCATACTCAGGTGGAAATTTTCTCTCTAGAGGTTTCGTATTCAACTCTCGGGGGTCACCAAAAGTAAAATAGTCACAGTCTGGTCCATATTGAAATCTAATGGTCGATTATTAAAAATTTCCACCAATCATTAAGTCAGGCAGAGCGTATTTATTATATTATATACGAGTACAATGAACTTGTAATAAGAATACATTAACTTACCTCTTGCCTTATGTTGCAGATCCGCCTTGCCTTGTGTTACAGAAAAAAATCGTATAAAATTTCAAAAAAGTGAATCAATTGAAGGGTGCTATACGAATTATCCTTTAAAATATAACATATCTAGATCCATCCTGTGAATTTGCCCAATATCACGTGATAAACTTTTATCTAATTTTACTAAAAAAAATAGATCAAATTGGTATTTTATAGCTCCTTACAAACGACTTGTCAGACACCGATTTGTTTCTTACTGTATGGGGTGTTTGAAATAACACAATCGGGTGTTCCGTAAGGTTCAAATCTCGGTCCGACAACGTTATTAATTATCATCAATGATATCAGCGGAGTCCTTGTAGTTTACTGATTATTGAAAACTCTATGAAAGAATTCATTCTCTGTAGAGAAGATCTTTATACAGTCTTGTAAGACTGTATAAAGCCCCCACCGGTTGACTTAAATGGTTTTTTAAAGTAGAGTGAGACGAATAAGTTAAAAGCCTGTGTTACCATGGCATGTCAGAAGATCTATAAAAGCCTGTGTTGCCATGGCACGTCAGAAGATCAATAAAGCCTGTGTTGCTATGGCATGTCAGAAAATCTATAAAGCCTGTGTTGCCAGGGCATGTCAGAAGATCTATAAAGCCTGTGTTGCCATGGTATGTCAGAAGATCTATAAAGCCTATGTTGCCATGGCATGTCAGAAGATCTATAAAGCCTGTGTTGCCATGGCATGTCAGAAGATCTATAAAGCCTGTGTTGCCATGGCATGTCAGAAGATCTATAAAAACTTGATTTTGTGGTTCATTTTTACTAGGTATTTCTTCAAATGATGTACTCATAAGTAGATACGTGAGATATTCTAATCGATAACAGCAGTCGCTAACTCTCTACCGCTCACATTTTACAAATTGCTTTTACATTTTTATCATGTTTTTATCTTCATAATATAATTATTTTGTGTACATGTGTAATAAAAATTGACTTGATTCTCTTTAAAGTTAAACATGAACATGCGTATAAACCACTCTTGGGGAGAATTTCCACTATTGACCTCAAAAGGAGTATGGCCGTGAAATGTACGAGTAAATTTTTCTTCAAAGTTGGTGGCGGTAAAAAGTATGTCCCATACAACAACTTGGTCAAAACAAAGAATGGAAACAATATACGTGTATACGTGATCAAAAGAAATCAGATTCGTTGAAGAGTACCATACAAATGAACGTTAAAGAGTGACATACAAATAAACGTTGAAGAGTACCACACAAATGAACGTTGACGAATACCATACAAATAAACGTTGAAGAGTACCATACAAATAAACGTTGACGAATACCATACAAATGAACGTTGAAGAGTACCATACAAATTAACGTTGAAGAGTACCATACAAATAAACGTTGAAGAGTACCATACAAATAAACGTTGAAGAGTACCATACAAATAAACGTTGAAGAGTACCATACAAATGAACGCTGAAGAGTACCATACAAATTAACGTTGAAGAGTACAATACAAATTAACGTTGAAGAGTATCATGCAAATTAACGTTGAAGAGTACCACACAAATGAACGTTGACGAATACCATACAAATGAACGTTGAAGAGTACCATACAAATAAACGTTGAAGAGTACCATACAAATAAACGTTGAAGAGTACCATACAAATAAACGTTGAAGAGTACCATACAAATAAACGTTGAAGAGTACCATACAAATAAACGTTGAAGAGTACCATACAAATGAACGCTGAAGAGTACCATACAAATGAACGCTGAAGAGTACCATACAAATTAACGTTGAAGAGTACAATACAAATTAACGTTGAAGAGTATCATGCAAATTAACGTTGAAGAGTACCACACAAATGAACGTTGACGAATACCATACAAATGAACGTTGAAGAGTACCATACAAATAAACGTTGAAGAGTACCATACAAATAAACGTTGAAGAGTACCATACAAATAAACGTTGAAGAGTACCATACAAATAAACGTTGAAGAGTACCATACAAATGAACGCTGAAGAGTACCATACAAATTAACGTTGAAGAGTACAATACAAATTAACGTTGAAGAGTATCATGCAAATTAACGTTGAAGAGTACCACACAAATGAACGTTGACGAATACCATACAAATGAACGTTGAAGAGTACCATACAAATAAACGTTGAAGAGTACCATACAAATAAACGTTGAAGAGTACCATACAAATAAACGTTGAAGAGTACCATACAAATAAACGTTGAAGAGTACCATACAAATAAACGTTGAAGAGTACCATACAAATGAACGCTGAAGAGTACCATACAAATTAACGTTGAAGACTACAATACAAATTAACGTTGAAGAGTATCATGCAAATTAACGTTGAAGAGTACCATACAAATTAACGTTGAAGAGTACAATACAAATGACCGTTGAAGAGTACCATACAAATGACCATTGAAGAGTACCATACAAATGAACGTTGAAGAGTGCCACAAATGAATGAACGAATACATTTCATTATCTTCTTAAACTTATCTAGATTTTTTTTTCTTTTTTATTAAACATGGCATATCTAGCGGTCTCATTGCTATACAGCAATTTCTTCCAACCAACCAGCTCATCTTGGATACACTAAACTGTTCAATACATGACAGACTTTTCAAAAAATAATATAAATATTGTATGGGACGATATTTATATTATTTTTGATGCAAAGGAATCTCTCATCGCCTGATCGAAACCCCTTCCTGTGAGTCTTTCCTTCCTCATACCATACATATTATTAGCAAGCCCTCATAATCGAATATGATATCATGTGGTTGAAAGACGCCTATACACGTATAGGTATATTTTCTACAGGCTGTTACACTTCAGCAAATACACAGTCTTGACAGATTAAACCTCCGTTGGTAAGGAGATCTAAGTTCCGAGACGATCTGCAGGTTTAATCTGCTGCAGCCTTCGTTGAAGTTTTTTTTTACATAGTGCTTGAACATCCTAAACTGTCCAGCTACCCCTCCATGTGTCACGGAAAATGTTCAACGTATTTCCAATCACGGACTTTCGCTACGTTGGAAGATGGATAGCTTTTTGGTATTTCAAGTTTTTTATCGTTTTTCTTTCTTCACGGCGCCGGCGTCTTTATTTTTTGATAATACGCCTGTCTCCTAGTAAGGTAAATCACTTAAAGCTTGTTTAACATCCTTTTGGTTGGTTTGTAGTTATATTGCCAATAAATCCATCAAGTTCTACTGTATACAACAAAAGTGTAATAAAATATAATACAATATGTTTGAGTTGCTTAAAAATGCTATAATAATACATGATAAGCAGTATTTGAGCTAAATAAAAACATAAATTCAGATGTAATACGGTCTAAGAGTAAAACCAGTTTGCAAGAGAATTCGCCAGGAATCGAACTTAGGACGCCCACTTACTTAGCGTAAATGTTAACCATTTGACCACAGCCATCGATAAGCATTGAAATAATTCATCCATCACTATGTAGAGACCTACATGGTTTAGTTAGTAAAAAGTTGAACTTCTACCCGGGGGGGTTCGGGTTCGATTCCCGATGGTACCCAAAAGCGTAAATGCTTACCGTTAGACCACGGCCTCCGACAATACGCGTAATGTTCCACCTCATGCTCGCTGAATATGCGCTTTTCCCCAATACGGGTAGGACTGCGTGCAATTGACATTGTCCCGCTGACCCAGATGGCGCTCGACAACAGGCAGCATACTTCTGCAGCAGGCTGTCGGTGTCAGGTGCGGCCTTCCGCAAGGACGAGGCTGCGCCGTCCTCAGGGTCTCGCGCTGCGGACACGTTCCACCTGCCGGCGACTGGTGGCGATATACAATAGATAAGAAAGAGATGATGATGTCCCATCGATATAAGTGACGTATTATCTGTTCTTCATTAAAAAAACAGATGCGAGAGACTCTTGCGCAGTAGAAGTGAAACTTTTTAGCTCCTAGAAAAAATTGATTTTATGCATTGCTTTTTCCATTTGTTAACGATTTTTATCAATTTTTTTTAGGATTAGGAAATGGGTATGTGGAATTTAATTCAAGAAAATCTCTCTTAATTAAATAAAAAAAATATTTTGTTTATTTTTAATAATAAATAATAATAATTTTAATAATAAATAATAATAATAAAGAATAATATAAATAATAATATAATACCCTTAATAATACTAAAATAACATTAATTATTATTAATAATAAATAATTATTAATATTACAATAAAATAATTTATTAATAAATACAAAATTTAATAATAATAAATAATAATTTAATAATAATAAAATAAAATAATAATATAATACACCGTTTCACTTTGCGTGACGTTCAGGCCAATTTGCCTTACCGCGCCTATAGAAGTTTCACTTCAAAAATTGATAACTTAAAAAGTACATTTCGCAATCAAAAATGTTCGACGCTTTGTCGTCATCACGCCACGTCCCTATCACTGTACAAGTTTACATGTTTAATTATCGCTTCACTGTGACAAGTAAAATACTCGTAAATAAATGTAGGTTTATTGATAGCAACATACTCGTAATATTACCTATATGATATATATCCACGTATTCGTATGATATATATCCACGTATTATACCTGGATTCGCAATATAACAAAGGTAGAAGACGTTATAAAGGTGTGCAAAAGAATGAAGTGGCAATGGGCCGGACACGTAGCCAGAATGTCAGACTCCCGATGGACATCCGAAATAATCCAATGGTACCCACGAGGCATAAAGAGGCCCAGGAGAAGACCGAAGGTACGCTGGATAGATGAAATCAGGAAGCAAAGCAGCATCACATGGCATCAACGAGCAAAAAACCAAACTATTTGGAGTCAGCTTGGGAAGACCTTCATCCAGCAGTAGATCAACCCTGGTTGACAATGATGATGATGATGATGATATATATTCTGCAATTACATATATATTTTAAGGCAGTGAAAAAGAAAAAAATAAGAGAGAAGCTATCAAAAAGTGTGTGCTCATTTCGTAATATCCTCTAAATTGAGATCCCCCCCTCCCCCCCCCCCACAATAATAGAGATCGAATCTGGCAAAATGTAAAATGTTAAAAAGTTTTGAAGAGCAAAACAATCTAGATTCATTTTTCAAACAGGTTGTCTATCAACGAGACTATCAGGTTGTCTATCGACGAGACTATCAGGTTGCCTATCAACGAGAATTAAGCCCGTAACCTCTAAATTAGTTCACTACAACGCAATACAGACTTCACGATGCGTTAGCAAGCGCCCATCGGGGTCGGAGGGGATTTGGATATGGGAAAATAATTAATAACTGGAAAATATGAGAGAGGTTGGCAGGATCGTGAATAAAATTTTCAAGATGGAGAAATAAGTTAAAAAATCAAGGATCTGTGTGAGAATCTTTATTGATGAATGGAAGATTTCCTTTTGAGAAAGTATTTTATAACATTCCTCTCGGTGTGTGCAGGTAAAATCAGACAATATTGCTCCTTGACATATCTTGGTCATCATATTGCGTCCAATAATAAGTGCTCAACACTTCATCGTTAAAAATACGAAGAAGAATCGTCAAAAATGTGCAAACTGTCAAATGTTTCGAATTAGCTTAGTGTTCTAATCGGGGTATAAAAACAAACCACGGAGTATCGAAGAGCAAGAACAGCCGGAGTAGGGGGACGGGAACCTTAAATTTAATTGATAGGGGCAACCTCACACTCACCCGCCCCCTGACCCCTGCACCTACACTACTGATAGTGAACTTGGCACACATTCCATGTGTTCATTTTGACCGATACTAAAAACGTATGTTACGAGGGTTATCCGGAAAGTATTTAACGTTTATTTATTAGAAAAATGCCAGAATAGTTACAACATTTTCATTATATACAACATAGAACTTCAACTTCTTCATATTTTCTACAATGTCCAGACAGGTTGAGACTCTTGTCAACTTTCTATAATGTCCAGACAGATTGAGACACTTGACAACCTTCTACATTGTCCAGACAGCTTGAGACGCTTGTCGACCTTCTACAATGTCCAGACAGGTTGAGACGCTTGTCGACCTTCTACAATGTCCAGACAGGTTGAGACTCTTGTCAACTTTCTATAATGTCCAGACAGGTTGAGACACTTGACAACCTTCTACATTGTCCAGACAGCTTGAGACGCTTGTCGACCTTCTACAATGTCCAGACAGGTTGAGACGCTTGTCGACCTTCTACAATGTCCAGACAGGTTGAGACGCTTGTCGACCTTCTGCAATGTCCAGACAGGTTGAGACACTTATCGACCTTCTACAATGTCCAGACAGGTCGAGATGCTTGTCGACCTTCTACAATGTCCAGACAGGTTGAGACGCTTATCGACCTACTACAATGTCCAGACAGGTTGAGACGCTTGTCGACCTACTAAAATGTCCAGACAGGTTGAGACGCTTGTCGACCTTCTACAATGTCCAGACAGGTTGAGACGCTTGTCGACCTTCTACAATGTCCAGACAGCTTGAGACGCTTGTCGACCTACATGTTTTGTATTAATTTAATTATCTCAATGTCCAGACAGGTTGAAACGCCTGTCGACCTTCTACAATGTCCAGAGAGGTTGAGACACTTGTCGACCTTCCACAATGTTCGGACAGGTTGAGACGCTTGTTGACTTTCTACATTGTCCTGACAGGTTGAGACGTTTGTCGACCTTCAGCACTTCGTATCCCGATCCCGTGTTATAATGTAATTAACTAGATTTGCATCGAGTTCCGGTACCTTCACGTGATCGATACCTCTTCAAAAAAGGACATAATAGGTTAGTCAAAAAGTTTTGAAAGCGACATCTATGGAGCAGTAGAAAAACCAAAATTTCTACGCCATTTTAATATTTCATCTTTCATAAGAACGTACTCAAAATTTCATTTCGATCTGTCAATTCATTCTTTGTTTACAAGCCATTTGAAGTTGACGTGTCAGTGTATTTTTTAACAATGGAAAAATCCGAATATCGTGCAGTGATTAAATTCTTTGTTTTGGAAGGTTTATCGGCTACTGAGATCCATGCAAAGATGATGAAAGTATTTAAGGAGTCTTCTCCTTCATTTTCAACCGTTCACCGATGGGTTTTGGAGTTTAAGCGTGGCCGTACAAGCGTTGAAGACGATCCACGCTCAGGACGTCCAAAAAGTGCATCAACACCAGAAATTATAGCGAAAATACAGGATATGGTTTTGGAAGATCATCCATCGATCGACTGTGGATGTGATAGCTGACACCATAGGCATCTCACATGGAACAACATGGCATATTTTGGCTGAAGTTTTGGGTTTCAAAAAACTGTGTGCACAATGGGTGCCGCATTTGCTAACAACGCAACAAAAACACGTTCGAATGGGACTTTCTGAGCAATATTTGGAGCAATTTCGAAAGGATAAATAGGATTTTCTGCGTCGATTCATCACTATGGATGAGACTTGGGTCTACCACCATGATCCTAAATCAACACAAGAGGCTAAGGAGTGGTGTGAACCAGGCACTTTGGCTCCGAAGCGAGTTCGTGTCCAGAAATCGGCCAAGAAGGTGTTAGCGTCAGTTTTTTGGGATGCAAAAGGAATTTTATTGACAGATTATCTCCAAACTGGTAAGACAATCAACTCTGATTATTATTGTGACCTTTTGGACCAGTTGGATGAAAAAAATTGTGAAAAAAGACCCGGTTTGCAGAAGAAAAATATCATTTTTCATCAAAACAATGCACCTGCTCACACAGCTCAAAAAACCATAGCGAAAATCAGTGAATTGGGGTACGAATTGTTGCAGCATCCACCCTATTCGCCAGGTTTAGCTCCCTCTGACTTCTGGCTGTTCTCACACTTCAAAAAAGAAAGCATTTTTCATCAAACGAAGAGGTTATAGCCGTCGTAGAGGAGTATTTTGCAAGCCTTCCAGAAAGTCACTTCCGTGATGGGACAACAAAGTTGGAAGATCGTTGGACAAGTGTATTGATCTTATGGGAGATTATACTGAGCAATAAAAGTGAATTCCCTAAAAAAAATGTATTTTCATTTCCGCTTTCAAAACTTTTTGACTAACTAGTAGTGCCTTCATCTGGAAAATATTTTTGTTAACAAATCAACCTTTAAAAGATTTCCAGCATAAACAATATGATGGAGATTATGACGGCGCGTCAGCAGTACACAGTGAAGTGTCAGAACTTGGAGATTTTGAGATATGAGTCTGGAGATCGACCACAGCTTCCGGGTCCAAATAGAATAAGAAATTTGCAGGATCCTCCGAAGAGGTTACCAAAAAACAAGTCTAAACATATAAGGTGATACGCTTCCATCAACTGAAAAACAAAACCATGCAGAAATCACAAGGTGTGTGGTAAGCACGAGAAGAGAAGTGAGATCCGGTATATCTGTAAGGAGTGTGATGTTTAATTTTTAACAAAATAAGGAAATGAAAAAAAAAAACATTTTAAATACTTCACTTTTATTGAGAAATCATACAAATTTTGGTATAAATTTTCGCTTAACTAAACATTAAAAAATGCAGTCTGAATTCAGTAATAAAACCAGGCAGTACAGTACATCTTATTTAAATAAAACCAGGCAGTACAGTACATCTTATTTAAAACCAGGCAGTACAGTACATCTTATTTAAAACTATGTTTCGTTTCGTGAAAAGTCACAAGAACCTTATTAGATCACTGAAACTTCAGTTGCAAAACGCTGAAATTTCCATTACAAAATATATAGAAAGATTTTTGATCACATGCGTAGTTATCCAACCATTTTTTCGAGAAAAATGTAAAAAAACAACAGATATCATATATAGTAGAATACTACAATAATTTATAACACTTGAGAATTCATTTTAAACTAAGTCACGGTTATCTTTTGAATAAAATATTTTATAATGATTTTTTTAGATGCTAGTTATATTTTTTTGGGAATCAATTAAAATCATAATGTAAGTAAATTGTCTACAATTCGAGAGTATCGTAGCTACGTTTAATATTAATACAAACTTATTTCAATGAACGAATAAGACAATGCCGTAGCTTTTTAAAACTACCAATTTTTTTTAAATATTTTTATCTACTTAATACGAAAAACAACAAAAAACGGATAAAATATTAGTGTTGACATAGTATTCAATGTATTTACCTTAAATATTATACATAAAGCTTACATTCGTTTTTTTTTTATATATTTATATTAAGTGTACTTATCAACAGATAACAAATTTAAAATAGGCGAAAAAAAATTGGGCACTTCAGTTAGAGAAAGGTACAGTAAAGGGACAGTGATCAGGCGACTGAAGCCGGTGGAGCGCTCCGGACAAGGGCGAGGAAGGAATATCAACTAGCACAACACCAACACTTCAGTTAGAGAAAGGGATAGTAAAGGGATAGTGATCAGGCGACTGAAGCCGGTGGAGCGCTCCGGACAAGGGCGAGGAAGGGATATCAAGTAACACAACACCAACACTTCAGTTAGAGAAAGGTACAGTAAAGGGATAGTGATCAGGCGACTGAAGCCGGTGGAGCGCTCCGGAGAAGGGCGAGGAAGGGATATCAAGTAACACAACACCAACACTTAGCACGTACACGTATTATCACATAAAATGTTTATTCTCTTGGTCAAACCGAACAGTACAGACGGCGCAGGTAGTTATATCCTATCTGTGGTAGGGTGATAGAAACTTATGACGTCGATAATCGAAAATAATCTTCAAAGATGGTTGAAGTTACGAAGGCATTGCAGTCATCGTCTTTGACGTCAGCCAACACGGTAATATACCAGAAGATGATTTTCAACTAACGAAAAAGTCAATGAAAAACAGCTTAACCTTTGTTTGCTGGGTAGGAAGATCTAACATTAAATTACTAAGTATAATAAAAACATTTTCATGTTGAGCTTTCATGTAAATATCGAATAAAAAAAACTGCATATAAACATAGTTTATAAAAAAAGATCCGGAATTATTTACTGACTGTTTATTGTATTTACTCGTAGGTTGATTACTCAACGTTTCAGGCTGATCACACAGGTTGTCTTCAAGGGTCACAAGTTTCACGCACGCACGCATGCGACATTCACTTATCAGTCAGTCATCAACAAGCTGATTATTCGAAAAAAAAAAAATTCTTGAAGGACTATGTTATGTAATCACCCTAAAACGTCAATCAATTATTAAAGTAATACATAGTGAAATAACATTTCTGGAAAACTTTTACAATAACGTAATAAAATGATAGAGAAAATCTTAGATTGAAACACATATTGTTCAAAAATGTAAATGTTTCACTGTTTCATATATAAAAAGCTTACACTGAAATATTTATTGTTCAACAATGTAAAAGTTACAACACTGTTTCGTATATGAAAACCTTACATTGAAATATTATATTTATTGTTCAAATGTACACATTTAAACACTGTATCATATATGAAACGCTTACACTGAACATTTATTGTTTAAAAATATAAAAGATAAAATGTTATTTCATTTATAAAAAGTTAATATAAAACAAAGGGTTCGACTTTAACTTTGTGGCACTCATTACATCCACTCATTACATTATTCCCCGCTACATCTATTTGTACATCCTATCCCGAGGCTCTCTTCAGTCAGAACGAGTCTCTTGTATATCTCGGGATGGAAGAGAGCATCGGGATAGGAGATAAAAACATTTATAACGGAAGCTAATTATTGACTTCTAATTACATGAAAAGGATGGGTCAAAAAAGTACTTTAAAAAATCTTCCTTATAGACATTTAAATTTTTAAAGGGTTTCCTCTCTCGACAAACTAAGGTTAGGCTTGTATAATATAAGGTTGTACCGCCTCTCCACAATAGTAACGATCGAATCTTATCTATTTCAATTACTATTCTATAGCAGTACGTTTCTATGCAATAAAAATAAATAAATAAATACTTTACAATTTACATAACATATGTTCACCCTCCATGGTGTGGTGGTGAGTATACTCGTGCACTCGTGTGTCGCTGTGTGTTTACATCGAATGTTTGTGTCGTTTGTTCATGTGTGAGTATTGAATGTTGATCAGTGTGAGTGTTGAATGTTCTGTGTACAGCAATACAAACATACACGTATATTATGTTCATGTGTGAGTATTGAATGTTGATCAGTGTGAGTGTTGAATGTTCTGTGTACAGCAATACAAACATACACGTATATTATGAAATATAATAGAGACGCTCGCGAGTGTTACATACATACACAACCAGGCGCAGACTGGCGACCGCACTACAGACTACCAACAGAAGAATTAGGTCGGGACCTTCTAAGGACCCTTTTCTAAAGCCTTTGGTGTTGAATGAATATATTTCAATACATCAACGGGCAAGTTACAATTTCATCATTTCCTAAAACATGCCAAAGAGAGAAAAAATATCATTAAATAAAAACATTACAAAAAAACTGAATGCATTAACTTTGGTTTCTACAAAATAATAAAACTTCAGTGTAAATACCAAGACCTGATATTGAATCATTTATAACATAACATAGTTTTGTGCTCATTATAGAATACATTTATAACATAACATAGTTTTGTGCTCATTATTGAAAACGTGATAACATTAGTTATACACTTAGTGGGTAGAGAGGACCGAGCGTCGGACCTTCCAGTCTCGACACACATCCTTGGGCTCCTCTACATCCATACACCTTATCATACAACTTCAACAATTTCTCTGATTTTTTACGTTTATTTATTTCAAAATATCATTCAATTAATCCAACCATACTTTCCACTCACTAACATTTGCACTATATATTTATTTTGTTAGTCTTTCTTCATTCATTCGTTCCACATGCCCAAACCATCTAATTGTGCTCTTCTTCATCTTACTCAACACGTTCATTCCTGATCCTTTCGTTACCCATTCTGACATACATTGTCACTCCGTGTATTCTTCTCAATGCACGCATTTCTACAGCATTTATTCGGCTCCTCTCAGTATTTTTCCACGTCCAAGATTCACTCCCATAAATCCAAGTTGACGTCAAAGTACTATTGTGCACTATAAAACATAAAAATAATTTGGTGAATTAAAATGAGCAGATATCTGAGGCATTTTGAAGTAATATTTAGATATTCAAACAATAAAAATAAAATAGTGCGCATTATCATTGAACCATCATAATTCCAAAACAATACAATACAATAATCCTATTTTTATATAAAAAGTATTTTTTATATAAAAATAAAGTTATAAAATATATATATGTTTATATATATAAATATTTGAATCGACAACTTTTCGAATAAACAAAAAAAACAATTTCAACATCGACAAATATAATAATAACGATAAAATATTAATATTCTTTTGATAAAATTTCGGATGCGAAACAACAGAAAACGAAGTACAGAAAATGTTGCAAAAAAAAGCTCAAGTAAGGCGCGAGCTGAACACATGCGCGGGTCCGTGAGGCAACGTGACTGTCCGGCACCGCGCGCGACGCCTTGCGCCCGGCGCCCGCGAGAGCTTCAAAGCCAGTCCACTCCTGCGTACAATAATATATGAACACCGATTACCATATTATAATACTCGACTAACTAATAGCGGAGCCAGGACGGCCTACTCGTTGACGCAGTAACCCTGCCCTTGCAGAAATAGGCGGAAGGCTTCTGATACCTTGCCAGGCTGCTCTTCAAGCACCATTCCGCTATCAGACAACTTCATCCATGTGGAGTTGGTGGGGTCCAAACGTCCATTCAGGGTCACCGTGTCCTCCACTTGTGGGCTGAGAGCTCCTGTGACGTTCAAGACAGGCACTTTGAGCGTGCAAGACTTCGCCCCCGTACCCGCTTCTGGATGGTCGCTGCGCGAAATGTTCAAATCAGTCCGGCGCACGTACGAATCGATGAAAAGAGACAGATTAGTCGGATTGATCCTCTCCGAGAAATAGGATTTGTACACCTGCGCCAGGTCATGGTTACGCTCCTCCGTGCCGTTGCCGAAATGGTACCACATTAGGTAGTCGAGCACGCCCTGCGTCATGCCCTTGGAGCGCAGGTAGCGCGCATTGAGCTTCTGGTAACCCCACTCGATCCAGCCAGCCTGGGTTGACACGCAGTTGATGATGCACAGCGCGTCCACCTTCTCAGGGTGCAGTAACGTGTAACGCGACAAGATGTTAGCACCTGAACCGACCCCGAACCCGATAAAAGACTTGATTCCAAAGTGGGACACCACGAAGTTGAGCTGTAGAGCCAACTCGTCCATGGTAGGGTAGATGTAATCTTCCGGAAGAGTAGCGGCGCCCTCCTCCTGCCCGGGGGCATTTACGTGGTACACGCAGAAATGGTCCAGTAGGCAACGCATATGGTTGTAGTTAAAGAAGGCCTGGAAGCCAGACACGTAATTGAGCCCCAGGTCATGGTAGGTGATGATGGCGTGCTTGTTCTTGCATCCCTGAATGCCCACGAGTAGCTGTCCGCGGTCGGTCTGCACATACTCCTCCACCACGTTACCGCCATCACCCCGCTCGCCCCCCACCGCGCCGCCACCGATGGTGCGCGTCTCCGGGGACTGCAGCAACACTGTCTTCAGCTCCACGTCGTCCATCGACATCTTTCCGCTGAAAAAATAACAATGAACATTAATCAACTAATATTGATTCCAGCAATTGAAAAAACATAGAAAAAAGATCAAGTTCGTAATGACAAGTGGCCCGACTTGTACAAATGTGTTACGCAACAACAAGAGAACAAAAGTAAAATCCGTTTTTTTTATTATTTATCATAATTCTAGTCTTATTATATGTTTTAAATACTGAATGCATATTATAATTTTTTTTACCGTTTTTGCACTTTTAACATAGTATTATCTTTATAAAGGAGTGAATACGACCGAGAAAACATACGATTTATTATTATAATTATGCTTATATTTCTATAAATCACGATAACCCAACTTGATTAATATAAATATCAAATGTTTTATTCAAAAATTGAGCAAGACACGGGCAGGACGTAAGGAAGACATTTCACAACTGTTATATTTTTGTAAAGGGCGACCTAGGCAAGAAGGGAAACAAGTCTCGCCGAGTATGGTATGTAGCTCAGGGCTGCACCTCCCCCAGCCGGGCAGCCAGGCGCCGCCTTAATCAACTTATATAATAAATTAACTTCCCTGTTTGTTCACGGCTGTTGCGCAACGTCACGGGAAGTGCCAAAACAGTCGCAATGTCTAGAAACAGCTCCTCCATAACAATAGGACTTTTCATGTTCTAGGTTATCAATAAAACATCGCGGCAAAAACAAACCGATTTTTTTTCACTTTTTTCGAATGGTCTGAAAAGGTTTACCTTTAAAAATCGATGCAATTTGCATAACTAATTGAAGGTTTGAAATTTATAGGAATCGTAACCGGTTTTTTCATGTCCATAAAGAATTGGATGCGACAGAATATGAAAGCCTTCAGGCGGCCGTTCTGCCAACTCCTTACAACCCTAATACAATAGATGATGCGCTCCGTTTGACAGTGATTACGTCTTCAGCCAGCCGGCTTCGCTTGACGTCATTAGGAAAACGCACGCAATCAACCAATCACCACTTTCTAATAGCCGGAAAACAATAGTACATAAACAGATACTCACTCTGTTTACCGGCGAGAATCTAACAACCGTAAGAACCTTTTGGATAGAACGAGATTTCACCAACGACAGTCGGAAAAGTGAGTTTTTTTCATAACACCCGAATGCTCTCGCAGCGTTGTTTATTTCCGAGAAACGTCACAGGGAAGGGAACGCCTCGACAATCGATACAACCACGTTCGAGTGGAGCGAGGGCGGCGGGCCTTCGGACGGGCCGATCATTAGGGTAGCTCCGCGCAGCCGCCTCGCGCCGCGGGGCGCCACGGTCGCCGCGACGCCTGCGCCTCGCGCCACGCGCCGCCTCCCTCGGCTCGGCCCTGCCGCGCGCGCCGCGCTCGCTCTCTCCCGTCCAGTTCCACTCGACGTTGTATAGGACGACAGCGGTCTACATTGGAATTTCCAGTGTCCTGTATTCAAGTGATATTTGACAGTTAGTGGTTTTGGTGATGAACGCAGGAAGTGACATTTGTTGCGGATTAAAATCATCTAACTAAAAACGAGTGAGTTTTTTATTCTTATTTTTATATTCTCAATATAAATAAATCGATTGTTTTGACGTTTATAAGTGAAATTACCTGCACAATCGCAGCCATAGAATGGTGCATTTTCAAAATATATAGCAATCAACAATAACCACTGAAGAATCTTCAAAACAAGTATTTACAAATTGCATATTCAAAGAATGAATACAAAACTGCATTCGATGGAAGAATTTTCTTTTATGTGTTAAAATGAAACTTTATTTTTTTCTGTAAAACTCGAAACTACTCTTATATTGTTCCTTTGTGAAGAGATTTTCAAAATAGCGTTTATTTTAAAGTTTTTTTTAATCCAGATAGTTTAAATATATCGGATAAAAGTTGTGCTGTGCTGTGCTGTGCCGTAATAGTTATCAATGCACTCTAAATAGTAAGCAGCAATCGAGTATTTCAATAATGAATACATAAAAAAGTATAAATTTGCACGAAATATATCCATAATTGAAATGTCAAATTTACGTCCAAGTTTTATCTTCCCCCCTCAGCACTCCCTGCCCGCTTCCCGCCCCCCCACAGCCACGACGTAAGCTTCCATTTCACGACAAAAGGTGGAACTGAGACGCAATTATCTGCGCAATAAATTTAAAAAATTTACTTATTTTCATCCAAAAAAATCTTTATACCAATTATTTGAATTAAGTATATAAAAAAGGGATGTTAAGTTTATCAAAACTTTTTTAATGGCAGTTTTTATAAATATCCATCCATATTGAGGGCGATTGAATTTAATGGCAGTTTATATATTATATATCCATCCATATTGAGGGCGATTGAATTTAATGGCAGTTTATATGAATATTGAGTGCGATCACTCATCGAAATCCATATTGAGGGCGATCATTCATCGAAATCCATATTGAGGGCGATCATTCATCGAAAAAAAAAAGAACGTACAAACGTGTTCGAGATGAGAATTCTCTAAAATGTTAATTATGTTTGAGATGTCGTGAATTCTCTAAAATTTTAATTATTTTGTTTTATAACAAAGAAAAAGAAAATTGTTTCAACTCCAACTCAAGTCTTACGTTCGATATTTTATTTTTATTTTCTATGTATTATATGAAAGACGTTGGGTGTCTCCTTAAAAGACCATTGAATCCATGAATGGATCAAATAGGCGTGACAGATGTGGAAAAGAAACCGGCACTACTCGAATAGAACCGGGCGGACCATGTCATGAGACGAGGGGGTAAGAGTTGAACCAAGAAATTACTCAATTGGCGACTCAAAAATACACAAAAAAAATGTCGGCAACCTAAGACTCGACCATCAGACGGTATCAAAGGCATTGCGAGATCTCAGCCGAGTCTCATGTTGAAGGACAGGACACACAAAGGCATTGCGAGATCTCAGCAGAATATCATGTTGAAGGACAGGACACACAAAGACATTGCGAGATCTCAGCAGAGTCTCATGTTGGAGGACAGGACACACAAAGGCATTGCGAGATCTCAGCAGAGTCTCATGTTGAAGGACAGGACACACAAAGGCATTGCGAGATCTCAGCAGAGTCTCATGTTGAAGGACAGGACACACAAAGGCATTGCGAGATCTCAGCAGAGTCTCATGTTGGAGGACAGGACACACAAAGGCATTGCGAGATCTCAGCAGAGTCTCATGTTGAAGGACAGGACACACAAAGGCATTGCGAGATCTCAGCAGAGTCTCATGTTGGAGGACAGGACACACAAAGGCATTGCGAGATCTCAGCAGAGTCTCATGTTGAAGGACAGGACACACAAAGGCATTGCGAGATCTCAGCAGAGTCTCATGTTGGAGGACAGGACACACAAAGGCATTGCGAGATCTCAGCAGAGTCTCATGTTGGAGGACAGGACACACAAAGGAGAGGCCGTTGTGCCGGATGGGGAAGGCTAATGATGAATGGACATGAAAATAATAACTTTGAATTTAAAAATCCTGTCGAGTGAAAAGAAAGACTTTCAATGCGTTATAATAGAAATACTAACTTTGCTATATTTTAAATTAATTAATTGTTGAAAGAAAAAAATACGCAAACCATATGTACACGTATTGTTTCCCTAACGACGCAATTGCGCAACAAACCCATTTTTCGCAAATTGGTAAGCGAATATTATTTTTCTTTATGGATTTTGTTTTCCCTGGATATTTCTTTAGGTTTATTAAACAATTTCTTTAAATTCATGACTTAGGTTCGCAAAAACTAATTGTTTGATAAATTAAAGTATCCTAAATTGAGTAAATGTATGATAATATTGCCAAAATATTTCAAATAATTTTCGCGCAATAAATAGACTCGGAAAATTATTTTCATTCAAGATTTATTTGTATATTTTTCATACAATATCCTCAAACTTTGCGATATTAACAAAAAACCCCTTTGAGTAAAACTTTGTTTTCATTTAAATACTTTTCATATTAATGCTCAAGTGAAGATCTTTTCCAACCAACCTTTGCAATACAATTGCTTTGAAATTTTGTATTTGATTAATAATTTTAAATTTTGGTCGAGAAAAAAAAACACAATACAAGATCGAAATCAAAAGGTCAAATGATAAAATTTTGAAACATAAAAAAATTAATACAACCCTATCAATATCATCAAAAGTTAGTAAAAGCTACGTCACCGAAAGGAGAGGGTGTGCTGACTGTAAAGGAGATGGTGTGCTGACTGTAAAGGGCATGAAGAACGAAGAGCGATATACTAAAAAAAATACAGCCCAAACTCAACTTGATCGAATCCGAGAGTCGCTGAAGATTGAAGAAATGTATACGGAGCCAGAGGAACAAGGGCGTTATATAGAAATTGTACAAAAGTTTTTTATCTTTGTGGAACTCCATATTGTAATATATACAATTACTTCGGTACTTCACTAATTATATTAATCCGCCTGAAGAGAGCCTCGACATTAGAGGTAGAAACTTTTGTAGCGGGGATTAACATCATTTGAAGAATAATAAAGCGATTCATTGTTATATAGAATATTAAGTATGCACAGTTGGACAATTCGGCAGTTTCTCATATCCAACAAGGTGAGTTTAACTTTTCCCTTCCTGTGCTAAAAAAATCCGCGCGTTCCGGTGCTGAGTATTCAATATGATACACATCAATACACATGTAAAAATGAGCGATTTAAAATCGGAAAAATAAGAATATTCATAGCCAATCGCTTAAATTAATTGAATTTGAAGTCAAAAGTGATAAAAATTTAAATTTAATTGCTGTAAACATGAAAAAAACCTCGGCCGACGTTCACAAAACGGGCGAAGAGACCACCTCAAATGGATGCCCTAGAGCTACTGAGAGTTGAGACGGGACTCGGTCTCGGACTGTTATACCTCGAAGGAAGAAATACAATTGCGAACTGAGATTCTATTTCTTGCGTTCCCATATACCGAAGTAGAGTGAGAGTGAGACGTTAACAGCGTCGCTTCGTACCCATAGCGGTTTTAGAATGAATATACCTACGTCCCACACTGGCACACGTTTAATTGTATTGGTGAATGTATTCCCGATTTTCACAAAATATCTCTGATGTGGCCGATAAGTGCTAATTATTATTAATATTATTTTTTTCATTCAACGCGTAAATGTATAACGGAGGAATACCTAAAATCTGAACCCAGTATTTATTACATTTATAGAGATATTAAAGTTTTTAGAACCAATGTGTGCTAGTTACACATCACAGGGAAGGAAGGGTTAAAAAGGAAAACTCTTCTCTTGACAGGTCGAACATTTGTCTCCCAGTCCGAGGATTTCGGGTTTGATTCCCATTTGTACACAAACAAAAACTTCTTATCTAGTTATTAGGAAAATCAAAATTAAGGGTTTCGATAATTCTGCAATATATTATTTATCAATTTACTCAGTGACAACTGTTTCGCCATACAATGGCCTTGTGAAACAATTTGACAAATTCATTGTATGACAAAACATCTGTCACTAAGTAAATAAATAAAGGATATAGAAATCTCAAAGTAAAGAAGAAGTAAAAATCGAATTCTATGAACTCAAAATCTATACCATCAATATTCTAATCTAGTGTTAAGGAGCACATGTTTCTCCAGAAAGTATTGCCGTACATTGTAGTAGGTCCCGAAGTGGATTAAGATGTCTATTTATTAAACAGAATATACCAAACTGCTTATTGATCGCGAAATCGGAGAAAACCAAGGTACGCCGAATATTAGATTTTCGGTGTAGCGTTTCCAGGCCTTACGTCGCTTTTAAAGTATATTTACTACGGTGCTGGTCAACTTCTCCCGTGACGTCGGACTTTAGGTCTATCATCGCTACTATTCTTTTCACACTCAAGTACTCGTATGTCATCACCGGAGGAAGAATTCCTTTGGGCAGTTCGTTCTACATCCCTACACGACGTTGCACTCATAAAAAATAAAGAAGATTTCGATCTTCTAGTCGTTGGCGCGCTTTAAGAAGCGACTGAAAAAACTCTTAATTTCTAGTCAGTAAAATAACGTGTTTCATTCCCGATTTTTCCTTTCCTCTCCACCATCCCTTCCTTTTCTTTTGATTGATGATATCTCATTTAATATGAAAAAGAATGTTCGGGTGATTGTCCGTCTTTGTGGGGTTCGTGGGCATATACTCACGTATGTGTTTATGGATTTCAATTGGGGATGGATAGTCGTTTGAATGATTTATGCAACCATGTAACTTGCTTCATTTACTTTTGTCTAGTTGGTTGGAAGAGATTGCCGCCTGGCAATAAGCCCGCCAGATTGTATTTGCGATAAAAGTGTTAAATAAATAAATATAGATCGCGCTAGACAGGGGCTTATTTTGTCCCCTATAACAGCAATGGTGGCGGTGGGATTGAACTAAACTGGACTGTTTCCTATATTTGACTAGGAGTGAACCTTCAAACTTTAATTCTAGGAGCTTACAGCGAGTCAATTTCTCTGTACTTATATAGTTAAACAGATGATAAGATTCTTTCTATGCGTATTTTTTGTTGAGCGTAAAATTGTTGCACGTTTTACGGATATGCGCATGAATAAAAATCGGATAATCATCGCTTCCAATAATCATGACTTACCTTAATAATTGCGATAGTCTAATTACTACTGAATATTTCTTTATTTTTCATCAACGGCACTTAGTACCTTACTAAATTATTTAAAAAAAAATTGTGAGCGTGTTATACTCCTACCAAGAAAAATAAAACAAAACAATAAAACCAAATAAAAAGACACATAAACAATTAAAGTAATACACAAAAACACAAATAATAATGAATTTAAAAAAATAAAAATACATCTCAGTTGGTCCAAAATATTTTTGTTTCTTTGAAATCTCTCGCGTAGCCCTGCTGGAATAACTCTGGTATAAAGGATCCCGGCTGCGAGTGTAGTATGGATGATGAAACTAATACGTATATTTCGACTGTCGTTTACGTGACAAATTTTATCTACTTAATGTCATATTTTTGCCACAAACAATAAATGTTGCGTATCTTCTAGCTTCGATGAACATATCCAATAATACGCGTACATCGATTATACTCGTACATAATAGTATTTTGGTGCCAACTTTGATATGTGGGAGTGAAATGTGAACATGGAAAAAGACCGAGAGGAGCCAAATAAATGCTGTAGAAAAGAGTGCATTGAGAAGAATACACGGAGTGACAACGTATGGCAGAATACGAAATGACACGATAAGGGATAGTTGTGTGACTTAAATCTGGTATGTTAAGTACGACGAAGAAGAGCACGGTGAGATGGTTTGGGCTTGTAGAACGAATGAATGAAAAAAGAGTAACAAAACAGATTTATAGTGCAAACTCGAGTCTGAGGCGTGTGAGAGGAAGATCAAGGAAACTATGGTTAGATCGAGTGAATGGTATTCTTAAACAAGGAAACGTAGAAATTCAGAGAAATCGTAAAACTTGGCGTATGGATGTAGAGAAAAGGCTAAGGATGTGTGTCGAAATATGAAAGTCTGGCGCTGTCCTATCTGCGTACCTCGACAGGGAAATGACGTGATAGGGAAATGGCATTATAGGGAAATGGCGTATTCATAGATTGTCATTTTTTTCAAGTTTAATAAGTTGACACTTGAAACTGCTTAACGATCGTCGTCGGTTCGAACCCCGCGCTGTGCTGCTCCCCTAGAATAACGCAGGCATTTGTTCCGCCTGACATTCGGGGATATAAGCATACCTTTGAATTCCGTCAAATATATTCATTCAAAAAAAAAAAAAAACATGCCGGTGTGCTTCGGTCGTCTCACTTGGGTGTGCCATCGGATCCAGTACAGCGATGTGGCCGGTGGGTTTGCTAGTGTGCAACGGATCACTGTTTTAAAAAAAATTCAACGGCACAGCTTCACTTTCGAAATGAATTGACGTTGAAATGGCGAAGAGACCCTCGACTACGAGTTCCATCAACGAACGATCGATATACTATATTATATGTATAACGTACCCGGTGGTAATACACATCGGGCTTAAAAAAAGAGACTGTCGCTTTGTAGAGCGTCGTCTCTGTCGCACGATGCGCCCTCAGTCCGTGCGACAGAGACGACGCTCTACAAAGCGACAGTCTCTTTCTTAAGCCCGATGTGTATTACTCACCGACGGGTACTATATGTATGTGTTTATCTAGAATTATGTTTAACGGGTATTTGGGATACTTATAATTTTTTTCAAGTGAATGAAATGTATTTCAGTTTAGTTTTGTGGTTAATCTTGACTTGTTACTGATAGTATTATATTATATTATATTAACATACATCTATTCGAGCATTCATTAATTATTTTGATACGGTTGTCGGAGAGTAGAGCAGTGTATGTTAGTGTAGAGCAGTGCCGCATTTGTATAGACGGCGCCCCTAGGCAGTTTGCAAGTAACACCGACAACCCACCCTCCCCCAATACGTAATAAAAATATGATTATCCCTCCGTTTCGGATAATGACATTGGATGATGATGGATATCATCACGCCACACAACAAATCACTTAACTTTACGTCTTGCTTTCTTCTCCGCAAATCCATCTACGATGTCATTGAATTCCATATTCACTATTATCATACTATATCTGGTTCTATTGAGAATATGGCTAATTGTTTTAGCGTCGATCATAAATATATTTTTTATCGTTTTAGTATAGAAAAACTTAGTTCCGTGTAACAGTTGGTTTATGGTATGAAAAATAAAATAATAAATACTAGGGTGGATCAAATATAAACGAGACTTTTGTTTTAGAGCGCGTCATTTTAAACGGAGCGCGCGGCCGCCTCGAGGAGTGTTGGATGGGGATATCAGGGGTGGGGAGAGCGGCTGGCCGGCCTCGGCAGATTCTATCATTAGTATGGCACAAGATGTCTGAGAAAGAGGTGCACCCGTCGATTGCGCAACGCATAACTAACAAATTTCTCGCTTGCGAGAACGTAAAACCGGCCTAAATTCTGCGGAGACTGACGTCACAGTTCGGGGATCAGACATTGTCAAAGCCCTGTGTTTTTGCCTGACATAAGGAGTTCATGAAAGGCCGTGAAAGGGTAGAAAACGAGAACCATGATCGTCGCTCATGGACGAGCATTACCGAACCGAACATTAACGCAATTAGTGATCTTCTGGAAGGAGACCGACGTATGACGGTCTCCGAAGTTTATTCTAAGATAGGAATAAGTTATGGGAGCACTCAATCCATAATCATAAAGGAGCTAGGATTCCGTCAAGTGTCTACTCGATGACTCCCACGTCTTTTGACTGCAGAACAAAAGTTGGCACGTTTGCACGTCTGTGAACGGCTCATGACACGAGAAGGGAACGCATTTTTGAGTCGCATCGTTCGTTACCTGCGATCAAACTTTGGTACACCACTACACGCCCAAATCGAAACAAGCCAGCATGGGGTGGAGAAAGACGGACGAGGCAGCCCCTTTGAGAGCCACGACTCGGCTGTCAGCTGGTAAGATGCTTGCGACCGTTTTTTGGGACCAGCACGCATTTTGCACATCGATTTTTTGCACGATCGTCGCACCATCAATGCGGCGTACTACTGCGAGCTTTTGAGTGAAGTTAAATTTGCTTAAAAACGCAAAAGACGTGACCAACCGATACGAGAAGTGATTCTTCTCCATGACAACGCGAGGCCCCATACTGCAGATGTAACATGCGAATAATTGGAGGAAATTATTTGGACACGACTGGAACACTCTCCCTATAGCCCTGATCTATCGCCCTGCGACTTTCATCTTTTTGGGGCACTGAAAGAAACTCAACGGAGGGAGGTCAACGATTCAACGACGATGATGGAATAGAGGGGTTTATGCGCAATTGACTGCTGACACACCCCACTTATTTTTACGATGACGGGATAAAAGTATGAGACTGGTATGAGGTGTTGACAGGAGGCAAATCTTCTGACTCCGCAATGTACGTGATTGGACTGGTATAAGGAGCGTCGGGGATCTTTTTCGGGCTACCGGGGACAAAGATGTCTACTCTCAGGTGATATTTAACGTTGGGGGGACCTGGTATGACACTGGGAAGAAGGATAAAAAAACCACCGATCCGCTGGCGAAAATGCATTTCTAAATCAGGAGATTATGTACAATATAAAAATTATGTGTACTTGGTATTTTTCTTTCTGCAAATAAAAAAATGAAAACAAAAAAGTCTCGTTTATATTTGGTCCACCCTCGTAGTTACTAGTTATTTTTTGTTAATTATTAGTTTACTACCCCGCACCATTATACCATTGTGCGGTTGTGGTTATCATTGATTTTTAATATGAACTGAAGTGAACGCATTTTCCATCAAGCATTCATCTTAGTAGTTCTGGTATACATTGTTATAACCTATAATATTTATGAATCTTTTGGTTTGACTCCCATAGGCAAATGCCTAAGTTTGCATGTTAGCAAACGCGGCTCTGGAGTAAAGTAGGTATAAAAACCGCCTAATCGGTGTTTCCTGTTCCCACCGATAACTATGTTCCGACGGAATATCAGCGTGTACCGGCTACCGGCTGCTGCAGCCACTTGCTACACAGGAGATTGTGCTGGCTGAATTGCAACTGCTTAGCACCCTAGCACCGGGAGCACTGAGGAACCTGCAGATTAAATATCAATCCGGAATGACTATAACCGAGCACTATTCGTACTTCCAACAATAGCCTCAAAGGCAATAACTCTAAATATTAGAGATTTTGGGGCGTGTGCAGCATTAGGAAGCACTAAAAGACAATCCATTTTAGGTCTTATAAAAATGTATGATGTTATATGAACATTACACAATACACTAGATATTAAGCCAAATGTGTTATTAAACCATATCGGAAGATCTATAAAGATTTATTTGTGGTTCGTCTATACTTGGTAGGTTTCCTGCGGTTTTCTTACTAACATTAATAAGTATGTTTTTCTAAACACATGTTATATGGACCCTCAAAGTCGGTAGTATGAACCGACTGAAAGCATTCGAAATGTGGATACACCGGAGAATGCTACGGATACCCTGGACGGATATGGTCAGCAACACGAGGGTTCTTCAAAGAGCCAAAGTTGATAGAGAGTTGCTGACTAATATTAAAATCCAAAAGGTGTCCTATTTGGGTCATGTACTTAGAGGAGCAAAGTACAAATTACTGCACCTGATCATCCAAGGGAAAATAGAGGGTCGAAGAGGTGTTGGCAGGAGGCAAATCTCCTGGCTCCGCAATATACGTGATTGGACTGGTATAAGAAGCGTTAGGGATCTTTTTCGGGCTGCCGGGGACAAGGTCGCTTACTCTCAGGTGATAGTCAACGTTGGGGGGACCTGACATGACACCAGGAAGAAGGAAGAAGAAACATATATGCAGATGTGGGGGAGTGTACCTATGCGATGATAATGGAGTCAATAATTTCCGAAGGGATCTCCAATCAATCATACATCAATTCACTTTCGGAACGATTGGCTACGTCAAGTTAGTGGCGCCAAAGGATAGTTTTGCTGCTTTAACAGTTTTCTGTGAAAGTATTAGCAAATTGCTACGCTAAACTCCAGCCCTTAAGCCGCTTTACAAGTATATTTACTGCGCTGCGAGTTTGCATTTCCCTTCTCCCGTGATGTCGGACTTTAAGTTCGCCGTCGCTACTATTCATTTCACCCTCATGAGGGTCACCATCGGAGGAGTACTTTTGGATAGTTCCTTCTTTGTCAATACGTAACGTCACGCTCATACAAAATTAAAGAAGATTTCGATCTTCCAGTGTAGATGACGCTGGATGGGGGCTTATTTTATCCCACATAATGGCGGGGGTTGTGATGGGAACGAATGGAATATCTAAATTAGTTTTAAGCACTATATTCTCCTATTATGTAAAGCTTCAATAAATTTAATTTGATTTGCATAATGTGGCATGGAGACAGAGAGAAGTTTTGTTTTTGCTTTTAATATTAAATTGAGTAAGTCTGGTGAGTGAAGCTGACAGGAGATCCGCCGGGTTCAGGAAAAGTTGGTTACCTCTTTCTGTTGATAATATTAGGTTTGGAAGAAAGTTTCAATTGTTAAGAAAAATTCTAAAATAAAGAATAAAAACAATTGCTTGTGGCACTTCATAGTAAAATTATGAAAACCAAAAAAGCTTATCTAGTGTTGTGTGAACGATAATAATAAAAGCTTATCTAGTGTTGTGTGAACGATAATAATAAAAGCTTATCTAGTGTTGTATGAACGGTCATAATAAAAGCTTATCTAGTGTTGTGTGAACGATAATAATAAAAGCTTATCTAGTGTTGTGTGAACAATAATAATAAAAATAATAAAATGATAATTTATGTAGCTCCGTTTAGACCATGAGTTCTCAAACTTTTTTCGGCCACAGACCCCTTTACCAAAAACTTTAAAAACCGCCGACCCCTTTAGTCATTTATCTTCGACCCCTAGTCATTTACTTTACTCGAATGAATCAGTTTGTACGGTACTCGATATTAAATATTTCACTAGATATCAAACTTTTCATTTTAATCACTTGTAATTAAGGATTGAAAAAGATAAAACGACTACGGATTATGGCATTATCTCGCGCTGACGAAAATTAAAGCAAAAAAATACGAGCAGAGTTTTTTATTTATTTTTGACATTTATGAAATAAACATGTAAATTCAAAATAAGTACAAATAGTGACCAATATTCTTAATAAGGTACCTTTGGAATCATAGATATTTCGAAGTAACAAACAAATAGCAGTAGTAAGGGGGTCTATTTTTGCTGTCGTCGACTCCCATTTTTTTTTATTAGAACTATCGATCCCTAGAAAAATGAAATCGACCCCAGGGGGTCGATATCGACCACTTTGGGAACTCTCGGTTTAGAGAGCAAACTCTCCCCGAGGGTGATTCAACTCGGGATGAAACTCACTGTTATTGACAGTTTAAACGTATTACACAACAAATATATATAAACTGAGTGTAAAGATAGGAAGGTAAGGGCTGCAGCTATTAGATTAGGTACTTTCCCTCAGCTACATTTGTTAAAAAAACATTTAGTAAGAAAACTTACCAAGGAAGACGAAATACAGAGAAAACTTTGTAGATCTTCCTGCCGATGTGATTTTTTTGATAAAATTGAAATGTGTAGAAATCTCTCTCTCTCTCTCTCTTTGAATAATGGCCGTGAACTCCTATATATGGAGGAGTATACGCCAGTGTCCAGTGATGTCAGCTTCATAGTATCTAGATAGTTCCATTCATATGGGCGACACGCCACATCAAGCAACTCGGCCCAGGACTACTGTTATCTAGTGAGATACTGAGTGTAGCGCAGCAGGTGAGGCGCGTCACGAGTGGCACGTGTCCATTATTACTAAAATCGAATGAAACTACGGTCGTGCCTCATATATGTAACATTACTGCTCCACTATTTGTTTTTCATTCAAGTAGTCCAAACCTAACTTGGATAATTAATAATTAACTTACTTTGGCCAAGTAGAAAGTGACGCAAGACACTCGGCCACTGTATTCTTTATGTAAGCGTTTGTTTTCAAACTACAGAAACATTCCCGATTTTCCTTTCCTTTTTCTTTTAATTGTTTAAATCTCACTTTTATTTTTATTATGTATATTGTTCATAAATATTGTACTGGTGAATAATGATTTGAATGATTTTGCGACCATGAAACTTCCTTTATTTACTTTTTTCTAGTTGGTTGGAAGATATTGCTGCCTGGCAAAAAGTCTACCAAATGCTATTGCAACGAAGTGTTAAATAAATAATGCACATAAAATAAATAATGTAACAAATTTGAAAAGATAAAGTCTTATCTCAGAATAACTTGTGTAGTCCTATATACCATATATGAATTTAAAAATATATATTGCATTACACTTTCGTTGTATGTAGTGCAGCCTCTTGTTGTTGGTTGGGGGGGGGACTAAACTCATGATTACACCCAAAACCAAAAAATGTCCTAATCTTGTAAAATAGTTGAATGCGCGAGACGTGCGTCTGTGTGTTGATACATCTTCACACTACGGTATTGCTAACGATGACGAACTACGAATGGACTTCAGTGGTTTTAAAAGTCCAACGACTCGACTCCATACTTGTCATGTGGCAATAAATCCAACCTACCAGAAATATGTACAACAAATCAATCAGCCAAGGAGAAACAATTCTTATGTGAAAACCAGACTTTTTATTTTTCTTTTTCATTTTTTTTTAAATAGATATGACCAAAGTCATATGTATCCTTAAACCCCTCGAACACTAGGCGAAAAAAGTGCCTGTGTCGTTCGAGGGGATAGCACGGCGCGGGGATCGAACTGATGACCTTCCGTACAGAAGTCCAGCGCATTACCGCGCGGCCATGCACCTCAACTGAAACCGTTTTTTAACAAAAATTGCTGTCAACAAGAATCGATTCCGCAACCCCTGTGTTGGGAACGAGAATGTGTACCAACTAGGTCTCGGAAATTGTCAAATACCTACAGACATTCATAATAACTCGATACCTTCGACATTTATACCAGAGGAAACAGTTATACAGCTCCCACCGCGCTTGTTCGTTAAATTATTCGATACCTTCGACATTTATACCAGAGGAAACAGTTATACAGCTCCCACCGCGCTTGTTCGTTAAGTTTTTCGATACCTTCGACATTTATACCAGAGGAAACAGTTATACAGCTCCCACCGCGCTTGTTCGTTAAATTATTCGATACCTTCGACATTTATACCAGAGGAAACAGTTATACAGCTCCCACCGCGCTTGTTCGTTAAATTATTCGATACCTTCGACATTTATACCAGAGGAAACAGTTATACAGCTCCCACCGCGCTTGTTCGTTAAGTTATTCAACTGGCAATGCTTCAAAACGTTATTATGCATTAAAAATATATTAATCTTAAGCCTTTCCACACGAGGACGCCGTGAAGCTACTCGTATTTTGATTTCACCTCAAAACTATACATTCGTTCAAAGTGGTAGAAACACGCGGAACCTTTTACAATTCAAATGTCAGTAACTATTTGCTAACGACAGAATGATTGCATATACATTGTTGCACATTGTTATTCAAATCGTTTGTTTTTCTGACAGGTATTTTAATAGTTATTAAAAAGAATTGTTTTATAAATATTCTATCCAGACACCTATAAAAACAATTTTTGGAGTGCAAAGGGTTTTGCGAATCGAGAGTTTAAAACGAAACGCAGTCTTGATTAGAAGTTGATTCATTTCGTCGATAGAACCAATTTTTTCCAATTCGCATTGTATATTCTTCATTCTCAGCCGTTGTCAATATTTTTGTCGAGAAATTTTGCGTATTAAAACTAGAGATGTTTTCAAAAACATCATAATTTAAGTAAAAGTAGATTAAATCAAATTAAATTATACATTATCTTTTGTTTTACAATTGTTATTGTGATATGTAAAATGCACTTACGTGTCGTTTATTACGTCAATAAATAAGTAAAATTCAAAATATTTAACGTTTTCTACGCTAATTTTTTCCATGTCCCATCAAATGTAAACCTCCCATCAGAATGTAAGCCTCCCATCAGAATGTAAACCTCCCATCAAATGAAACCCTCCCATCAAAATGAAATAGCTTATTTTATTATTTTTACAAACCCCATAATTTTTTTTTAATTAATGCGAAAACAATTATTACGCGACTCGAAAAAACAATATTACGCGGTGGTCAACGTACACCACTAATCCTTCAGGGAGTTGCCAATTGCCACATGCATAAGACAATCTACGAGTACATTGACTAGTGATATACCGTTTGTCTTTTTTCCAGGAACTCAGGTTTGTTTGCCGATGATAGTCGATTAGTTTCTTTTGAGTTCTGCTCATTTAACATAAATATAGTTAGTATAAAATTAGTTAGATCTTCAATGAATGCTGGAATTTCACCGAAGGCTGAACCTTAGACGCCTTAGAAACGTCGACTATTATTGTAACAGGCTGAACATGAAACCAACTCCAAAAAATATTTTTAATCACTGCAAAATAGCTGCAAAATCCTATAAAACTCTGGTTAGTAGGGACAAATTGCCGCATTTCAATAATCTTGCCAGTTTGTTTAAATATAGTCAAAATGTGACAAAATAAAATACATCGCAAAATTACAAAGTTATTAAGAAACTATTTGACAACACGGATATTAAACAATATGGTATATTTTATTACACTTTCGCCGTATACAGTAGAACCTGGCGGGTTTATTACCACGCAGCAATCTCTTCCAACCAACCAGAAAGATGTTCAAGAGGCATTTAGTGAAAACATGACTGGAATCTTTTTTAGAAAAATCTGGATCCAACGGAGATCGAACCCGCAACCCATCGGGGATCAGGACACAAGCTCCTTTCCAACTAGGTCACTTGATTTAATACTACGAATACAGAAAACTTGCTGTTATTTAACCATTATTCCTGAATACCTTTATTGTATAATACAATACAAAGAAACGTTCTTGCTGCAATCATATTAAGAAATGCCATTCTGCGTAAATCGATTGGGATGTACAATAAAATAGCTTTTATATCTGAAAGCTTCATGCAGAGCATTTCGCTGTAGCAAATTGGCTTCAACACGTTCAAAATGTAAAAAACGAATAAAAGCCGTAAAGCTTTCAACAAAGATTACGCGCGGGCCGTAAACACAGCTCTGATGCAGTGGGACGGGACCGTGGGCCGGTGGGACGGCGGAACAGTGGCACGCTGGGACGGTGGGACAGTGGGACGGTGAGACGGTGAGACGGTGGGACGGTGGAACGGTGGGACGGTGGGACGGTGGGACGGTGGAACGGTGGGACGGTGGAACGATAGAACAGAACGGTCAACAATGGTGGAACAGAACAATATGAAAAATAAAGCGTCGATTAACAAAACCAGCTCAAGGTACATACATACATACCATCACGCCATCTCCCTGTAAGGGTAGGCAGAGAAGAGAGAGCACCAAACTTTCCTACCGTTAAACACATCTTTCGGCTCTTCTACATATCATACACCTACTTATACATCTCCTATGATTTCACAGACTTTTTACATTTTCTAATTTTGAAATATAATTCACTTGATCTATCCACACTGGCCTTCCTCAACCACGCCTTTCACTCACATTTGCACTGTATATTTGTTTTATTTTTAAAAACTCTGTAGTCGTATTGTTTACTCCAAGAACAATTGTATTGATTAACTTAAAGCACCGCTAATAAACTCACCATGTTGGACAGTGTTTGGTACAGTTTACAACTAAAATATAAAACAATATTAAAATTAGATTAAGAAAGACGAAAAACAAAAACTTATTTTCTACCAATGTACGGTCGATTTCGGCTATTGAAAATGCACAATTAAATTTAAGTGCACATCAATACACATTACAAGATGTTACTAAGTATAAACATTACCATGATTTATACAGAATTACATTTAAAAGAAGCACATGCATACCACTACATAGATAAGAGCACAAAAGGCCAAGGCCTAGGGCTGCATCTTACGTATGGATATACTCGAGGGAAAAACCAATATACACACAAAAAAACGAAAACAATAAACCACTCGCATAATTCATCCACTCAATACAATATAGAAAAACAGTAATTCTAACAGCTATTCCTTAATCAAAAATCAAATATCAATAAACAATTTGGAAAAAAATAAAGGACCAAACTCAAAATAAACAGTTACATGCATTAACATATTGAAATCCCAAAGTATAGGAACTAAAACAAAAAAAAAATAATAAAACGAAAATCCACGCCCTAATACTCAATCATGCTTAAAAAATAAAAAAATGGAAAAAATAAAATACCGTTGTTATTAATAACATGATAAAAATAAGCTACCAAAACGTACTCATTTATTTATTGTAGAAATTATATCAAAAGAGGGTTTTGAAAGTAAAATACTCGGATTCGGATATACGAGTATGTAATGGTATCTAGGGTTTGAAATAAAATTCAAATGTGCCGAGGCCGTGGCCTATCTCGGGTGTGTGAAGATACAGGTGATTCAGGAGGATTTCATACATAATGTGTACTCATACGGTAGGGGTACGCACATATCCCAAAGAACGGGGACACCGCGGGAGAGGGTTGTTGAAATGTTACCCGACGATATGTTACTCCCTCCGTACGCAATACGATTCTTGGAAGGCAAAATATTTCTACAGAACTCTTCCAAAACAAACCTTAAACATTCAAAACGATGAAAATTATAGTAATTTGTTTTATCAAACACTTTTTATTCCACTTTACACCAATTACTAAAATATTTCAATTCTATAGAGTTTTATAAAATTTAAACTAGAAACAGAACAGGACGGAAAATTTAATTTCTTGGACCTAACGTTATCTCGCAAAAATAGTACATTTGATTTTGATATATTCTATATAGAAAAGAAACTTATTCAGACTCTATAATTCCAGCAACTTCCAACCATCCTAATAACCATAAATTAGCCGCCTTTAACTGTATGCTTCATAGATTGGTCAGTGTCCCATTAACCGACGACAATTTGTGCTCCCCTAATGATGAGGTGAAAGCCTTGAAACCGGTAGGGTTATACCGTTACAAAAAGTGGAATAAACAGTGTTTGATAAAACAAATTACAATGTCTTTAAACCTCCACAATGTTAATACATTAAGTATAAATAACGATGAAAATTAGTTTTCAATAAGGGGACATGGAGTTTTTATAGAAAAGTTTAATTTTTCATCTCGCAAAATAATAATGTCATATTGAAAGAATAAGTTGCGAATATTAATAAAATAACCTATTTGACACAGGACAGAATATGTCGATACATATGAGTATGTGCAAAAAAGGTCCAATAGATGGATCTTTGTGTATATGACAATTCAGAAAATAACGGTCTACAAAAGAAAACCTTTTCATTTGATATTTCCATTAAACTTAAAATTTGTATTTTTGTGGGTCGGATCTCGGACGCAAATCGACCATTAATGGATATTCTAGATTTGTGGTGGAAACACTACAGCATGTTATAATCTTACTCGTATAATCTGAGTACGTCCACGGTCTGGTTGCTAATAATAAGACAATTTAATAAACGCAGTTTAGAAAGCGGACTTTCCTCGAGGGTGCTCAAACTCGAAACTCGGGCCCACTGCTACTGACAGATTAAATATTACAAAAAAAAGTTGGGTGTGAGAATAGAAGAGTGGTAGCTGCGGCCAATAGATTAGGAACTTTCCCGCATCTGTTTATTTCGTATGAATTAATAATCTGATTTTTATATCGTATGAATTAATATTTCGGACATATAGGCCGAGATCGATATTATCTTTGACTCCAGTATGCGAGATCCGAGACACATAGGCCGAGATTCGGACATATAGGACGAGATCCGAGATCGAGAAAATGTTATCTTTGGCTCCAGTATGCGAGCCTCCGCGTTTAGAACCTTTTAAGTAGGCACAGAGCTCGCGGTTCGTCATTAAATGTGTTGAAAACACTACCGCACGGTGCATGCAAGTATTGTTACCAAACGAACTATTTTATCATACTGGCACCCTTTTTTTAATACCATCGGTAATACGTATAGAACCAGAAACCTCCCGAGTAAACGTCAAGAATGTTACCACTAGTCTACAGAGGTCATCATCGCAGAAAATTTACCACGGGAAGACGAACTACAAAAAAACCTTTGCAGATCTTTCGATATGTGATAACACATTCACTTTTAGGTGAAATGTAGTGTATGTGTGATGTGTTTATATACGATTATAGTTTTTTATAAGATCTCCCAAAAAGGGTTATATTCTAGTGTTTCCTAAAGCTGCACACGCCACCCATATATCTAATACTAAGATGTACACCATTCCACGCCACGGAACCAGCTTTACCATAATACTCCGCCCTATTGGATCGATTTGGAACAATCAATTAGATTAAGAAGAAATCGACCTCAAAGTTCTAGTCCTCTCCAAAGGAACATCTCTTACACACAAATTTGTAGGATACAAAGGAGATATCCCATTAAGGGAATTGAATACCCATGTATCTTAACCGGAGGGTAACGGGGTCAATTCCCTTTGGTTTACACATATATTCTAAAAATGGTTCTAGTCTAGCTTTATCTTTAGGCTTCTGTAGCAGCGCCAGGTTGAATTGTCTACAACAAAAATGTAGTTCAATACAATACAATAACAATAACAATGCAATGTCTAAGTTGGTTGATGCTAATTGGGCTTAAATAAAACAACTTATTATTTTTATTCCCACTGGGATTAACGAGCAAGAAGAATACACCCTTATATTTTTCAGGTCGTCTTTTTCGGTAGGTACTCTGCCAGAGGCAGATATTCGGAAATAAGAGTCTAGGATGGGCCGTTCTTAGGATTCCTCCCAGATCTCGAGGCTGTCGGATTAATCCCCCAATGCCCTCAAAATAAACTATTACGAGTACAATATAGTAGCGACAGGTCGCTTCGGAACTGATTAGACCGAGGCTAGAACATTAAGGATTTATTGTCGATGTATTTGTGCGATGGAATAGACGTCTTCAGTCATTAGTAGCTTAATCCCCTGATATGAGCGAAATATGTTTTTTTTTTATGTGAGGGAAGTGGCTTATATAATGACGTAGTAGCCACTACCTTCCTATCTTTACACTATATTTATACACAATATAATATTTGTTTTGTTTTATTTTTAATCTGTCAATCGAGACCTGAGTTGGAGCGCCCTTGACGGGAATGTGCTAACTAAACGGCGCCACACAAATTGTCCGTTCATTATTATTAGCAATTAGGCCACGTGGGTAGTCTAGTTATTTGATTGTGTCCAGAACACTTTAATTTTGTCGCATTTTACAGCATGCTGCAGTGTTTCCACAACACAAAAGTCGAGAATATACATTAATGATCGATTGCCATCCGAGATACAACCCACGAAAATGCAATTTTAAAATAAAAGGAAATAAATATCAAACGAAAATGTTTTCCTTTATACATCGTATATTTTCTGATTTCTCATATACATATTATACATATCGACATATTCCGCCATGTTCCAAGTAGCGCACATATTCAGGAGGTCCGGTCCCAAATAGGTCAGGGAGTGCCGGTAGTAAACTGGAGCTGGAGACTGGAGACTGGAGACGCCCTGACGCCAAACTTCTCCGTCGAACAAAAAAGATAATCCTCATAAATAATATCACCGGAAACTCGGCTGGCCCATTTCAAAACCATGTATATGTGTTTATTTTTTATATTTTGCAGAAATACAAAAATTACTTGATTTCAAAGGAAACTGCATGTTTTAATTAAATTCATTGTATTATACATATATGGTATACATAACGTCACGCTGACAGGGAAGGCAGACATCTCCAGATTTTCCTATCGTGACACACATGTTTCACCTCTTCTACATTAATATACATACACCTTCTCATACAGCTACTACGATTTATCTTAACTTTAAAATTTCCTTTTTACATGTCTCTTGATCCAGTGTCGATTTACATTTTCCTCCACACACACGCGCACACTCACACACACACACACACACACACACACACACACACACACACACAATGCAATTCTGATTTGTATATTATATGAGGGGTTTGATTCGCGTGATGTATACATGTGTAACTGTTTGTCACCGTTTCTTAGGTTGATGAGAATGTGCAACGGGGCTTTATATAATCAAAAATCGGAAAGAAGTAACTATATGGATGTGGAGAAGGCAAAATATGTGTGTCGAGATAGGAAAGTCTGGCGTTCTGTCTTTTCTGCCTGCCCCAGCATAGAGAAACGGCGAAATGGTATGTATGTACCATATGTACGAGTATGTTTTATTTTTTAAAGTAGATATTCAAATTGAAATAAATAAAATTTTATAATAGCTTTTACTGGAAAAATATACATATAATTTTTAGGTTTTCTGAAATATTGAACCTGATGCACATACGTGGTTTAAAAATGGGATAGCTGAGCGAGAGCGGGACCAAATCTTCTATATAATAACATAATCCAACCACAATCCTCGACTAAGAGAGCGGCTCTCCTCGAGATCGGATAAAGATGAAGGCCTTCGCTTCGCTTAATAGGCTAAAGCTCTCCACAGTCCAGACGAGAATAGAGCGATATCAGAGTGGAACTGCTCCATTACATTCCTATTCCTCGCCGAGAACAAAGAGGTTACGCCAATTTCTTTGCGGATTGTTTCAATTTTATTACAAATTTGTTCTTAATCATTATTCTAATAGTGTTTGCTGATTTAACTAGATAAAAACTAGACACGAACACTCGCTTAAGACTTCCATTATCACATTTCTTCTCGTTTTACGACTATAGTTCGACTACTTTTGTTTTTAAAGAAAAATATGACTTTAAATATACATTCAGCCTTAGCATTTAAGGTTTCAATTAATCGCCTTATTCGACTAACCGGTTTAAAGTTATTTTTACAATAAAAAAACGGTTATGCAAAATATATATACTAAATAAATATGTTTTTTAGGGAGAAAACTAACCTTCCTGTTTATATGTATCAATTTTGTCTCCAAGTAATTGGCCCCGTAAAACCTTTTTGAAAAAATGGATAACCAATTTGGAGGCTCCTAAACTACCGAGCCATTACTGACAGAATGGGAAAGAGAAGCGGAATACTTCGTCTCTCACAATACTTAATGCGTACTATCAGAATGTGCGCGGCTTGAAGACGAAGACAATAAATTTTTTCAACAATGTTGCTGCTTCCAATCACTCTCTGATTGCACTTACCGAGACGTGGTTGGACGCCTCTGTCTATAGCCGTGAGCTTTTTGATGGTAATTATTTAGTATTCCGACGCGATCGCTCGACCGCTGATGGAGTCTCCGCACACCGTGGTGGCGGCGTGTTACTTGGATTGAGAAACTCTGATTCGGTTCTTGCTGAACGAGTGTCATTCCTAGAAACGAGTAATGAAGATCTCTGGGTTAAAATCACTGTAAATAGTTTTCTAGTAATATTTGTATGCGTTGTTTACTTCCCACCGAATACAACCGAGGAGAAATACTCGCTCTTCTGTACCAACATTTTAGCTCACGTAAATTACATACGAGATAGAAAAGTAGTAATTCTTGGCGATTTTAACTTAAATAGCGCGATAGGGGCACGGGGGGTTCAAAACGAATTTTTGTGTGTTTCAACTGCCTACAGCTTGATACAATTTAATAATATCAATAATTTTAACGGCAGGCTTCTAGATTTAATATATTCAAATATTAGCACCAAGGTGCAACACGCCCCTTTTCATCTCGTACCAGAAGATCTTCATCACCCGGCACTAGAATTCGATCTCACAGTCTTCTTGATCAAGGATAAAATAAATGCGTCTCCAAAAAAATTTGAGAATCCAGTGTTTAAAAAATGGCGATTTGACAAAGGAGATTTCCATTCCTTATATCTGAAGACAAGGGATATTAACTGGGATCCCTTATATTCAATTTTAGACGTGAACGAGGCGGTAGCATATTTGTATGAACATGTTTATTGCGTATTTGATGAGTGCTTTCCCGTAAAACCAAAAGAGCTACGTAAGTGGCAATACCCGAGGTGGTTCACAAGTGAAATTGTTGGGAATATTAGACTTAAAGATTCTCTTCACAAAAAATGGAAACACTCTTGTCGTCTGAGTGACTACGATGCGTTCAAAAGTGCTCGCGCTCAGCTCAAACATAACATTCGCACGGCCTATAAAGACTTCATAAGGAACTTAGAATGTCGAATGGTACGTGAACCAAAACTATTTTGGAATCATATTAAATCCATGCGTAACGATTCTCCAGTGCTTAACGTTATGAATTGGGATGGGAATCAAATAACTGGTCCCGAAATATCTTCTGCATTCGCAAATTATTTTTCAACAGTTTATTGTAGGGACTCCGAGGCATTTGTTTTTGATGAACACCATACTTCCTCGGGATTTAAGCTAAGCATCACTACATTTGATATACTCAAACAAATAAAGTTGATGAAAAACACGAAAGCAGTCGGGCCGGACGGAGTACCTACATTTTTTCTTAAGGGCTGTAGTGAATTGCTTTCTGCACCTCTTGCTTACATATTTAATCTTGTCTTCCGAGTCCATACTTTTCCAAGTGAATGGAAAAAGACTCGAGTTATTCCCATATTTAAAAATGGTTCTAAGGACGATATAACCAACTACAGACCTATCGCCATACTTTCTTCAATAGCTAAGCTCCTAGAAATGTTTATGGATCGCACACTAAGGTCGTTAGTGGACCCATACATAATTGATGAGCAGCATGGCTTCAGAAGAGGCAGATCTACTGAATCCAATCTGATGGTCTTCACCGACTATGTTTCAAGGGCTGTAGATAGTGGCAATCAGATTGATTGTTCGTATCATGACTTTGCAAAAGCTTTTGATCGCGTCAATCACAAAAAAATATTAGAAAAAATGAGTGAACTTGGGATCCCAGGTAACTTACTAAGGCTACTGTCAGATTATCTTACAGATAGAAAACAATTTGTTTCACATGGAATCTACAACTCCGATTACTTCACTGCCTACTCAGGTGTTCCGCAGGGGTCTAATCTTGGACCTACCTTATTTCTTATTTTTATTAATGATATAGGTAGAGTTATAAAAAAATCCACGTTTCTTCTATTTGCTGATGACCTCAAAATCTTTTAAAAAATTCGTTCTTATACCGACTGCTTAGACCTACAGGCAGATCTCAACAACGTTTGTGAGTGGAGCCACAATAATAAATTATATTTCAACGCATCAAAGTGCAAAATTATGTCGTATCATCGCTCACACGTCTTGAAATTCCATAGATATACACTAGAATCTATACCTATTCCCCGCACAGATAATATTAAAGATCTGGGTGTCTTGTTCCACAGCAATCTCGCGTTTGGTCCTCACATAGAAGTTATGTGCAACTCAGCTTATAAAACTCTAGGATTTGTTATGAGAATCTCTAAGTCGTTTGAAAACCAATTGGTGCTCAAAACGTTGTTTAATTCATTGATCCGTAGTAAACTAGAAAGCAATGCTTGCATTTGGAGCCCGGTGGGGGCGCAGAACTCGCTCATGGTGGAGAAAGTACAAAAAAAATATCTACGATATCTCTACATGAGTGAGTTTGGTGTCTATCCGTGGCTATATCCTACGCAGTTTCTGCTGGGCATGCTCGGGTATAACTCCTTGAGCGTAAGAAGAGATCTGCGTCTCTTGGTATACGTTGTCAAACTCGTTCGAGGAGTTGTGAGCTGTCCAGCATTACTACAAAGATTAGCGTTAAATGTTCCTAACAATTACACTAGACTGCGCCGGCAGGAACTGTTCTCAATAACATACGCAAGAACGGGTCTTCCAGCCGCTATGCCTGTTGGAAGGGCCTTAACTCTTCTTAACGGGACTGCTTCGGATATTGACATATTTCATATCACATTACCAAAAGCAAAAGTAAATTTTCTTCTTAGATTAAGCGCGTTAGAAAGCACTCATCAACATACTTAAGTGACTGAATATATATGTAACATACGTTTGTGTGTAAATACTCATTTGTATACATATGCATTATTTTTTACTTTATATAATTTAAAAAAAAAAATTTTCCCTGTAATTTTTCTTCTTTTTTAATGTCTTGTATTTTTCAATGTAATTGGGCTAAGCCTGTTTTGAAAAAATAAATAAATAAATAAATAAAAATGTAGTCATTTCTATTTCCATGGTTAATTTACTTGTGTTTCGAAAATAGGAATAGCTTATATTATTTATAGTTAAGGCATTAACATTGTGGAAGTTTAAAGACATTGTTATTTGTTTTATCAAACACTGTTTATTCCACTTTATGTAACGGTATAATCCTACCGTTTTCAAGGTTTTCACCTCATCCCCCCGATGATTAGGTGAAAACCTTGAACCGGTAGGGTTATGCCGTTACATAAAGTGTTTGATAAAACACTTTATGTAACGTTTGTTTGATAAAACGAATTACAAATAGGAATAGCTTCTTGGCAGTGTCAGGGCTTGAACACGCGAACTATAGTAATTTTTCAAAGTTAGGGGTTCGAAACCCGGTTGATTAAAATAATTGAACTCCTTGTTTAACTAAAAAAAATCTATTTATTGCATTTTTGGACAAGTAGAACAGATAATATACTTACTCGCATTAATTTTTCCGAATTGCCCATTTCCAAAGGTTCTATCTACGGAGTTCCAGTCAATGACTGTGATTGAGAAATGTCTACTTGTTCTCCTGAAAGCAGTAGCCAAATGCTACACCAAAATATAGCAAGAATAATGTGGTTAGATAAAAAATTGTTTTTTTATTTATTTTATAAACGATTAACAGAACAAAAATAACCGGTTTAAGGTTATTTTGAAATTGTTCAAATAACCGGTTTGTTGGTTTGGAGCCTTAGCGTATATCGGTTTGGAGCCTTCGCGTATATCGGTTTGGAGCCTTAGCGTATATCGATCATATTTTCACATTATATTTATACAGCATTACTATATATTTTCCTTCAGTGATGTGCGAGTATGTGTAGTATTGTATGTTTTCTAGTTCCCCCCTCATCGATATTTCCGACAACCCTTCGAATCTCCGGGCGGCGTGTCCGTGTGAAATTGTCATATTTAAATCGTCAAATGATTCCTATTTTCTTTTAAACTGGCAATTATTTGAGTTATCATTTTATTTCATAGTACTCGTATAAAACTTAACTGTAAATATTTCGATCAACACAGCAAATAATCATTTTTCTGGTGAGTTAAAAGAGATTGATGTGCCAATAAACTTTGACAATAAACCTACCAAATACTCGTACTATACCGTACAGTCAAGTATACCGTACTATACCGTACAGTCAAGTGTTCACAAATACTCGTACTATTGCGTACAGTCAAGTGTTTACAAATACTCGTACTATACCGTACAGTCAAGTGTTTACAAATACTCGTACTATACCGTACAGTCAAGTGTTTACAAATACTCGTACTATACCGTACAGTCAAGTATACCGTACTATACCGTACAGTCAAGTGTTCACAAATACTCGTACTATACCGTACAGTCAAGTGTTTACAAATACTCGTACTATACCGTACAGTCAAGTATACCGTACAGTCAAGTGTTTACAAATACTCGTACTATACCGTACAGTCAAGTGTTTACAAATACTCGTACTATACCGTACAGTCAAGTGTTTACAAATACTCGTACTATACCGTACAGTCAAGTGTTTACAAATACTCGTACTATACCGTACAGTCAAGTATACCGTACAGTCAAGTGTTTACAAATACTCGTACTATACCGTACAGTCAAGTGTTTACAAATAAATGATGAATGATTAATGATTAATATCCGAAATGCGGCCGGGACATTTATTTTCATCTTCTTTATACTCACTCGTAGTTCTTCTTTTATTTAGAAGCGGCACAGTATTATATTATTTACCGAATATATTAATACTCGTATGTCAATCGTTCGGAGCTATCACTGAACAAGGGGTCGGAACAAGTGATTCGGGCATATTGAAAAGCGTGAGCGGGAGAGAACATTGTCTTGACCGATAATTGAACATTAGGGTCTAAAAGCACTGGAGTACGGACGGTATGTACAGAAATTGCGGTTCGCCATCGCACATATTTGTGATACTGTCCTGCATGTGAAGATGAAACAACAATGAGTACAGTTACCGGACGAACTATTTTATTAGGAAACTGTATTTCCTCAAACTAGTTTGTTAATAGGTTGAAATTTCAGCAATCTCAATATAAACCCGGGAGACGTCTAGTTGTGCTCTAAATATTATATTATTATATTATACTATGCGTATCCAGAAAGTAAGTGTACTGAGGCTCTCACGACCGGATGGATTTTATTTTCGACATGTTGGCTACACTTCCGTGTAGCCTGACCCTTCCCCTCCGCAACGAGACCGGTTCGAGGTCAGTACGTTGAGAAGTGTCGACGCGACAACACGTTTCGTGAAAAATGTCAATCCAATCTCCCGCCAAGTGCGAAATACGCGGCGTCATCCGTTATCTCGTTTGGAAGGGAAACCTCCGGTTGAGGTTTATAATGAGGTGAAAACTGCATATGGTGATAAAGCTATGAATCGTACGAGTGTGTACAAGTGGTGTCGCGAGTTTAAAAACGGTCACGACACATCTCTTCACCCTCCGCCAAAAAGTTCAAAACCACAATTTCAGCCAAGAAAATCATGGCATCCGTGTTTTGGGACTGTCAAGGCATAATTTTAATTGAATATATGCCTCAAGGGGAGACCATCAACTCTGCAAGATACTGTGAGAAATTGCGGAGGGCGATTCAGAACAAGAGGATAGGCATGCTGACAAAGGGAGTCTGCCTGCTGCACTGCACGACAATGCCAGACCACACACGGCCAACGCCACGAAGGAACGGCTCGCCTCGTCTAAATGGGATGTCCTGAACCATCCCGCGCATTCACCTGACCTAGCACCTTCAGATTACTATCTCTTTACCTCCCTGAAGCTGCACATGGGTGGAAAAAGGTTTTCAACCGACGAGGAGGTAAAGGAGGAGGTGGAGAAGTGGACGGAGGGGTTGGCGGGAAACTACTTCGAGGAAGGCATCAAAAAGTTGATACCCCGCTTCACCACCTGCATTGAGAGGAATGGCGACTATGTTGAAAAATAGCTTACATATGTACTACGGTAACCAAGTAATTTTTTTGTTTAAATAAAAAAAATTGTAACCTACAAAAATTCAGTACACTTACTTTCTGGATATGCCTCGTATATAAACAATAAAATAATCATTTGATTGGTGTACCATAACGGTCGCGGTAGCCGATAAGCTCTCTTCAGCTATGGTAGTGTTATCAGCCAGATATTGTTGTTGCCACTTACCGACACTCCGCACTATTTATTATTATTATTAGTACAAATATTCAAACATACCATAACCCCAAAAAATGCCGTTTGAGTAGACTGAGAGAGCGTAGCGCCATATTTAAATTTTACGTAATACTTTGTATTGTATTACACTCACGTTGTATACAGTACAGCTTGGCAGATATATCGCCATTTGGCAATATTTTCCAGTCAATCAGAAATATGTTCAAGCAACCATCCATTAAAGGAAAAAATACTCTTAAAAGTGAAAATCAGACCATTTTTTTAAACCTACGTATCAACGGGAAATGAGGCGAATAAATGCTGACGAAATGTGCACTGAACTTAAAGCCAGTGTGTTAAATAAAATAAAGAAGGGCACTCTGAGATGGTTTAGGCACGTAGAACGAATGAATGAAGAAAGACTAACTAAAGAAATATATAGAGGAAATATGAGTAGAAGGCGTAGGAGGAAGATCAAGGAAAGCATGGTTAGATTAGGTTAATTATATTTAAAAAAAGGAAACGTTAAATATCAGAGAAATCGTATGAGTTATATGAGAAGGTGTTTGGATGCAGAAGAGGCAAAGAACGTGTGTCGATATAAGAAAGGCTGGCTCTCTATCCTCTCTTGTCACACCTACAGGGAGACAGCATGATAGTGTTTATATATGCAAGTATCAACGGGAATCGTATGAGTTATATGAGACGGTGTTTGGATGCAGAAGAGGCAAAGCACGTGTGTCGATATAAGAAAGGCTGGCTCTCTATCCTCTCTTGTCACACCTACAGGGAGACGGCATGATAGTGTTTATATATGCAAGTACCAACGGGAATCGATCCCGCATTGGAAGACAGGCGTCTTATTAATTAGACCACAGAGGTAATATGAATTAGACCACTTTCATCGCTTCCTGCACATCTAAATACATTATCATACCGGTACCTTTCTATTGATATTTGCTTAACAGAAAGAGAAATCTTCATTTCATTTCAGTCCGACCAACCCCCGTGGAGTAGTTTGTATATAAGACGCTTGACTTAAATCAGGGAGTTTCGGGTTCGATTCCCGATAGTACTCGAAAAAAGAGTCCCAGACTTGAAGACTTTGCCTCGTTACAACACTAACACGTGCTAGAGTTGTGAAAGTGGCGTGGCCTTTTCACATATGGGGTAGTATTGTCAATCCCTGGAAAAGGCACTGAACTTGCTATTCGTCAAAGCACGTGTTGGCAATTCTACCGCCAAGAAAATGTAACAACACTTATACACGCCTAGCGCACCTATTGTTATCAGGTAAACTCATTTACCAGACTGGGATTTTTTTTTTAAATCTGGTGCCATCGTGAATCGATCGCGATGGATATCCAGCGTTTTACCAACTAGAAACAAGAACACGAAGGTCAACAAGAATTTCGATTTATTGAAATGCATTCGTTTATTTTCTTTCCAATGGTACTGTAAATCCTCAAATTGTGGTGGTCTACATTTAAAAAAAAATTACATCAACTTTTGTATAATCTGTATTGAATAAAATTTATGCAAATAAATTTTTGCATAAATTTTATTCAATACAGATTATATCCTAGTGGGTTGGGTTATAGATATTGTGTAATTTTTGTGAATAAATATAAAAAGTGTTCATTTTAGAAACCCTGTTAATCTGGCCTAATGGTGATTAAGTTTTCCTGGAATGGATCGATAGGATTATTCTCGTGGAGAGAATAATCCGTGAACTCGTAAAGTAATAAGTAGAGAATAATCCGTGAACTCGTAAAGTAATAAGTAGAGAATAATCCGTGAACTCGTAAAGTAATAAGTAGAGAATAATCCGTGAATGTAAAAAAATACAAGATACGTCGTCATTTTCCTCCATTGAAAAAAAAACAATAAACATTTCTTCACAAAACGACGCATGAAGCGGAAAAAAATATCAACATAAAAGGTTCGCTTTTATGAATCACACCTAAAAAAAACGATGAATATTCGTTGAAAATTAAAATAACTGCTGTCGTAAAGACAAATGAAAGGCAACAAATCCAGATCCATTAAAATTGTATGTCCAAATTAAATTACCTGTTGTTTTTTCGCAAATTATATATTTCTTGTCATGTGTAAATAAATAAAAAAGATAAAAATATTATCATATATACCATCACATCGTTTTTCTGGTGCAGTAGGCAAAGAGGAGAGAGCGCCAGACTTTCATATCGCAACAAACATTTGACACCTCTTCTACATACATCCGTACAACTCCTACGATTTATCTTAACTGTTAAATTTCCTTCATTCAAAATATCATTCGCTCGATCTAATAATACTTTCTTTGGTCTTCCTCAACTAGGCCTTCCTTTTGTATTACGAATAATAAGGTATATAACATATTAGAGAGGGAGATTACTTTAAGAGAATGCATTGAAAGTGAAGCGTGAATCAAGTAAAGTCACATTCATCCCTAAACACTATACACATATTCTGTATAGTGTCATTCATTGTCCGCCTATGGATGGATTCTCAGTGCACCCATTTGTACAAGATTTATTCGGTTCCTTTTTCCACGTACACGTTTCACTCCCATTATCTTGGCACGTCCGGTTCGAGAATGTATGTTTAATGGCCTCATTTACTTTGTTTCCTATCGCTACACGCCGTTAGATATATCTCGTGAGTCCTCCATCATCTGAGAAAATACTATCCCAATAGCAGGATTCCTCAACTTGCTCCAGTCTTGCACTGTTCCCCCATATATCGTATGTATTATACTTTTCCTTTCACACTTTTCTATTATATTACGAGAACAATAACTAAGGGTTTTGTATCGTTCAATCTCAGATCTTTTTCTTCGCACCTCTCATACAATTTACATATCAACTCTGTTATTGATCTTCATTATCCGATAATTCTACCATGTCATCAGCAAACAGCAATGCGTACACATTCTCATTCGACATTTGTATACCATATATTGACATCTGTAGTTCCTTCATACAACATAATATATGTAAATATTAAACAACCAGAGTGGCATTACGCATCCTTGCTTAAACCGCATATTTCCTTTCAGAAAGCATTTATTTTGAAAATATGTACAATAAGGCTCTGGAATAAAATACACGCTTATTTTTATATTGACATTTTCTTTCAAATTTAACTGGATGAGAGTTTCGATTGGTGCCTGATAAATAATTCATCTTCAGTCTGGCCAATATAAATGTGGCAGCGAGATTTTCATTAAAGCATTAAGGGAAGTCACAGAGAAATATTTCCAAGAAAGTTAACGTCAATTTGTCACACAGGAAAACTTTGAAGGGAGAAAATGTTAATTTTAAAAGCTTATCCCCGAAGCCTCAGTGCTTCGCTTAGCATTCCTGATCTACGCGATGCTGATGGTGAAAGAGCTTTAAAACGACGATACGATATGCCGGATTGATCCCCAATGATGAGTACAATTGTCAGTACAATCATGTGGAGGAAATACACTTTTGCGTGTATTAGCTTCAGCAAGCACACAGTCTAAACAAAATAAAACCAAAGGCCTCCAAAAGTTTTGACAAATCAAGCCCAAAGGCTTGGATATCGAAGTTCCTAGACGATCGGCAGGTTAATCGACTGCAGCCTTTCGGTGAGTAGAGTTTTATACCAGGCAATTTTTGTTTTGTTTAATAGCACTGTAAAAAATTAAGATTTACAACATATAAGTTATAGAAAAATATCAATTCAAATGTAAAACGGTCTAAGAGCAAAACCAATTCATGAGTTGAATCCGCCAGTAATCGAATCTGGGGCGCCCGCGTTAAACCACACCGTTGAGAAGCTTTGAAAACATCACAGTGTAGAAGAGACCTCCGTCGTCGCCGTCGTTGCTGGGTCCAGTAGACGAGGATCCCCTCGCCATTACAACGTGACTTCAGTTGGAATGGCGAAGTGAAATTAAAAAAAATCGTTTCATTTCTTAAAATTCCAAATTTAAAAAAAAATCAGAATTCGGATTTCAAAAAATTCGTAACCGCCGACATTCCGCACGGAAGTCCAGTGCTTTACCGCATGACCATGCACCTCACGAGAAACCTCCGTGGCTTAGTTGGAAAGACGCCTGACTTATATCCGAGGGTTTCGAGTTCGATTCTCGATGGTAAACAAAAAATTAAAAAAATGGTCCCAGTTAGGTAAAAAGTTCGTCCGATAACAATACTTGCATGCACCGAGTTCGGTAACAATACTTGCACGCACCGAGTTCGGTAACAATACTTGCAAGCACCGAGTTCACGTGAAAGTATAATAGACTCATCACAAACGACCGTGTTGCCAACACTTGAAATGACAAACTGCGAATTCCGCGTCTACTCCAGTGGCTCTAAACCCGAAATCCGATTACTGGGGCCGAAAAAATAATCTTCCAGAATTGCTCTTCAATATATCCGAACACCAATTTGGATATGTTGAATGTTACCTACCATACGAAATGAGAAGTGCAAGGACCACAACAACTTGACCAATGGACTAATACTTCTTATTATCCGTTGCATCATCGTGTTTAGAACCATCTTGCCATTACAGTATATATCTGTAACTTCCAAAAAACCATATAAATACATTCACTTGATTCAACCATTGGGCCCAATTCATTGGGCTTCCTCTTACACAAAAAAAAAACAAATTATACACTGTAATGCACGTAATGGAATGGCCTTGCTTTGGCAGCTTCTACCTTATTCCCAAACAACACTTTGTGCAAAACGGGCGCATATTTGGAGCAATTTTCAGGCGCAGAAGACCCTCGCCATGCCCCAGCGATCATGGATTGTGATTTGTTAATACTCTCAGACATTCTTGATCTGGTTCAACCCGTAGGTCCGTGGCCACCTCTTCCCTTCCCTGTGCTACCCCACCCCACTCTCACCTTCTCCTATTCCACCCCCAGCCACTCCACATTCCCCATCAGCCGTCTCCGCTTCATTTATTTGATAAGGGTTCCCGATCTGATACTGTGTATAATTAAACTCAATTCCAATTTAATATCGCTGAAAATTTAACATTTAAATGCGCAATACTATTTTGAGTTGATGTCAATTATTTTGAATGATATAAATTTTAGAAATTTCGGAATTACGATTGTCAATTAGAAGAAATAGAGCTCCAAGAATTTATGTTACGCTAGGAACATAAATTCTATTTCGGGCATATTCAATAGCGTTACCAAGAAACATATAATTCTCATCCCCGGTAATTGAATCTCCGAGTTTACTGCAGTAGACTCGGAACTCGTAGTTCGTCATTGCACGTGTTGGAAACAACCGTTCGTAATGTGAGGGAATAACTCTTTCACACGTACTCGGCACGTCCAAGTATTGTTATTAGATAAACTTTTTGCCTAGCTGGGACTTTTTTTGTGTATCATCGGGAATGGAACCCAAAATCCCAGGATGTACGAGTATGTCAAGCGTCTTACGAACTAAGCTACGACGGTCTCTAAACTGAGATGGGTTCATTGTTTCAACGCTTGTCAGCGGCCGTGATCTAAAGGTTAGCATTCACGATTAGCAAACGGGGTGCCCAAGTTCGACTCCTGGCGTTTTAATTTACGGACTGGTTTTTACTTTCAAACTGTTTTAAGACAGGTGTTTTATTTATATCGGAAAGTTTAAACATCACCATTCTCCTCTACAAACAAAATGAGAATACCTTCTTAATTTATGTGTATATACACAAACAAATGTTTTTTCTCTTGACACAAAATAATAATAAAATAAAATAGTTTTGACAACTATTTGTAAAAAAAATCCCCCATCAATCGCGTGAATATATAAATAAATATAAATAAATAAATAAATAATAGGTTTATTGATAGCAACATAGTATGTACATATTATATTTAAATAACACTTCTAAAACACATAAATTGCAGATAATACATTAAATACAGAAGCTATCAAAAGGTCTGGGCTCATCTAATAGCATCCCCTCGGCCAAGATACACCCCACCAATATAGGGCGAACCCAGCCACGGGGACACCAGATGTTTTTCAGCCCACACCCTTGAACACGTAGAACAAGAATATATAAAAAAAATAAACACAGAAAATAAATAGATGACAAAAAAAAATACATTCAAGAGAGAAGACATTAAAAGGTCCGGGCTCATCCCACAAACATTCCCCCGGCCGAGATACACCCCACCAATGTAGGGCGAGCCCGACCGCAAGGGCATCAGGGGGCTTCCATCCCACACCCCCGCATATCTAGATTAAAGAATAAATAGAAAAAAAAAAGAAAAAAAACAAAGAAGAAAAAAGAGAAAAGAAAAGAAGAAAAAAAAGAAAAGAGAAAAAAAAAAAGAAAAGCCTCAAAGGAGTCCAAATTTTACATAATGACAAATGGGAAGTAAGATAGTTGAGACAACATTGAAATAGTTAGGCAGTAATACATTGAAATATGTTATTTCACCCAAGTATTACTATATCCTCAAGTATCCATCAGACACAAGTGAGGCATTACTCACTGGACCAGTTTGCCGGCAGTGTTCTCCTCTCTTCCTCGAGATCAATACTGAGGAAGTGCGTGCGCTCGGGGAATACCCACATTACTCCAACAATACTCAACCGGACAGCAGTTGTGATAACGTCTTGGTTAGCCCCAATATGTTACAGTGGCCAATAAACATTACGGAAAAAGAAATATTTAAGTATTCAACAAAACATAATAATAACGGGTAACTGACAGATTTGTTAAGTGTCGTTTCGATCAATAAACAATCTCAAAATGTCAAAGAACGAATTTTCCAATTAACAATATTTATTTTGATGGTGTAGAAATACGTGCACTAAGAAGAATACATGGGGTGACAATCTATGACAGAATACGGCATTAAGTAATTAGAGATGAATGCATGTCAAGTTAAGTTAACTGCTGTGTTGAGTAGGATGAAGAAGAACACACGGAGATGGTCAGGGCACGTAGAACGAACGAATGAAGATTAACAAAACAAATATACAGTGCTAATGTGAGTGGAATGCGTGGTAGAGGAAGACCAAGGAAAGTATGGTTGGATCAAATTTATAATATTTTGAAAGAGGGGAATGAAAGTCAGAGAAATCGTAGGAGCTGTGTGAGGAGTATGAATGTAGAAGAGGCAAAAGATGTCTCGCGATAGGAAAGTTTGGCGATATTTTCTATCTGACTACCCCGGCAGTGAGACGGCGTGATGGTATATACGTATGTATAAACAATATTTCTTTTTCGACCCTTTGTATAGGTTTCGTGTATTGGTTGACGCAATTATCATTTATTTTTAACGGTCACAGCTTTTACACAAATCAAAACTAAATAACAATTATAAAAATAACAAAACAAAAAGACACAGCATTCCAATAAGAACAATTAAATTTTAAAATATATCACATTTGTTAACAATCAAGAAAAACCATCCAAACTTGAACACGTAAAATATATCACATAACAATCAAGAAAAACCATCCAAACTTGAACACGTAATGAAAACGGAAACAAATGCATTTACAAAACAGAAAAAAAAATTAGCACAGGTGCATCAAAAATACACATTACATATGCACTTTTTTATTAAAAACTAATGTCAATTCATCATGATTGATTAAAAAAAGTAAATATTGAAACCTTTATCGTAAATAGGGTACTGAGTGAAGCTGCACAAGATCGGTTGGCATCAAGAGAATTATAGAGCTTCTTATTCTAGATGTGTCGTACCTCAGCAGAGGGTGGCCACCATCGTGGGGGGTAATCAGTACTCTATTCACTGCACCATGGAACTACTCAATAGAACTGCGCCTGAACCACTCAAGAATTATAAAGCATCAGCATTAAATATCAAAGGTCCGTAAGTGAAATAAATAACAAGATATATTATTCATAGTTAAGATAATAGATAACACTTCGGAGATTTATAGGCATTTTCATTTATTTAACCGTTTTACTGCGGGCCGTCGATATATCGACGCTTTATTACTGTGCAAAAACTGCGTACCGTCGGGATATCGACTATTGCTCAGTTTGATTTTAGATATCGACCTGTGTAGACGTGTCGCGGTGCGCGCGCGCAAACCATTTTTAATTCGTCAATAATAATCATAAATAAACTTTTAAAAAGTATATCGCGGTGAAAATAACATCAATTTTTGTATTTTTTTATCAGTAAAAATTGTTTATTTCCCTCATACGATGTCGAATTCGTCAAGTAACGATGATGAAAACACTTGCGGAACTTCGCGTGAAAATGTTTCTTTTAGTGACAGTGAGGATGAAATCAGAATGTTTACAAATTGAAGAATGCGTATTGCATATAATTTTTGCATAGAATTGCATATAATTTTTTTTATATTCTTCTTTGTTTTTTTTATTTTTAAAAGATAAATAAATACAGTTATAGTTAAAATTATCTTTTATTTGAGTAGTTTGATATGTTCCCTACACACAACCGAAAGAATTACGAAAATCCCTCTATATTTGATGAAAATGTACACAATTTTGTGCACACTTATTGAAAGATTATTTTTTCTCTAAAATTCTTCCGCAATTTTCGCATAATATGTGAAAAAAGGCTCAGCAGTAAAACGGTTAATAAAACACTTTTTCCAATTAAGATAATGGTATGACCCTACCGGTGTCAAGGTTCACCCGTCATCAGATTCTTGTTTGTACTCCCTGATGATGAGATGAAAACTTTGAAATCGGTTAGGTGACGCCATTATCTTATGTGAAAAACCCGCGTTTTTTTAAACAAATTACAATAATAACAAGATATCTTTACTGACGTTTTACTACACCCGGTACCTACTCGTATTATGAAGGCTTCTTGCATTCCTCAGCCAACCCTATCAATATTCAACATTCCTCTGCAACTTCAAATTTCTGAACGTTAAATTGTTTAATGTGTTCAATTAAATATTAAAAATAAATTGAAAAACTCTCGAAATATTTGTTCGTAATTGAAACAAAAAAATGAAGAATCTAGAAAGAGAAAAACATGAAAGTTCTATAGATGATTTTCAAAAGTGTTTTTGTGTGTCCCACGTGTTATGTAATTTATGCTAGTGGTTTCAGGGATAACCTTCTCCACTGTTGTGTCATTTGTGGGTCTATGTATACTTTGTGTGTCCCACGTGTTACGTAATTTATGCTAGTGATTTCAGGGATAACCTTCTCCACTGTTGTGTCATTTGTGTGTCTATGTATACTTTGTGTGTCCCACGTGTTACGTAATTTATGCTAGTGATTTCAGGGATAACCTTCTCCACTGTTGTGTCATTTGTGTGTCTATGTATACTTTGTGTGTCCCACGTGTTACGTAATTTATGCTAGTGATTTCAGGGATAACCTTCTCCACTGTTGTGTCATTTGTGTGTCTTTGTCCGAGTATACTTTGATGAAGTATTTGAGAAGTCGTCTTAAATTTCGGGTATGCGTGAATTCCCCCTCTATCCCCCAGATGCATCCCAAGTCGCGTCGCTCGAATCAGCCAGATATTTGAGTGGCGGACAAATCCAACGGGATGATTTTTTTACGTCAGCGGTCATATTACCAAGTGTAACTAAATAACGGAACGAAAAGAACACATTAGCAGGTTTCCTGGTAACTAATGGCAGGCGCAATAGAATATTCACGACCGGCGCAAAACTAATCGCTCTCCACGCGGCAATTACTCAATGTAGGGAGAAAAATCACGCTGAATGCGTCCGCAACACCTCAACACTTCTGTTCAGTTACACTCACCAGACACTCAGACAACCTGATGATTACAAATGCGTCAGTTTAATGTATTCCCCGTGATGAGAATTTTGATGAAGTGGTTGATATCGTGATGCGGCTGGAATTGTGTATGTGGTGATAGCTTGGAATAGCTTCTAATTAAAGCGTGTGAAAGTTTGTGAACGTAGAGTATAATTATCAGCTATAAGTGTTTTATTATGTAGAACAAATATTATATATGAAATTTGTATTTAAAAAATGCGTCCGTTTCGTCACAGCCCCTGCTTAGTGAAGCGGTTCTCGATAGCCACAAAATCGAGAGGTTTTAATAATACTTTGTACTTGTACTTGTACTTGACGATTCGCCTTTCAATAAAAATATATACATTTTACATCGTGTTGTAGATAGTTTAAAACGGGCGAGGATCGTGGACATAATGACTATTTAGATCAAAGGAAAACTTTGGTGTAAATTAAAAGAAGAAGTCCTCAATTATCTTTGCCAGGTTTCGAAATTCAAAACATATTCTAGAAAATAGGAGAAATGATCAGAGCTCTGCTGGATAATTAATTTAACGATATTGAAAATAAAGCGAAGTGGCCTTTCATTATTATTACAAGTAAATAATAGCAGGAAGTTATAATAAAAGGGATTTTAGAAATAAAAAGCGTTTTGGACATCAAAAACTTATGATTTTTTTTATAGCACATCGATCAATAAGTCTCTGGACTAACCAACAGATGGCGCCTCTAATAACAAATCCATCTATATTTTCTCAGTTAGTACCAGCCTTTAGAAGTTACGTGTCAAACTTTCATGACATTCCGACATTTTGTCATTGAGTTACAGTGATTTTAGTGACGCTACTTTTGCTATTTTCAAAACAATGGAAAAAACCGAATTTCGTGTGTTGATAAAACATTGCTTTTTAATGGGGAAAAATACCGTTCAAACTCAGCGATGGTTTGAAAAGTGTTATCCGGGCTCTGTTCCGTCGAAAACAACCATTTGTCGGTGGTATGCTGATTTCAAACGTGGTCGTACAGACACAAATGATGCTTAACGCTCTGGTCGTCCAAATGAGGCTATTACACCAGAATACTCGTACATAAAAAAAAACCCTCAAAATCGTGATGGAAAATCGCAAAGTAAAGTTGCGTGAGATAGCTGACATCCTGAAGATGTTATTTGGTAGTGTTTACACTATATTGCATGAACATTTATTTGGTCATGAAAAAGCTTTTTTCGAAATGGATGCCGCGTTTGCTCCCAATGGAACAGAAACAACAACGCATCGATGATTCAGAGCGCTGTTTGGCACTGTTCACGCGAAATAAACAGGAGTTTTTGCATCGGTATGTGACAATGGATGAAACTTGGATCCACCACTATACTCCGGAATGAAATCGGCAGTCAGCTGAGTGGAGAGCAGCCGGTGAAAGTCGTCCGAAGCGACCAAAAACTCAACAGTCAGTCGGGAAGGTTATGGCCTCCGTATTTTGGGATGCGCATGGTATAATAATCATCGATCATCTTAAAAAAGGAAGAACCATCAATAGCGAATATTACAAAGCGTTATTGGAGCGTTTGAAGGCAGAAATTGCAAAAAACAGTTATCTTTCATCAGAACAATGCACCGTGTCACAAATCGATGGTAACGATGACCAAATTGCATGAGTTGAACTTCGAATTGCTTCCGCACCCACCGTATTCTCCAAATTTGGCCTTCAGCGAATATTGGCTGTTCGCAGACCTCAAAAATATGCTCCAGGGAAAGAGATTTGGCTACAATGAAAAAATGATTGCCGAAACTAACGCCTATTTTGAAACCAAAGATGAATCGTTCTACACGGCTGGCATAGAAAAGTTAGGAAAGCGTTGGAATGAATATATCGCTCTTGAAGGAGACTATGTTGATGAATAAAGAAGAATTTTGGCAAACAAATGTTGTTTTAGTAATAAGTCCCGCGACTTATTGATCGATGTGTTATTTAATGAGAATTAACCAAGTTTTACTTAAGAGCATTTCAATATACCTTGCCGGATTAAAAGTATCTTGTAAGCTGGAACCTGGAAACTTAACGTAATCAATCAATAATACGACATGAGGGGGGCTTTATTGCAAAATGTTATATAGTTATTCATAATATCCGGACCAGTGCAATCAGTGTAACAACATCCATACACCTTCTCATTCAACTTCTACGATTTCTTTGAATGTCAACGTTTCCTTCTTTCAAAATACCATTCACTGGATCCAATCATACTTACCTTGGTCTTCCTCTCACACGTCTTCCACTCACATTTGCATTATATATTATATGTAATTTTTTTAAACATGTGAATAAAAAGATTTTCTCATTATATTGTACTTACATTAATTTGTGATATTCATTAATTCCAGTACGCTGATTTAAAAAATCCTGATATTTATAACTTATTTTCGCTAAAAAGTTTTTTTACATGCACTACCGCGTATTTCCTTTTATGTGAACTGTTCATTTATAAGAATATTTCAAAGAATCCAAAAGTTTTGATTGGACTCTTCTTAGCAGAAAAGTGGAGTACCTCTCTTATACATACTCGTATATGTATAAGAGAGGTACCTCAGTTTTCTGTATTCAAGCACCTAGACCAAGTTAGCGAGTAAAGTCGGTCACCAGAGCCGGGCAGTACGACGTACAGTGGCGCGGGGCGGAGCGCACTCCCGTGCATCCCGGGACGTGACTTTCAACCGGACCCATTTCCATTTGCTTTTGAATGTATGTCGTCCTAATGGTAAAACTCAACCTGAGCTCCGCCGCCGGGCGGTGAGAGCATTTTAAAACTCAGAGCGGAAACAGCCAGCGGAACAACAATTCAAAGTAATGACTTTTAGAGAATAAAGAATAAAGAACAACACGCGAACAAGTTAATTAAATCTGGTTGGTAATTAATTTAGTTTTTTCACCACTTTACTTCTCGTTATATTTCCATCGCTTTTTCATCATTGTTTCTTTTTTTATGAATTCTTTGCCGAAGATATCTACGTACAACACAGAAGATATACTCGTACAATATATTATATACGGGTGGTAAGACGCGCCAAACAATAAGATGCACTTAAATGTGTGAGACAATTTTTTAGAAAAGAATATTTTATAATACAAAAATATTATTACACTCTATATTTTGAATTATTATTACCATATCTTATACCAGCAACAACAACATTCAGTTCACCTTCACTCGTCTCGGTACTTATACCATCAACAACAACATTCAGTTCACCTTCACTCGTCTCGGTACTTATACCAGCAACAACAACATTCAGTTCACCTTCACTCGTCTCGGTACTTATACCAGCAACAACAACATTCAGTTCACCTTCACTCGTCTCGGTACTTATACCAGCAACAACAACATTCAGTTCACCTTCACTCGTCTCGGTACTTATACCAGCAACAACAACATTCAGCTCACCTTCACTCGTCTCGGTACTTATACCAGCAACAACAACATTCAGTTCACCTTCACTCGTCTCGGGACTTATACCAGCAACGACAACATTCAGTTCACCTTCACTCGTCTCGGTACTTATACCAGCAACAACAACATTCAGTTCACCTTCACTCATCTCGGTACTGTCACTTGTCGTGTTATTGTCTGAACTATTGTTCAGACAATACTGCGAACAGTGACATATTTGATACCATCCAACGCGCTACTTATGGCATACTACATTTCTTAAAAGACTCGACAATTGTGTCTTCTTTTGCAGCTTCCCGAAAGAAAGAGCACTTAACTATATTTGTTTTGTGTGCTGAATGACGTATCAAATTAATATGGAATTAAGTAAAAGACTTTAATAAAAAGTCTAATTCCTAGGTGTTAATATTAAATACACGCATAAGTATAAATACACGCATACGTATAAATAAATGCATACGTATAAATACACGCATAAGTATAAATACACACATAAGTATAAATACATGCATAAGTATTGGGTGTTAACATAAGTCGTGTCCGTTTTTTTCCAAATTTAAAAATGATCACCAAAAGTAAAAGAAATTGGTAAAGGTTATACGTCATTCGAAAGAAAATTTTCTGCTCTACAAGATATTGTGTTTGCTTTTACGTTACATATACGAGTATTATGTTATTTAATTACAAGCCTTCGAAATGGAATGTCAAGTAGACGAAAGTAAGCATTTTCGACACCTCCTTCTGTTCGCGTTCAATCGAGGAAATAAAGCTGCCAAAGCTGCTCGCGATATTTGCGAAATGTACGGTGAAGATGCTTTGAGTGAAAGGATAGCTCGTCGATGGTTTTTGCGTTTCAAACGGTAATTTCGACCTGAAAGACATGGAGCGTTCCGGACGACCAGTGGACCAGTGGACTTCGCTGACGACCGCTTAAATCATATTATTCATGAAGATCCCCTTCAAACCACCGTAGAATTGGCTGAGCAGATGAATTGTAGTCACATGACTGTATACCGCCATCTTAAATCAGTGGTAAAAGTCCAGAAGTTCGGCGCTTGGGTTCCACATGTTTTGAGTGAAAACAACAAAAATCAATGTTCGACAAATTAAGCGAGGTGTCGAAAATGCTCACTTTCGTCTACTTGACATTCCATTTTGAAGGCTTGTAATCAAATAAAATAATATATGTAACGTAAAAGCAAACACAATATCTTGTAGAGCAGAACATTTTCTTTCGAATGACCTATATAAATACATGCATAAGTATAAATACACGCATAAGTATAAATACACGCATAAGTATAAATACATGCATAAGCATAAAATGTGTGAATAATATTTGTTTCGGTAGTTTAAATGATTTTCTGCTGTGACCTATTATAAAGTATCACTTACATTCGGACCATAAGACTACCAAGTCAATTTTTAAATAAAACGGTGGTTAAAAAAATCCATAGTACTTAAATTATACACAGTATAAAAGCAACCTCATTATTGGAGGCGAAACTCAAGAACAATATACTCGTAAACTGATTACGTTATTCAAACTGATGAGTCAAATAAATTGTTCAAGAAATATACGAGTACATTGAAATGCAATATGAGTTGCGTTTCAATGACAACACTGCGAGTTTACTAAATACTCTTATGTTTGTGTAAAAATCAACAAACATCCGCAAAGCTCGCAAAATATTTTTATCTTAAACATTCCGATTTCTGTTGATTCTCATTTCACAATCAAGACTTGAATGTCTCGCTGGTTAATAAGATTGAAAAATCAATATGGCATAGTCCGCCAGATTTTCATAAACGATTCAATATACATAAAATCACGCTATCTCCCTATCGGAGTAGGCAGAGAGGACAGAGCGCCAGACTTTCATATCTCGATATACATCCTTAATCACTCCACTATGTATTCTTTCTTACATTATCCCCATGTATTATTCTCAGTGCAAACATTTCTTCAGCGTTTATTCGGCTCTTTTCAGTATTTTCCACGTCCACGTTTCATTCCCATATGCGTTAATGATTGCCATTTAATAAATAACGGTGACCTAACATATGAAAATAGCGTTCAAAATGGGACATCACTAACAATATTTCTATGTCGATAATTTACGGTTATGTGTGGTCGTAAGTTTAATTTTCGTTTAAAAAGTCGTAATTTTCTACGTATAAAAAATTGAACAGACCAGAGAGATATTCGATAACAAGTCCTAGTAACATGTTTTGAGGCTTTTTGAGTTCGTCGTATCAGTTATATGAGGTATTTCGAAGTGTTATATTAAGTCTTTAGTTTATGATTCCGACGTTTCGAAACGTTGCAGTTTTCATCTTCAGGGATTGTTTTTAATCAACTTCGCTTCAAATTTATCTTAAGAGCGGTGTTGACTACAAAGAAGCATTGAAGACGAAATAAGCAACATTTTCAAAATATCAGTATCATAAACCAAACCACGCGGCACAACATTCCAAAATATCAGCATCATAGACCAAACCACGCGGCACAACATTTCAAAATATCAGCATCATAGACCAAACCACGCGGCACAACATTTCAAAATATCAGCATCATAGACCAAACCACGCGGCACAACATTTCAAAAGACCTTATACATACTCGTACAACTGAAATTTTAGTAATACTATTCCTTTTAAGAGAGCAACAAAAATGTGTATACACAGCGTCACTCATGATCATTACACAACTGAAGTCACCTCACCACATGGAAACATTGATGTTCATGTCTTACGCATGTGCTAATGTTTATAAATGTGTGTAAAGTGTGTATAAGTTAATGTGACATTCGCTCAATTATGTTTTTTTTCTAACTTGGCAATCTTGGCATGTACATATATAATACCATAACACCATGTTTCTTTTGGGCTAGGCAGAGAGGACAGATTTCCACGTCTTTCTATCCATGCACACGGCTTTCGTCTCGTCCATATCCATACATCTCGTCATACATACATTCCTGATTTTCATACTTCTTACCTTTCCCTCGGTTAAAATTTCTCAAACTATCTTCTTCCACTCTTTCCTCGGTCTACACCTCCTCGATCTTGGCATGTACTATATAGGTAAATACCAAATTTAACACAGGTCTACCTAGTAAATACTACACGGGTGAGAAGTATTGTATTATGTAGCTGGTATAAACCCCTCAAACCGTCTTTTAGTAGATTTTGCCTTCGATATTTAGTGTTACAATATGTGTTCTATTGTATTCATTCACAAAACTGCTGCACGCTTTTTATATGATTAATTATTGTTGTGTTATGAGACAATACTAGCACATTATTCTTGTGTTATGAGACAATACTAGAACATTATTCTTGTGTTATGAGACAATACTAACACATTATTCTTGTGTTATGAGACAATTCTAGCACATTATTCTTGTGTTATAAAACAATACTAGCACATTATTCTTGTGTTATGAGACAATACTAGCACATTATTCTTGTGTTATGAAACAATACTAGCACATTATTCTTGCGTTATGAGACAATACTAGCACATTATTCTTGTGTTATGAGACAATACTAGCACATTATTCTTGTGTTATGAGACAATACTAGCACATTATTCTTGTGTTATGAGACAATACTAGCACATTATTATTGTGTTATGAGACAATACTAGCACATTATTCTTGTGTTATGAGACAATACTAGCAAATGAAAAAAAGGAAAAGGACATAAAATAACGTAATTACAAAAATTTCTTGGAGTTTGAAAAGTATATACAATATTTAATATAACCATAGCATTAAATAAGATAGAATGTGCCGACACAGAGTTCACGGCCATTATTGTATTGCACATATATGTATATTACACTATCGTTTTATACAGTACAGTCTGGCGGAAGCATTGCCATGTAGCAATCTCTTCCAACCAACCAGAAAGATATTCAACTTATCTTAAGTGAAAACCAGACTAGAATCCTTTTTAAAAAATCTAAGTTCCAATGTGAATCTATAGTAACCCGCAACCGTTACCGGTCATTACCGTTCGAAAAGAAGAAGTATAAGGAACTAAAAAATAGTCGAATCTTCTTTGAGATCGACGAATTCCGTGTCCTAATTAAGAAGACGCTTGTCTTCCATCCGGGGATCTCGGCCTTGATTCCCGATGGTACCGGTTTGAGAGTTAAATAACAATATTGGTACGCGCTAAACGTGTGCTAATGTTGTTGCCTCTCATCGTGCGGTAGTGTTACTAACACGTATAATGACAAACGAATTATACGCGTACTCCTGTGGTTCTTTAACTGAAAGCTTGGTTAATGAAGCTCGAGACAATATTGTCTCTCGTCCACCCTCTTTAGCATGTCCGCTTAATCAGACGATTAACTTTTAATCTCGATTTTCATTTCCTCCGCACCATTTCTTCCCTTTTCATTTTATTAATAATATCTCGCTTTTATTTTTATAATGTATCATACTATATATGGCTTATGAATTTTATACATGTAATTAATTATTTGAATAACTTTAGCGATCATGTAACTTTCTTTATTTACTTTTGCCTGGTTGGTTGGAAGAAACTGTTAAATAAATAAATTGATAATGTGAATGGGTACTTGACGAATGAATTAATGAAGAGTAATAACAAAACACAACGCAAAGAAAATAATACGAGTACATCGATTTGTTTTTTTTATTGAAAATAACTCGATAAATCTTGAACTAAACGAATCATCGGCCATTACATTAGAATTTTGTAACAAATGAATTTGCAATGTATATATATAACACATATTTTAATGGATTACATTTTAACAAAAATCAACTGTAGACATACATACATGCATACATATCATCACGCCGTGTCCCTTACGGGGTAGGTAGAAAGAACAGATCTCCAAAATTTTCTAATCAAGCACACAACTTTCGCCTCCTCCAACCATACATCTCGTCATGCACAATCTTGTATAAGGGAACAGGCTCTAAAATGGAGTGCAACAGCTACAGAGTCAACAATTTATCAAGTGTGGTGAGTAAACTCTATGCAAGGATGATAGAGCGAGTTAGAAAAACAACTGAAATGAAAATATGGGACGCAAGGTGCTTTACTTGGTGGTCGATGATGGATGGACCAGATTTTTGCGTAACGGAATATATAATATCTGAGAAATGTTCGCAAAAGCGTATGATCGCGCAAGAAGTGAGAAATTAAGAAAACTTGAAAAAGCATAGTATGAATGATAAATTATTATATTATCGTGTATCGTAGGAGTTGTAAGAGAAGGTTTATGGATGTAGAAGAGACGTAAGATTGTCTTATATTACTCTTTCGTTATATACAGTACAACCTGGCGGGCGTAACCAACCAGAAAAATGTTAAAGAGGATTTAAGTGAAACCCCCCCACTGGAGTTCTTTTTAAAAAAATCTGGGTTCCAGCGGGATTTGAACCCGGAACCTGGTAAGACGCCTGTTGCGGGTTGAGGTAGGCGATGCATATTGTCAGACAGGTGACATAATAACTAAGCGCAACTGTAAATATGAAGAAGTATATTCAACCAAGAATAGTCGTTTCATTGAAAACGTTCAGTTACTGTGAATCAATCTCGAAGTAACCTCAAAGTTAAATCTGAATAAACAAAATTATCAATGTAATGGGCATGAGAAAAACATGATTTATAAAAATAGATAATAAATTAAGTAAACATTCATACTTACCCAGGATATATATTTTGCACAGCGATTAACCCGTTTCTCAAAACAACGTCTTGAAACAATATGACAAGAAAATGACAGATTCTCAAAACAACTGTCAAATGGGTGTCGGTAAGCAGTTTCCTACTCTACCGACGGGGCAAAAGCAATTAAAGGAGAGATGTATGCGTTTAAAATTTGTTTTATGTTTTTTTATCTAGCTACAAATTATTAAGCTTACATGATTTCCAGTGATTTATTGACACATTTGGTTTGTTTTATTTTACATTGGTGTTTATTTTTCTGCTGAAATCAAATAAGATGCTGACCGTTTTTGAAGATACTATTGCAGATATATTCGAAGATTTTCACAGCGATAAACAGCGGAGTCTGATAAGCGGAATGAATATTACGAAATCCAAAGACATTGTGATAGGAAAGTGTGAAAGGAAAGTTAATGCGATATGTGGGTGAGTGGATGAGTAATAAAAGATTAGAGCAAATAGGAGAATTCTGCTATTTAGGTAACTTATAATGTTCACGACTTTCGTACCATAAAATAATTAATTATTTGATCAATTTTTGCAAACATTTAACTTCATTTATTAATTTTTCCTAATTGGTTAGAGAGATTGCCACGTGAAATAATTAAGTTAAATTGCTCTACGCAGAAGTTTTAGATAAATTAATAAATAGAAAAGATTGTCATTGGTTGCCAATTTAATTAAAAACGTTTACAATGTGATTTTCTCAAGTATCTAAAAATGATTCTAGTTTTTTTTTAAAAAGGATTGATAAAAGTCATACTGTGTATAACGAAAGTGTAATATTATATATTTTAAAATTAATTTAAATTATAATTATATTTAAGATAACACAAATCTAAATCTACAAAAATATCTTTTCTACAACGCATTTTAACATACTTAATCGAATTATGTTATACATAAAAATATAATTATAACTTAAATTAATGTCATTATTTACATTAATTTAAGTTGTAATTGTATTTTTATTTAATCGCTTAATGTGCATTTGTTTAATGTTCATTATTTCATGTAATAGGTGTAAATAGTTCATTATTTTTTTATTTAAAAGTCTTAAATTTTTTAATATTTTTTTTTTGTTATTTTAATTTATGTCCGTACTCGTGTAATGCCGAAGAAGAACACTAGTGGGTAAATACCAAAATATCAATAAAGACAAAAAAAATCTTTTAAAATAAGTACCTACAGAACAAAACACAAATATATATGTTACTCGTATGTTATTAAGAAAACACAACGCGTATTCCGACTTATTTTTAACACACATTTGGCAGAATACTCATTTAATCAACACAAAATGTTTAATTTTAGCAGAAGCTTTTATCTCGGAATGAATTAAACGAGTTTCAGCCAATATCAACAAATTCTTCATCAAACCAGTTTAGATACTGCGCTTTCCGACTTATTAAATATACTCGTATCTCTGTCTTCTCGACCTCTACCTACGAGTTCGACTCCTGCCAACCTCCATATGTAGGTAGATAGAACCAGCTTCATCCAGCTCCAGCTCCAGATCCCGCACGAGCTGAAAGATATTTCCCCTGGAGTTTGGAGCAGAGGTTGGCAACTTTTTCAAGCTTACGGGCCACGTTCAATTTTAAGTTTTAATAATATGGGCGTAACTGCTGACGACCTCCGTGGCATAGTTTGTAAGACACTTGATGTCAACTTGAGGGTTTCGAGTTTGTTTCCCTATGGTACCAAAAAATGAATGGTCTTAGATCCGAATTCACAGTGTTTGAGTGCGGTTTTTATACGTGACTCTTTCCTACAAAATGTCTTATAGGTATATTGGGCTACTTTCTAAGTGTGAAGGTATCTTCTAGCTACTTTCTTAGTGTGATGGTATCTTCTAGGTATATTGGGCTACCTTCTAAGTGTGAAAGTATCTTCTAGGTATATTGGGCTACCTTCTAAGTGTGAAGGCATCTTCTAGGTATATTGGGCTACCTTCTAAGTATGAAGGTATCTTCTAGGTATATTGGGCTACCTTCTAAGTGTGAAGGCATCTTCTAGGTATATTGGGCTACCTTCTAAGTGTGAAGGTATCTTCTAGGTATATTGGGCTACCTTCTAAGTGTGAAGGTATCTTCTAGGTATATTGGGCTACCTTCTAAGTGTGAAGGCATCTTCTAGGTATATTGGGCTACCTTCTGAGTGGGAAGGTGTCTTCTTAGTGTATTGGGGTACCTTCTAAGTATGAAGGTATCTGGTAGGTATATTGGGCTACCTTCTGAGTGTGAAGGTATCTTCTAGGTATATTGGGCTACCTTCTAAGTGTGAAGGCATCTTCTAGGTATATTGGGCTACCTTCTAAGTGTGAAGGCATCTTCTAGGTATATTGGGCTACCTTCTAAGTGTGATGGCATCTTCTAGGTATATTGGGCTACCTTCTAAGTGTGAAGGTATCTTCTAGGTATATTGGGCTACCTTCTAAGTGTGAAGGTGTCTTCTAGGTATATTGGGGTACCTTCTAAGTATGAATGTATCTCGTAGGTATATTGGGCTACCTTCTAAGTGTGAAGGTATCTAATAGGTATATTGGGCTACCTTATAAGTGTGGAGGTATCTTCTTATATACGGGTATTTGAGTTGCTGATTCTAATTCAACTCTATCTGAGAATATATATATAATATATGGTTTTATATTCCTGACACCTATTTGAGGTATAGAAATATTGATCTTTTTAGACTGGCAAACAAGTACAAGTGGAACTAAAATGTCGAGTGATCTTCCTTTGTTCCACGGGCTGTTTCTTTTGACGAGCACCTCGGATATCGACAATAGAGAAAATGTTTTTAAAGGAAGTATTTTTTGCTTTCTTAGTGATGTTAATAAGTTGTTTCAGATAATTTATAATTATTTATTTATTATTTCATGTCTCTATTTAGAATTCTCTTTAAGCTCTGTATGTGTATCATATGTGATTAGATTGAACCTGTATATGTTAGCTTTATAAAATAAATAATCGTCCAGCCTTAACTATTTTTTTTCTTAAGAAATTATTACTTAAAATAAAATTTTCCACAAACAGTATGAAGCTTCTTTTAATAAGGAATTCAGGTGGTTTTATTACCACATATGAAAGTTTGGAACGTATGAGGTCCGACTCATATTACTAATTTAAGTTTAGAAATTAGTATTAAAAGTTAACATAAGTTGAGTCCGTTTTTTTTTTCAAATTTAAAAATGAACACCAAAAGTAAAACAAAATGGTAAAGGTTATACGTCATTCGAAAGAAAACTTTCTGCTCTACAAGATATTGTGTTTGCTTTTACGTTACATATATTATTTTATTTGATTACAAGCCTTCAAAATGGAACGTCAAGTAGACGAAAGTGAGCATTTTCGACACCGCATTCTGTTCGTGTTCAATCGAGGGAATAAAGCTGCCAAAGCTGCTCGCGATATTTGCGAAGTGTACGATGAAGATATTATAAATGAAAGGACAGCTCTTCGATGGTTTTTGCGTTTCAAAGACGGTAATTTCGACCTGAAACACATGGAGCGTTCCGGACAACCAGTGGACTTCGATGAGGACCGCTTAAACCATATTATTCATGAAGAACCCCTTTTCGAAATGCTCACTGCTCAATTTCGCTCTTTGAAATGCTCACCTTCGTCTACTTGAAATTCCATTTTGAAGGCTTGTAATCAAATAAAATAATATATGTAACGTAAAAGCAAACACAATATCTTGTAGAACAAAATATTTTCTTTCAAATGACGTATAACCTTTACAATTTTGTTTTACTTTTGGTGCTCATTTTTAAATTTGGAAAAAATGGTACCCGAGCTCATTTAGGAATATACTGACACTTGCCGAGTACGTGTTCGAGCGGTGTTGCCTTTTCCAGTGCGGTAGTTTTTAGAACACGTGCAATGACGAACCGCGAGTTGCGTGTGTACCCAAATGTTTATTTTTCCGAGGGCTCGATTACTGTGGTTAAAGACAATGTTATCTCCCAGCTACTTCCTTCAATATGTCCGAACTATCAATTCTCGTATGTTGAAGGGACTGTTTAAAACAAGATTACAAAAAACTTTTCTTTTCAATTCTCATTATTTCAATCACTATAAAATTGTTTCATTGTGATTTAAGATTGTTTTCGGTGCCGAATTCACGAACTGGGCATTCAAGAGCACCCCACTCGCACATGGAATGGCCTTGTTGAGTGAATTTTCCGATTTAAATATCTTCCACATCTCGGTAATAAATTGAAGATTCAACTCTTCAATAAACTTTGTATGACAGTCACTTAGCACGAGTAATATTGTTCGTATTGTCATTTTTCTATATTTAGATTTAATAATATCATTTATTTCGTATTATAAAATAAGAAAAAAATATAACGATGTAATTGGTTTAAAGCTGTATCGAATGTAAAATAAAATTAATGACTGTGAGTAGGCCGCAAAAATGTTACGTGTGGGGTACTGGTTGTAGGCCCCTTAGTTTGGAGAGTGTGTCTATAATAACTAATTCTATTTTCATGAAACCTCGGTAGAATTCCACCCCGGTTGTTCCTTTTGTTCTAATGTCAGTGTTGTATTATTCGGAAGGTTCAGTCGCCGCTTTAATATTAATGCTTGGACCGGGATATTTCTCCTGGAAATTGCTATGAGGCAGGCTCCCCTCGAAAACACATTTTTTAACTTTTTTTTACATTGAACATATTTACACATGTCCTAAATAATTAATATCAACCAAGTCTGTCTCGACTTTAAAAAATCTAACATTTTTAAAGTTTATTTTAATAAATTGACTTAAATGAACAATTATTTATGTGGTGTATTAAGTTAATGAATGAATGATGTGTCGATCTATGACCAAACAAGAAATGTAAATATTATGAATGAATGTGACCCTAAACATATATTTATTGTATTGAGTGTTAACATAAGTTGTGTCCGTTTTTTTCCAATTTAAAAATGATCAAAAATAAAACGGTAAATATTATACGTCATTCGAAAGAAAATTTTCTGCTCTACAAGATATTGTGTTTGATTTTACGTTACATATATTATTTTATTTAATTACAAGTCTTCAAAATGGAACGTCAAGTAGACGAAAATGAGCATTTTCGACACCTGTTTCTGTTCGCGTTCAATCGAGGGAATAAAGCTGCCAAAGCTGCTCACGATATTTGCGAAGTGTACGGTGAAGATGCTATGAATGAAAGAACAGCTCGTCGATGGTTTTTGCGTTTCAAAGGCGGTAATTTCGACCTGAAAGACATGGAGCGTTAAGGACACCCATATGTTCGGTCATGTCTATTATTTCTAAGAAGAAAAAAGAAAACGCTAGTGTGCTCCGATTGTCTTACTTCGGCGAGCCATCGGATCCAGTAAAGCGGCGTGGTCGGTGAGTTGGCTAGTGTGCCATGGGGCATTCACTTATACTCGTAGTAGAAAAGATGAAAAAACACAGCTTTGCTTTCCAACTGAATTTACGTCGGACTGCGAGGCCCAGCAACGACACAACGAGTGTGTATATACAATACAATATGTCAGTGCTTAACTCATATTCATCCTTAATAACTACATTTCTTATCCTGCCATACTTCAACACGCCATCAATCTATTGACTTTATAGACTACATATTTTCTGTTAAGTCATTGTGTTTAAACAAACTTTGAATATGGTAGATTTTAGAAAGTTTAGAAAGCTTTAGATTGATAGCATTATTAAGATTACAGCATTGTTACAAAAATGCAAATACAAAGGATAATTTGCTACATGGAATTGCTGAAAAGCATTTATGTATATTATTTATAGTCAAGGCGTTGTTAACAATTATTTCGTGTCAGTGATAACGGAAATAAATTGGGCAGATTAGAGGCGCTAGAAATTTCTAAGTCAGTGCATCGAGGTGAACATCTGGCAAACACATATATCCCAAGAATCTCTCCGCTGTTCACCGAGCTCGTACCATGCCTCCCTCAACCCCCAGTCCTCCGTTAGAAGCGTATGTTTACCGTTAGAAGCGTGTGTCTCGGTACCAGTCGAACTGCATTCAGTATTGTTTATGCTCCACTGATTATGAGATGAAAGCCTTGAAACCGGTAGGGTTATACCGTTACAAAAAGTGGAAGAAACAGTGTTTGATTAAACAAATTACAACATTTATATTTATAATATCTAATTGCTATTTTTTATTGCGTTTTCTATTATAAGTGTAAGTATTAAGTGAAATGCAAATGACCCATATGCCACCGACTAAGTAATGACGATAATTAGTGAAAACCACGTAGTGTAGTCAATGCTAGCATAATGGGAAGTATTAGAGTAAATGGGGTTAATCATCGTACTTGTGTACTCACACAACAGGACTCACAAATGGGACCTAATCAAGTTAATTTATATCCACGAGTTTGCTGATGAAATTCAAATTATAAGCTTATTATGAAATATTTCTGAGGAAAAGAAAAACATCAGTTGAATCTCGATGTTGTTGTTAAATAAGATAAGATATCCACGGCCTAGCATGTTAACTTACCTTCATGCCCTTGTTGGTAAGATAAGATATCCACGGCCTAGCATGTTAACTACCTTCATGCCCTTGTTGGTAAGATAAGATATCCACGGCCTAGCATGTTAACTACCTTCATGCCCTTGTTGGTAAGATAAGATATCCACGGCCTAGCATGTTAACTACCTTTATGCCCTTGTTGGTAAGATAAGATATCCACGGCCTAGCATGTTAACTACCTTCATGCCCTTGTTGGTAAGATAAGATATCCACGGCCTAGCATGTTAACTACCTTCATGCCCTTGTTGGTAAGATAAGATATCCACGGCCTAGCATGTTAACTACCTTCATGCCCTTGTTGGTAAGATAAGATATCCACGGCCTAGCATGTTAACTACCTTCATGCCCTTGTTGGTAAGATAAGATATCCACGGCCTAGCATGTTAACTACCTTCATGCCCTTGTTGGTAAGATAAGATATCCACGGCCTAGCATGTTAACTACCTTCATGCCCTTGTTGGTTAGATGCCTGTCTTTAAACTTCGGTACCCATTTTTCTTCCAAATTGACTTCATGTTTGGTTTTCACTTAAGATCTTTCTAACACCATTTCGGCTAGATTGAAGAGATGGTTCATGAAAATACTCCCACCAGGTTGTGATGTACGAGTATGCAGTAAAAGAGGAATATGATAAAATAATCGTAAAATATACTTCAGTACGAAAGTCAGTGGTCGTGGTCTAACGGTCAACATTCACGCTAAGTAAGCGAAATTCTCAGATTCCATTCGCGGTAAATCAACTTATAGACACGTATTATTATGTTTCATCTAAATTTAGGTGTTTCTGATGCATATATAGTATGGTATGATGCTTATAATAAATTAGTATAGCGCTATTAAGCAAAACAAATAAAGCGCTATATAAGACTGTCTAACGAAAGACTGACAAGATATTAAACCTGCCGATCTTCTTTGTAGTAACTTTACCAGCGGAACTTTGGTTTTAATATATTAAGACTGTGGGTGTGCTGAAGTGCAACAGCTCGCGTCCAATAAACAAGTAAACCATTCTCGCACAGGAGTTTTCCATCCACGAGACGATGGATGACAATCATACTCGGGGTAGCATATTGGTACCGGTAGTATGAAACTTATGGTGACGAAGTATTCATTCTTGAAAGAACTTTTTTTTATTTTTTTGAAAAACTAAAAGTTTTCCCACTGGGAGTCGTGGTTCATCATTCATCTACGAGTACTTATCTGACACTCTGGTTTTTATGTCCAGAATTTCCTAACATGTTGAAGACCTTCACTTGCAGTCATTATCCATTAACTGAAAGATGAAGGTCTTTGCGTTTCGTCACCATTCCTTTACATTTTTCACCAACCCCTACATCTAATATCATCAATCCAACTGGTTTTGGGATTTCTTCTTCTTTCGCTGGGAAACCATTGAATAATAGCCCTTGTCTACCGTTGATCCCTCATTATGACAATATGACATAATGAAGGATTAACGGTAACTCATTTGCCACTTCAGTACCTTTACTTGAACTCCCCTTATAATGTCAATTAGGCCTCTCTTCATAGCTCTGAGCTTGGGTTCATTCCTTTTTGTCAAATTCCACGCCTCATTGCAATATGTTGTAATAGATAAATTGTAATGATTATTATGTTTTCCTCTTGAGACGATATTTACTAACATACATACGAGTATGTACATATCATGACTCCGTCTTCCTGTCGGGTTCGGCAGAGTGCCAGAGTTTCCTATCGTAGCGCACATCTTTTGTCTTTTATACATCTATACACTTTCTCATACACCTCCTATGATATCTCTGACTTTTCGCATTTTTTCTTTAAAAATATCATATGTTGATCTAACCATACTTTCCTTGATTTCTTCTACCACACCTGCCACTCACATTTGCACTGTACATTTACTTCGTTAGCATTTCTTCACTCATTTGTTATACATGCCCAACCCATCTAAGAGTTATTTTCTTCATCTTACTTCATCTACTTTATCCAAGGCATGTGTTAAGAACCGCTGGGTAATGCACGCCACTTCACAAGTTATAATATGGAGTAAGTAGTAAGGTAGAAAAGTTTCCTACCCAAAAATATAAAAACGATGATAGAATAAAACAAAAAATGGTTTCAATATATGTATGTAGTCGACCTGTTGTCAAATTTATTTAAAACGAATAATTATTTTTTAATAGCACTGAAAAAATGTTCAGAAGCTTCTGGAGTGAGTTCTTCTGCTGGTCCGCCTTACGAGAATTTTCTTCGAACGATTATAGTATGTACCTAAGCTTGTCACTTGTTTTGAAAAAAAATTGCTAACCACGTGATATTCAATTTTTACTATTTTACAATATAACGAAACAGTAACATATGTCTCCTATCGGCTCTATTGGACAGATTACTGAGAGTAGACGTAACAAATTTCAGCTGTAATAACGCCTGACCATGTGGTGGGCGTAGTATCTGTCCACGCACTAACGAAACTTTTAAACCTTACTATGTTTTTTGCCACATAGAAAATTGAAAAAAGAATTAGATTTACTTGATAAAACTTCAGCGATAAAAAGTTTCAGAAACCACGATAAGTTTAAGTGTAACCTTTTCATGAGATGGGTCTCGTTCAGGATTCCGCCCACTGAATGGTTCCGTATAATTCAGAGTGAACACTTCTCCGAGTTACATAAGTAACTGTTTCAAAACAATACACCCACCACTCATACTGTGTGCTCTGAATCCACAGGAAAATAAAGGTTCTATATCGCTTTAGAATCTAAGAGATATTCCATTCTGACAATCCAACACAAAAACACTATTAGGTCATAATATACTACGCTACGCCTAAAGCCGAATGTGTTACTATCACATATTGGAAGGTTTACAAAAGTTTTTGTAGTTCATCTTCCTCGGTAAGTTTTCTGCGGTTTCTCGCCAAATAAGTTTCTTATGGACGCAACTACCACTTTCGAAACTTTACGCTCAACTAAAATATATTTATTTTGTAATATTTTTAATCTGTCAATAATATATTATATATCTATAAATAAACTATCTATAAATAATCTATCCAACAATATATCTACTTAGGACAAAGTATAACATTTGAAGACTGTACTTTAAATGAAATAAATAGAAGATCAAAACTAGCTTGGAGTTCCTTTGGACGACTAAACTACATCTTCAAGAGCAAGCTCCCAATCTGCCTCAAACGGAAGGTATTTAACCAATGCATCTTGCCAGTACTAACATATGGATGCGAGACTTGGACTTTATCGGTACGAATGTTACAAAAGCTCCAAACAACACAACGCAGCATGGAAAGGTGCATGCTAGGTTATACCAGAAGAGACCGAAAACGTAATGAGTGGATACGAGCCCAAACAAAGGTTGAAGATGTTATAGAGGTTGCAAAAAGACTCAAGTGGAAGTGGGCTGGACATATCGCCCGAGCAACAGACCATCGTTGGACGTATGAAGTAATCCAGTGGTACCCAATAGGTATAAAAAGGCCTGTAAGAAGACCTAAGGCGCGCTGGGTGGACGAAATACGTAAGCATGCAGGTATTATGTGGCAGCAATGTGCAAAGGACAGGATTTTGTGGAGACAACTTGGAGAGGCCTACATCCTGCAGTGGATGGATACAGGCTGATGGTGATGGTGATGATGGTGATGATATCTATAAATAATATTTTACATATAAAGTTTCGATCATGCCATTTCATGAAACCCACCCCTATAGGAGATTTTATCTTTGGAATATTGAGTATATTTAAACCGTGACAGCATCAGACCTCGAACAAGCATTTGGGTCACGTTCGCGATAAACGAGCGCGAGTATGATCTCATCGCAGTCTTCAACTCAAGTATGAAATTCTTCACTAATACCTACCCCACCCAATTCGGATTCGAGTCCTGCATACTAACTTATGTCTCGAGACTATTCACCCATATTGAAACTATTTTTGTAACATCTAAGGTTTAAAAAATCTATGAACCAAAAATACGTATTTCGATTATGACGTCAACGCGTAGGAATTCACTTGGAAATAATTTGAAATGTAAAGAAATATTCTAAAAATGCCCCCTTCAACAAAACATTTTCTGTTTTAGATTACTCTGTAAACTAGGTCACTTTCAAGATATTGTATTCTCCATTTCTGGATTAATTTTTTTTTAAACGTTGTTCTTATTTTAATTATAATGACTAATACTAAACATTTTACATTTTCACAAAATTATCAAAGATTCATCATCTCCATGGCCTGGTTGGTAAGACGCCTGTCTCCCGAGCCGGAGATTGCGGGTTCGATACACGTCGGAGCCCAGTTTTTTTTTTTAATTCCAGTCTAATTTTCACATAAAGCCTCTTCCACAACTTTCTGGCTAGTTGGAAAAGATTGCAGCATAGATATAAGACGGCCAGGTTGTATTGTATACAACGAAAGTTAAATAAAAAAAGAAATGATGCAAAATCACAACATGTGGTCCGGAAAGTCTTCATCTTCTCCCCATTTCTCCACCCTCCTCGGTGATCGGCATTGCGTGGGCGTGCGATCTCTTCGGAATACCCATATGTGCCATATGTTGTATGTTATTTAATGTGTTGTGTGTGGTGGCTGAGAGTGTCTCGCGGTAGATTGTTATTAATTGAGCCGTGAATAGAACAACCTCTGAGTCTCTGCGCAATAAAATTTCTATGAATAAGGGTTGTCAGCACTTACATTTAACATCTCGTTACATCCCCCACTACTAACACACCCACACCCACACTCCCGGCCCCAGACCCAACCGATAAGGGCTATTTCTCATTTTTATTTTTACAGGCTGACATTAGTCTTCCATTTATCTTTGTGTCGGTTTTGATTACATTCTTCAGAATAAATGCTAACTTTGTAAAGAAAGTTGGACTCACAACATCCTATTTTATATATAATATTTATCATATTTGTTTACGCTAGAAGGTTCTGCTGATAAGCAAATTGTAAAGAGAAAGAATTTCATCTGTGGTTACAAGAAATATGACAGTGAATGAACATCTGTAGTTACAAGAAATGTGACAGTGGATGAACATCTGTAGTTACAAGAAATGTGACAGTGGATGAACATCATTTATAGTTACAAGAAATGTGACAGTGGATGAACATCTATAGTTACAAGAAATGTGACAGTGGATGAACATCTGTGGTTACAAGAAATGTGACAGTGGATGAACATCATCTATAATTACAATAAATGTGACAGCGGATGAACATCTATAGTTACAAGAAATGTGACAGTGGATAACGAACACGTGTGATTTGGAAAAGCTGTCAATTACAACCGTATGATATACTCGTATTTATTTGTCTACGATCTCACAAATATCAATAATCTGTCAATAATAGTCCCGACTTAAAGCGCCTTTGAGGAGAGTTTGCCCTCTAAACAGGGCTACATAAATTGTCCTTATATTATTAATAATTCGATCCCAATCTGCAAGCATAACTCACAGACTTTATTTAGTTTTTCATACATTCATAGCGTTACCAAAACACGCTTCATTACACATCCAGTGAGTTTTTACAACAGATGTTTAATCAATCTTGACATATGTTTATTTAAACTATCTTTTATTCCTTAACATACACTGTTTGAGTTGAAAAATAAAATCAATGGAGTAATGCGATAAAAAACTAAGCGCGAAATTCAAGCAATTCTTATTCCTCTTCTGCCACTGCCAAGTATAGTGCAAGCTTCACTTCTGTACGTTAAGGTGAAATCCAGTATGTTATTATTTATTCACATTTCGCTATGTTTTAATATAGTATTGTTGCTGTTTATTACACAAAGCGCTTCGTTTATATTCCCTGTCGCTACCCTTCTTTCAATGTCCCCTTCAATTCGCCCATCACATATAAACATGCTGCCCAGATAACAGAACTCATCAACCTGTTCCAGTTTCTCTGATGAAGCTCATAAATCGCGAACGTGTTTTGCCACACCTCTTTCTATAACAATAACCTTCGATTTTGCAATATTCATATGTAAACTTTTTACAAAGCATCTCTCAAAGCATCTTCATTTGCGCATACAAAAGTTATCATAAACGTATTATATTTCTCACATTCTTACACCTCTCCTATCATCTCTCAAATCACGCATACATTAATGGACCTATACTAATTAAACAACGAAGGACGACCTCCGTGGTATAGTCGATAAGACGCTTGTCTCTCAACTCAGAAGTTGTGAGTTCAATCCCCGTTGGAACCTAGATTTTTTTTCCAAAGAATTCCAGTCTGCAAAGAATTCCGGCCTTTTGAAGATCTTTCTGGTCGGCTGGAAGAGATTGTCAGAGGGCGATATGCCCGCCAGATTATACTGCATATAACAAAAGTGTAATGCATTAATAGAAAAAATCACATATTCTCGCTTTTATGATTGAGTAATTTTAAACAACACAGTGTATTATCAATTTACTCTAATTTATGGACTTCTGTTTTCGCACAGCGAGGCAATTATGTTTATTAATTGATAATTCACGTCATAATATGACAGTTTAATACTTCCCACAATCGATTTCTTCTTAAGTTAGCGCGCCTGTACAAATTGTATTTCTTCAATCTTCTTAAACTCCCTCACATGTTTTGGATATAACCAAGCATTTCAACCCCCATTACTCTTGATTAGCAGATGTGTCTCTGCATCTGTTACCATTAACATATGTCCGTCAGTTGCTGTTTGCGTACATTGCTCCCGGTTCCCTCGGACCTAAGTAACCCCATTTCAATTAAATGCTTTTTCTTCTTCAATTATTATCCTGGTTTTATTTCTTTTTTCAAAGAAAACTTTTCTTTTATCTTCTACCTTACTTGTGCATCTTTAGGAATCACTTGAAAACAACCCTTTTTAGAAGGTCTTATCAAAATGTATTATGGTATATACAAAGGTTAGTTTGTCTACACTGCTGCGTAGTTTGTGAAGTACTCTAATAAAATTATCTATAAAGAAGGGATCAAATAAATAAACATACAAACATATAATTACTCGCTGTTCCTTGCAGGATAGGTAGAATGAACAGATCTTCAAACTGTTGTCCTACTTCTTACACGCATATCTTGCACATTTGATCTGTAAACTTGAATTGTCTTCTTCCATAATTGGCTGGTTTTGTTTCTTATTCCAAACAATAGTTTTCTTTCATCTTCTTTCTAATATATAAAAATTTGGGAAGCAATCAACTATAAAACAAAATAAAAAGAGACAATTTGGGAAACAATCAACTATAAAACTAAATAACGAGACAATTCGGAGTTTTTTCGTTGACAAGCTTTAGATCGCCTCTTGAGAGGAGAGTTTTGGAATATCACTTCTGTTAATTTATCTATTTAGTGCAAATGTCTCTGTTCATTATTATTGAAACCTTACTTTCCAATGTTGTTTAGTGGAATTGAATTTAGTTTGGCCAAACGCTAAATTGAAAAGAAGATACCGGGAGTGAATGCACTATCCGTCATTGTTTATTACATTCATCTGGTAAATTGGTTGTTTCAATCAATCAAATAGGACGGTACTATAATAGAGCTTTAGCCGTAACTGGTCCTGTGCCATGGAATGGTCTTTCCTAATCTGGGAAATATGGATGACTTGTGCAGCTTTAGGAAGCATTTTAAGACAGCCAGTTTTGGAAGATCTTATCAAAATATGTTGTATGAACACATACACTACACTACACACAAAGCCAAATGTTTACTATCGCATATCGGAAGATCTACTAAAGTTTCTTTGTAGTTTGACTTCCCTATGTAAATTTTCTGTGATTTTCTTTCCAATTTTTTTCTGGACATATTCAGATGCGGTGAAATTCTTAATCTTGTGACCGCAGCCACTATCTTCCTATATTTACACTCAACTAATATATTGTATATTTATTTTGTATTTTTTTAAATCTGGAAATAATAGTAGGTCGGAACCCCGAGTGTTCTAACCCTCGAGGATGATTTGCTCTCTAAATGGCACTATACAAATCATCATATTGTTATGTGTTTAAAATGTGCTTTATATTCATACATTTTACGTTTTCACTTAAGAGACCAATTCGTTGAGTTACGTGTTTTGTACTTAAAAATTAATGACAATACGTATATTCATAGTCAAAAATTAATGCGTGCCAGATTTTTTCTATACGGCTCACAATTTACCCTTTCCCCATCCATATAACTTCGAAAGTAACTTTTCTATACGGCTAACAATTTACCCTTTCCCCATCCATATAACTTGGAAAGTAACTTTTCTATACGGCTCACAATTTACCCTTTCCCCGTCCATATAACTTCGAAAGTAACTTTTCTATACGGCTCAAAATTTACCCTTTCCCTATCCATATAACTTCGAAAGTTACTTTTCTATACGACTCATAATTTACCCTTTCCCCGTCCATATAACTTCGAAAGTAACTTTTCGATTTGTCTGTCATTTTACCCGGTACAACCATACTTTCTTAATCTTCCTACAATATATTGACACTTCCCCTCAATTTCGTTACAGGTGAATAAGAATAAAATTAAAGAACGAATATTTTAAATTAGTTTGTCATTGATATGTTGATATGAGTGTTCGCATACAAATACGTGTAAAATACTCGTAGGTTGCAACTGTGAATGGGTGGAAAACGTCGATATTAGAGTTATACGCACTTAGGTGTAATAATCGATAATAGACTTAATTGATGTCAACATATATAATATTATATTATAAGTTTGTAAGATTTAGGGCACTTATGGGCGTCTTTTATAAGTTGCGGTGTAACTTACGCCTCTCGGACTGTTCTACATTCTTGATACAATATTTTGCTATTGTTGACTCGATAATGCGTTGTGCTAATGCCTTCGAGACTAGCTATAAAATTTATTATAAGTATGTTATAATAAGAACATTGCAGGAAAGAAACGTAGACGTGGAACAAGCCAAAAAACCGTATAAATGCTGTAGAAATGTGTGGACTTAGAAGGATACATGGGGGGACAATGTATGACAAAATACGGAGTAGAGTATACAGACTAGGCATGACTGTGGATTTAAGGCGTAATGTGTCGAGCAAAATGAAGAAGAGCTCTCTGAGATGGTTTGGTCACATAGAAAGAATAAATAAAAAAATCTTCAAAAATTTAAAGTGCAAATGTGAGAAGAAAGCGTGATGGAGAATGACCAAGGAAAATATGGTTGGATCGAGTGTATATTTTCAAAGAAGAATATGTAAAATGTCAGAGTAATTATAGGCGTTGTATGGATATGGAAGAGGCGAAATATGTGTGCCACAATACGAAAGTCTGGGACTTTCTCATTTCATCCTACCCCAATAGAGAGATGGCGTAATGGTATCTATGTATATCATAAGTGATTTATATACGAGTATTATTAAAAAAAACTCTTTTTTAGAGTTACATAAAATTTTAATTTTGAGAAAAGCTTCTATTTGTGAAATTTATGGAATAAATCTACAGAAAAAAAATCGAAATATTTTCCTTAAAGTATAAAATTGTAAATCTCACATACGAGTATGTCAAGATTTTGTTTTTTTTTATGTCAAGATTTTGTGCTTTTTATCTTCTTTTCAGTGATAATAGTATTTATTTGACACGTGTGATATGCTGGCTGACTTACAACAGGAATTCCTAGTTCGTCAAAAAGCAGGTCTACGGTATCTGTGCATACTATAGTAAGAAAGCAGGTCTACGGTATCTGTACATAGTAATAAAGCAGGTCTACGGTATCTGTACATAGTAATAAAGCAAGCCTACGATATCTGTACATAGTAATAAAGTAGGTCTACGGTATCTGTAGATAGTAATAAAGCAGGTATACGGTATCTGTGCATAGTAATAAAGCAGGTCTACGGTATCTGTACATAGTAATAAAGCAAGCCTACGGTATCTGTACATAGTAATAAAGTAGGTCTACGGTATCTGTAGATAGTAATAAAGCAGGTATACGGTATCTGTGCATAGTAATAAAGCAGGTCTACGGTATCTGTACATAGTAATAAAGCAAGCCTACGGTATCTGTACATAGTAATAAAGTAGGTCTACGGTATCTGTAGATAGTAATAAAGCAGGTATACGGTATCTGTGCATAGTAATAAAGCAGGTCTACGGTATCTGTACATAGTAATAAAGCAGGTATACGGTATCTGTGCACGGTAATAAAGCATGATGTGGGAAGGGGAACATATTATTTTATGATTATTGAAATGTATATGTTTAAACTCCTGCTATGTTTTTATTGTATATTTCCTTTTCGTTAATTAACATGATAAATTTAAAACATTCGGTTAGGTAAAATGAAACGAATTACACTACATTGAAAAACTTTTACCAAGATAAGCTGTAGGAATATGGGTTACATTTTGCTAATAGAATAAAAAAGTATCAAAAAACTTAAATAATATCACGTATTGTAGTTAAAGAAGCGGTATATTAATATGGTGGAAAATAATGTCTGTATTGTGAAAATTTAAAAACAGTATTTCAAATGAAGAGAGAATGTTACGAGTACGAGTACGAGTATGAGTATGAGTATGAGGACAATCCCGATAGTCCGCTGTGTTAGTCAAGTCCCAAATTAAGAGAGAATGTTACAAGTACGAGTACGAGGATGAGTATGAGTATGAGTATGAGGACAATCCCGATAGTCCGATGTGTTAGTCAAGTCCCAAATTAAGAGAGAATGTTACAAGTACGAGTACGAGGATGAGTATGAGTATGAGTATGAGGACAATCCCGATAGTCCGCTGTGTTAGTCAAGTCCCAAATTAAGAGAGAATGTTACAAGTACGAGTACGAGGATGAGTATGAGTATGAGTATGAGGACAATCCCGATAGTCCGCTGTGTTAGTCAAGTCCCAAATTAAGAGAGAATGTTACAAGTACGAGTACGAGGATGAGTATGAGTATGAGTATGAGGACAATCCCGATAGTCCGCTGTGTTAGTCAAGTCCCAAATTAAGAGAGAATGTTACAAGTACGAGGATGAGTATGAGTATGAGTATGAGGACAATCCCGATAGTCCGATGTGTTAGTCAAGTCCCAAATTAAGAGAGAATGTTACAAGTACGAGTACGAGGATGAGTATGAGTATGAGGACAATCCCGATAGTCCGCTGTGTTAGTCAAGTCCCAAATTAAGAGAGAATGTTACGAGTACGAGTACGAGGATGAGTATGAGTATGAGGACAATCCCGATAGTCCGCTGTGTTAGTCAAGTCCCAAATTAAGAGAGAATGTTACAAGTACGAGTACGAGGATGAGTATGAGTATGAGTATGAGGATAATCCCGATAGTCCGCTGTGTTAGTCAAGTCCCAAATTAAGAGAGAATGTTACGAGTACGAGTACGAGGATGAGTATGAGTATGAGTATGAGGACAATCCCGATAGTCCGCTGTGTTAGTCAAGTCCCAAATGAAGAGAGAATGTTACGAGTACGAGTACGAGGATGAGTATGAGTATGAGTATGAGGACAATCCCGATAGTCCGCTGTGTTAGTCAAGTCCCAAATTAAGAGAGAATGTTACGAGTACGAGTACGAGGATGAGTATGAGTATGAGTATGAGGACAATCCCGATAGTCCGCTGTGTAAGTCAAGTCCCAAATTAAGAGAGAATGTTACGAGTACGAGTACGAGGATGAGTATGAGTATGAGTATGAGGACAATCCCGATAGTCCGCTTTGTTAGTCAAGTCCCAAATTAAGAGAGAATGTTGCAAGTACGAGTACGAGGATGAGTATGAGTATGAGGACAATCCCGATAGTCCGCTGTGTTAGTCAAGTCCCAAATTAAGAGAGAATGTTACAAGTACGAGTACGAGGATGAGTATGAGTATGAGTATGAGGACAATCCCGATAGTCCGCTGTGTTAGTCAAGTCCCAAATTAAGAGAGAATGTTACGAGTACGAGTACGAGGATGAGTATGAGTATGAGTATGAGGACAATCCCGATAGTCCGCTGTGTTAGTCAAGTCCCAAATTAAGAGAGAATGTTACGAGTACGAGAATGAGTATGAGTATGAGTATGAGCATGAGTATGAGTATGAGGACAATCCCGATAGTCCGCTGTGTTAGTCAAGTCCCAAATTAAGAGAGAATGTTACGAGTACGAGGATGAGTATGAGTATGAGTATGAGTATGATGACAATCCCGATAGTCCGCTGTGTTAGTCAAGTCCCAAATGAAGAGAGAATGTTACGAGTACGAGTGCGAGGATGAGTATGAGTATGAGTATGAGGACAATCCCGATAGTCCGCTGTGTTAGTCAAGTCCCAAATTAAGAGAGAATGTTACAAGTACGAGTACGAGGATGAGTATGAGTATGAGTATGAGGACAATCCCGATAGTTCGCTGTGTTAGTCAAGTCCCAAATTAAGAGAGAATGTTACAAGTACGAGTACGAGGATGAGTATGAGTATGAGTATGAGGACAATCCCGATAGTCCGCTGTGTTAGTCAAGTCCCAAATTAAGAGAGAATGTTACGAGTACGAGAATGAGTATGAGTATGAGTATGAGCATGAGTATGAGTATGAGGACAATCCCGATAGTCCGCTGTGTTAGTCAAGTCCTAAAAAATATTATTTATCAAAAATAGGGGTTTTGCAAATTCACATACTATACTTACATACTATTACATGCATATCATCACGCGGTGTCTCCTGCGGGATAGGCAGAGAAAACCGATCTCCGGACTTTTCTATCCAATGCACAACTTTCGTCTACTCCACATTCATACATCTCGTCATGCAACAATCTTCTTTTATTCACACTTCTCAGTTTACCTTCTTTCAAAATCTGGCCCATTTGATTCAGCCACCTTTTCCTCGGCCTACCTCCTCTACGTACACCTTACACTTTCTGACTTGTATACTCGTTCAGTCATTCTTTGCGCATTTATTTTCTTTATATGTCCAAACCATTTTAAACCTCCTTTTTCGTATTTCTCAAGTCATCGATATCGTTTCGTCTTATTTCATACATTGACACCATACAAATATTTCTGAGTGCCCGCATCTCCAAAGCATAAATTTTACTTCTATCATTCTTCCACAAAGTCTTAGTTTTACTTATACTCGTATGTGTCAAGATGAGCACCCGTACTTTTATGTAATAAATTGAACATTCATTAATTTTCAATTATTTCATATCCAACAAAAATAACAGGATAAAAATGGGGCTGGAGAAATCTCATCGTCCGTCCTCGTGAGTTATGGGGCTGAAAGCCTTAAAAACCTCAATTAGTAGTACGTCTGTACCTACACACAACTATGAAATATCACTTTTTGCAATAGTCCATTTTTCACTCAGCCAGTTTATTTATAAAAGTCCAATTTGCAAAGTGTCACGAGCTACAACTACCCCCGAGGGTCCCCCCCACCCCCCACCACAGCTGTACTTTTATCTATTACGTTTAATTTAATACAAGTTGAGAGAAAACGTGTAAAATGTAAGTATACATATTGCTTAGAACTTGACATTGATATGGGTACAGATATATTTGTGTATGCACGTTCCTTGAAGGTAAATACGATTTATAGCAAATAATTTTCAATTGTTACCAATCAAGTCTACATCTGGTGTAGAATCAGATGTTTAGAAACGCAATTAATTATATTTATTACTTCGTAATTTGTATCGTCCACGATTCATGATTCCTGGTCGATTTATTTATAAAATTTATGACCTCATACTCAAGTATTGATAAGGATTATCCGTTCACTGCTGTTAGTGACTGGAAACGGAGAGCAATCACACCCACTGGGTTACGAGTGCCACGCTTTGATCATTCTTACATATTTAAAAATATATTAACTTCAGACCTTAAGTCGTTTTATAAGTATACTCGTATTTGCTGTGGTGCGAGTCGTTTTCCTTTTCTCGTGACATCGGATCATAAGTAGATGGCGCTGAATGTGCACTTATTTCGTCTTCCATAACAACACAGATAATGATGGGATCAAACTGAAAAAAGTATATTTGCTGTGGTGCGATTCGTTTTCCTTTTCTCGTGACATCGGATCATGATCATAAGTAGACGGCGCTGAATGTGCGAGTACACTTATTTCGTCTTCCATAACAACACAGATAATGATGGGATCAAACTGAAAAAAAAAGTAAAATAACATATTATTTAATATTGATGACTTAATTATGACGTCTTCTCGCACGCGGCGCTACACCAAGAGGGCAAGAGGGACATCTTACAAGTTCGCCGCAATGGCGAGGACAAAAGTGAAGGGCGCGAGGCAGATCTCCGCTGTCCAGGGGCAGAGCACATGACAATATATTATATATATTATGACATAATTGAGTCTCGGCCCGCCCCGCCTCCCGCCCCTCCCGTAACACGACACAATCTCCCTTCCCGCAGGAGCGGAGAGCGGAGGAACGCTGACGTCACGCGCGCACAGTGACGTCAACAGGAATCGATAAACACAACGCGCTGGAGTTGTTTATACCTATATATTATATTTAGCGTAAATCCGATATTCATTCACAATGCGCACCAGGTATACACAAACCACATATGATACAATATAACCCTCGTGTTACACACTTCTAAACAAATTATTCACCTTAAGCCAAACTTCATGTTCAGTCTTGAACTTACTTTCGTTTGCCAACCAGAGGCAGCATTCTTGAGTTTATTTACTAGGAACTTAATAGCCAAAATATTCAAAGAAACACCTCATTTCGATATTTCCACCGTACTCGCTGTTTTGGAGGGTGGTAAATAAGTCCCCATCCAGCGCGATCTACACTAGATGATGGAAATCTTCTTAATTTTTTTATAAGTGGAACATCATATACTAATGAAGAAGGAACTCTTCCTCCGGTGGTCACACACCTGAGGGGGAAAATAAGCGGAACATCATATACTAATGAAGAAGGAACTCTTCCTCCGGTGATAACACACCTGAGGGGGGAAATAAGCGGAACATCATATACTAATGAAGAAGGAACTCTTCCTCCGGTGGTAACACACCTGAGGGGGGAAATAAGCGGAACATCATATACTAATGAAGAAGGAACTCTTCCTCCGGTGGTAACACACCTGAGGGGGGAAATAAGTGAAACATCATATACTAATGAAGAAGGAACTCTGCCTCCGGTGGTAACACACCTGAGGGGGGAAATAAGCGGAACATCATATACTAATGAAGAAGGAACTCTTCTTCCGGTGGTAACACACCTGAGGGGGGAAATAAGCGGAACATCATATACTAATGAAGAAGGAACTCTTCCTCCGTTGGTAACACACCTGAGGGGGGAAATAAGCGGAACATCATATACTAATGAAGAAGGAACTCTTCCTCCGGTGGTAACACACCTGAGGGGGGAAATAAGTGGAACATCATATACTAATGAAGAAGGAACTCTTCCTCCGGTGGTAACACACCTGAGGGGGGAAATAAGTGAAACATCATATACTAATGAAGAAGGAACTCTGCCTCCGGTGGTAACACACCTGAGGGGGGAAATAAGCGGAACATCATATACTAATGAAGAAGGAACTCTTCCTCCGGTGGTAACACACCTGAGGGGGGAAATAAGTGAAACATCATATACTAATGAAGAAGGAACTCTGCCTCCGGTGGTAACACACCTGAGGGGGGAAATAAGCGGAACATCATATACTAATGAAGAAGGAACTCTTCTTCCGGTGGTAACACACCTGAGGGGGGAAATAAGCGGAACATCATATACTAATGAAGAAGGAACTCTTCCTCCGTTGGTAACACACCTGAGGGGGGAAATAAGCGGAACATCATATACTAATGAAGAAGGAACTCTTCCTCCGGTGGTAACACACCTGAGGGGGGAAATAAGTGGAACATCATATACTAATGAAGAAGGAACTCTTCCTCCGGTGGTAACACACCTGAGGGGGAAATAATAATAGCGACGACGGACTTATAGTCCAAAATGACGAGAGATGGAAGATGACTCGCAGCGCATAAAATGTAATTAGAAAGAAGATATTACTCAATACGAAATAAGTTGAGTGTTAGAATAGGAAAGTGTCGGCGGCGACCATTAGATTGGATACTTCTCCACATCTGTATTTGTTTATAAAACGATTTTTTGATGAAAACTGCGAAAAAATATCAACGAAAGCGAACTACTAAAAAACCTTTGCAGATTTTCCGATGTGCGGTAGTAACACATTCGTCTTTAAGTGAAGTATTGTGCTTTTGTGTAATATTAGGTATATAATCATAAATTTGGATAAGACCTCCATAAAATTAGTAATATTAGGTATATAATCATAAATTTGGATAAGACCTCTATAAAATTAGTAATATTAGGTATATAATCATAAATTTGGATAAGACCTCCATAAAATTAGTAATATTAGGTATATAATCATAAATTTGGATAAGACCTCCATAAAATTAGTAATATTAGGTATATAATCATAAATTTGGATAAGACCTCCATAAAATTATTGCCCTCAAGATTCTAGTCTGGTTTTCATTTAAGTCCTCTTTAACATATTTCTGGTCGGTTCGAAGATATTGCAATATGGTAATAAGTCCTCCAGGTTGCATTATAATATAAATATTCTCAGCTTTTTGGATGTTTCATTGAAATAGTGCCAATATATATATATATTTTTGCTGATAGTTCTCCAATCTCATGAGCGGCTTCAGCTTCGACTTGTTTGTTATAGATTTATGTTAATTTTAGGGGTGTAAGTTGACTGTCTCGTAACAGGCAATAAACCTTATGAGAGGGCTGGTATATATACTATGTTTTATGTTTAAAATATATAAACATTACGATAAATTAAAAAGGTTTTATTAAAGAAATTATATCCGACACTGTCAGAACCAAAAATCTCCATCGAACCAACGAAATTAAGGTACTCAGGAGTATCGCTGGCAAAACCCTTCGTGATAGAGTACGAAACACAGAAATCCGAAGGACGTGCGAAGTTGAAGATATTGTCAGATGGGGACGACAGAGAAGAAGGTTATGGAACGAACACATATCCAGAATGGCGGAACCAAGAGCCGTAAGAATGGCCAGGGACAGTATCCCCCAAGCAAGCAGACCTCCAGGACGACCTCCCAAAAGATGGAAAGACAGCTGGCAGTTGACGTCGCAAGAGGCAAACAATGATGCAGGACCATAACATGCCAACAGGCCTAAAATAAGATGAAGAAGAAGATATCCAAAGGTTAAAAAAATATTATGATTTAAAAAAACGATCGGGTTTCTTTTTAATATATAAATTAGTGTTCAATTTGCCAAGTATTGTATATTTAATTAATGTTGATTAACATTTCAGTTGACATTATTTAATTAATTTCCACACGACTCGGCTAATCACGTGCACAAAGCCGCCTCCATCAGCCAGACCTGTGAAATGTTTAAACTGGTGTATAAAGGGCAGACAGCCCCTTTAGAAATTTTAATTAAGACATCATCAATTATTTGAAACACCTTTCTGAGAGGTGTTTACTTAAAAAAAACGTTAGAAAGACATCACAAGCGACACGAATTCACACATTCACTGTTATTGCTTACTCTTTGTTTGGAAGAGAGAATTTTTTAAATTAATTCAATTATTGAAAGGCGAGTATCAAGATTTTACGTTGAGATTAGAATGCATTTATTTATTTATCCCATAAACGGTACAATGTACGCTACAAAAATATTTAAAAAAATAAAAGTAATAAGTTTATTTCATTAAAGAAACCTTTCTATCCTTAAATAAATAAAAATAACTACGAGTATTTTATAAAAATAATAATAAAACTAAATAAAAAGGTATACGTGTATTTACACTATATGGTAGACCATATTTAATAACATATAAGTATGCAAGTACACAAGTGAGGTTGCGAAATACAAGAATTCAATAATATACACAGATATTAATACCATACGGAGCCATCTCAAGACAGGCAGCCCGCACCACACCACACCGAACATCACTCTTAACAAGAAAAGTACAAATTTCACATCTTATAAATTCTGATAATTTTTATTGTTCTCATAAAATGTATTATTCTTATATGGAGTAATATACATATTATGTATGATTCATTACAATACTAATGAATCAAATACAAAAAGAAAAGGAAATCACTTAACAAGCTACCAACAAGTTTATAAGTTGAAGACAAATTACGAGCGGTTTTACAAAGGATGTTGATTTACAGGCGGGCGCTGAGGTATTGTGTGAGAGAAGCCTTCAATATTGATGGATGGATTTGTCAAAGTTGACTCTGATAAGAACCCTTAGACATAATCGTCTTGTTCCTTTGGGGCAGAAGGTTTGCTTGTGCTTTAACTTTATAATATTGCCGTTTTCAGGCGGCGCCGGGAGTTTATAGTATTATTTTTATTTTATTTTATTTTTCGATTGATTAGAAATATTTCTTAACTGTTATAACCACCGCACGCGGAGGCGCCTTCCTTGCCTCCCACAGGGGTTGGGATGATCAAGGAGAAGATATTAAATAATAAGTCAAACATGTCAAAACACAAATCTAAAAAATACTGGCAATGTTACGAGTATCTCGTAGGAAATCAAGAGGCCGCACCCGCACCCTCTTGAATCAAACCGATCGGATCAAAGAAGTTACCGACTCCATTCTGTACGAGGATTCACATCTGGCCGGAGACAGAAATGGTTGGAGAAATACGAGTATGATATTGTGCAGGCCTTATCATGAAGATCTCGACCCTCAGCCATGAGTATAATGTCTAGAGTTTTAGTATGATATTGTGCAGGCCTTATCATGAAGATCTCGACCCTCAGCCATGAGTATAATGTCTAGAGTTTTAGTATGATATTGTGCAGACCTTATCATGAAGATCTCGACCCTCAGCCATGAGTATAATGTCTAGAGTTTTAGTATGATATTGTGCAGGCCTTATCATGAAGATCTCGACCCTCAGCCATGAGTATAATGTCTAGAGTTTTAGTATGATATTGTGCAGGCCTTATCATGAAGATCTCGACCCTCAGCCATGAGTATAATGTCTAGAGTTTTAGTATGATATTGTGCAGACCTTATCATGAAGATCTCGACCCTCAGCCATGAGTATAATGTCTAGAGTTTTAGTATGATATTGTGCAGGCCTTATCATGAAGATCTCGACCCTCAGCCATGAGTATAATGTCTAGAGTTTTAGTATGATATTGTGCAGGCCTTATCATGAAGATCTCGACCCTCAGCCATGAGTATAATGTCTAGAGTTTTAGTATGATATTGTGCAGGCCTTATCATGAAGATCTCGACCCTCAGCCATGAGTATAATGTCTAGAGTTTTAGTATGATATTGTGCAGGCCTTATCATGAAGATCTCGACCCTCAGCCATGAGTATAATGTCTAGAGTTTTAGGCCAAATGTGAAATGTGTTAATATCACGTATAGGAAGATTAGCGGAGACTGTCTATTCTAGGTCATTTGTCTTCCCTTGGTAACTTTTCCGTAGTTTTCATACCAAATATGTTTTTATTCATATACAAATGCGGAAAAGTACCCAATCTAACTGCTACAGCTTTCACTTTTCTGTTCTTTTGCTAATGAATACGTATTTATTATTTTCAAATTAATGATTTCTTTTACATTCATTGATATCATTAGTTAATGTGTATATTCACTAGCTATAGTTTATAGTACATTCACTGTACATTCCATTATCACTACGACATAGAAAATACAACTTCGCGGGACTATTCTCATGTGGACTTAGTCTCTCGTCCAACCAAATAGAAAGGTGTTAAAGACACCGTAAGTTTTCTTTAAAATTAAAGTAAAATGATATTAATGCTTCTTTACTCATTCCCAAAATAACCAACAGCCTTACAATATTTTCAAATATACATGAAATAAATCACTTAATTAAAATCATTTTTATTTCTTGAGATAATCCCATATTAATATCTTCCATAACAAAAATAAAAAGGCACTCCTTTAATGTTCCAAAAATATCTCCGGATTATTATTTTTCAAATGATATGTAATTTAACCAGATAACACACTAATTTCCAGTTGTGTTCCGCAAAGTAAAACCTTTTAGGCATTTGTCCATGTAATTGAATAAGCAGCTTTTTTCAGCAGTGCGCTTTAACCTCCCCCACCCCCTCCCCTCCACAGCCTCTGCTGACGGACACCTAATCCTCTTAAAAACTCCCAACTCATTCCGAGGCAGTTCCCACATTCCCCCATAAAGCAGGCCGGAGGACACACGGGTGAAAAGTATTTACCTCGAGTATTAGCATTACTTGAAATATCATTTTTAGTGAGAAGGTAAATATTCATTTTTCCTAGATTCCGAGAAAAGTGTTTTATGTTTCGATAGACTTTGAATGGACAACCTTTTGTCTTGATACTTTTTAATTAGGTGTCAAAACTCATAAATATAAAACGAAAATAAGATAAAATCACAACATTTTCCTTTCGAATGATGAAAGGTCGTTTCTTGGAATTATTTTTCTGAAAACAAATCGGAATTTATACAATTCTTTGATTAATTTTTATTTTCATCAAAAATATGTAAAATGTTAAATGTACAAGAGTTCTTTGAATGAAAAACATTCAAATGCTCTTAAGAAATGAAACCATTTCCGTTAATTAAACAGTATGAAATATATAATGAAAATATTATTGAGAGGAATTCAGAGGGCAATTCTAAAGGAAATATTACGAGTATATTTACCCTTTTTTTGTATATTTTATACACTTCAATAAATGTTTTTCATTAGTCTTTTTAGCAGTGTTTAATAAATAAATAAAGGTTTATTCGAGAAGCTATCCAAAGAACAGGGTTCATCTCATAACATCCCCCCAGTCGAGATGCACCCCCACCAATAGAGGAGGAGGTTGACTGTGAGGACATTAGACATTTTTAGTCATTGTGCATGTAAATTACGCCTACCAATATAAGGCTCGCTCCATCCTTGGCATGCTTTAAGAAGCGACTGAAAAAGCTCTCCATTTCTAGTCAGTAAAATAATGTGTTTCATTCCCGATTTTACCTTTCCTTTCCTCTCCACCATCCCTTCCTTGTCTTTTGATTTTATATGAAAAAGAATGTTCGGGTGATTTTCCGACAAACTTAACCTGACAAACAGTGACACTCAATTACATATGTATACATCACACGAATCAAACCTCTCCCACTCCACAACTCCAGACAGACCAAAACGTCCATCCCACAATATACCGCACATAATCATAAAAAAAATAACAAAAAATGCCACGCTCACGAGCTCGCACAAAGCTTTGTTACAAGTCATTCCTTTTGCCAGCCCAAGTATTCAAACTTCTGTCGCAATAACAATCACGCTCCGATCGACTGCCTAAATTGTTTTTCTCCTTTTGGCTTTATTGAATTTGGCACCCCATTGTACGTCATGGGAGCTTAATAGGCATATTGCCTTTGGGCAAAAGTCTTTATCTTACGTGTCTGGCCTTATCACGACTATTCATTCACGAATCTTAGTTTTGAGCTATAGTTTTGCTCGTGACTTGTTCACATGCGACTTTATTGTCATACTCGTAGATCCCCGTAGATCCCGTAGATCCCCGTAGATCCCCGTAGATGCCCGTAGATCCCCGTAGATCCCCGTAGATCCCGTAGATCCCCGTAGATCCCCGTAGATCCCCGTAGATCCCCGTAGATCCCTGTTGCTCACAATTTAGTAACAAACTTCAAATCGTAGGTGCTGTAGAAACTGTTGCTACGAGTATATGTATTATCTTTGAGTTCGAATAATTGATTTATTATTTTGAAGGTAAATTGTATCAATTTTTGCATGTCATGTTATCATGTATCGCTTTGTATTAAATAATTCACTTTAAACATATAATATAAAAAGTATCTATTAACAAAAAAAAAAAAGTTTTTCAAGTATGAATGTTACTTTTCAAGTATGAATGTTACTTTTGCGCAAACCAGTAATCAAAAACTCGGTCAGTTTACCTTAAGTTTAATTTATCATAGAATAAAAATAATTATATTGGTGCATTAGTATACGGCGCGATATTTAAGATTTCCATTTGAATCGAAATAAATTTTGGGATTGTTCTTCAGAAGAAGGAAAATGCCTGTGTGCGGAATATATCAATAAATCCTCATATTTTCCCAAAGTTCGGAGATTGCGTCTAGTTCATAAGTAAAGTAACCCATAAGACTTGATGCTCAGTCTAGCAGTGAAGTATGTTTGAAACTTGAAATAATTCTTCAAACTTTACTTCTGCCCACTCCACCCATACTCTCTCTCTCTCTCTCTCTCTCTCTCTCTTTCTCACACACACACACACACACACGATACTAAGTTATATATAATATTATAATACACACTTACTCACTTTGTAATTCTTTTTACGGTTTTCTCTGTTTCGTTTTGTAACAAATACGTGATTTTTAAAACTTTTTTAAGTTTTATCCTCTAATACATTTTTACGACTTTTACATATTTCTGCTCTATACAAAATATACGGTCCATATCAGCCGTCACACTGGGTTCATTGCTTTTTCTGAGGCAGATGACTTACATCCACAGAATTTACATTTAAATACGTATAAATCTTGCAAATACTTTGAACTGCAGCCGCTTCAGAGGTTCGATAACTCTCAGCAGTGATAATACCTGCGCCGCGGTCCAACAAATTCTAAATTAACAAACTCAATCAATAAAATACTGTTGTTAAATGATTCAACCTTTACATTGTTAAACTTTATGTTAATGAAGTATGCTTGAAATTATGAATTATGCCAAGATTTACTTTATAAATTTCATTTATACGGTATTATTATCGCTACTCGAAATTTAAGTTTATTTACTTCAGGCAAACTTAACTTATTTACATAAGTGTGGAAGTTAATTTAGTAGTTAATCTGAAGGCTTTCAGAGGAAAGTTCCTAACATCATCGAGACTTCCTTGAAATGGCTCACTGTCATCATAATTAAGAATCGTATAAATCAAGTGCGTAAGGAATTGTCTATTGTAGAAATACTGAAAGAATTTTTGACACATTTGTTTAGTAATGTTTAACTTTTGTTTGGTCAGTTTTTGGATTTAAAAATTTTCCCAACTCTGTTTTTTTTTTTTAAATTTACAATAACTTTGTGTTATTTTTTTTTCATCTAATGACTGACTTCATGTCAGAAACGATTCAATGAGTATGTTGCTACACTTTGATAAACCTAATAGCAAACGATACAAATTAGTTATTCTTAAATATATTATTTATTTTATCAGGTTTTGATTTTCTTTTCCTCCATTCAAGATTTTCCTCTGATTTTATGTACATCTCTTATTATATGACAGTTTTTTAATGACTTCACGAGTATTTTCCTTTCAGATTTATTTTAATACAGACAACGTTGCTGTTTTTTTTTCTATTCAAACTCTATCATAAATCACAGTTTAAAAATTATTTCAAAATTGCTTAGCGATATCTCTTTGTGCATCGTATTACAGGGTTTCTAAAATAGTGTTTCAGAAATATTCCACACACAGACATTATTATGTGACAATATCAAGCAAGAACGAGAAAAGTATTAAAGAAGCCTTAAGTGAAAAAAAGTATCAATTCTTTTAAAAAAAAATGGGTACACATTTAACGTGATTGTCCAAGGTACATTGTGGTGTGCCTTTAATCGCCTTAGGTATGATCATGGCTGAAGTGCACACGCCTTGCATAAGAGGGGTTTTATTGATTCCCCGTAGTGCTCATCAGGAATAGTCCAAACTATTGGTCATATCGTATAAAAGTCTCCAGTATATTTATTCCCGGGAGAACTAGATAAGATTCATCGGGTTATTGTTGAAGCCATAATATAGATAAGAAATCTGCAAATCCAACTGTGAGGGAGAAATCTTACGAGCGAAAAGTGTACACCGCTAGGTTGAACTATTTTTTAAATTTGACTTTGACGTGACGTTCTATAACGCACTGGACTTCCTTGCGCTAAGTCGTCGATCCAAACACCGCGCTGTGCTACTCCCCTCGGATGACACAGACATTTTTCCGTCTTGTATTCGGGTGTATATGGATGTATATGTATTCGAGGGTATATGGATGTATATGTATTCGTAGGTATATGGATGTATATGTATTCGGGGGTTTATGGATGTATATTTATTCGGGGGTATATGGATGTATATGTATTCGGGGGTATATGGATGTATATGTATTCGGGGGTATATGGATGTATATATATTCGGGGGTGTCTGGATGTATATGTATTCGTGTGTATATGGATGTATATGTATTCGGGGGTATATGGATGTATATGTATTCGGGTATATATGGATGTATATGTATTCGGGGGTATATGGATGTATATTTATTCGGGGGTATATGGATGTATATGTATTCGGGGGTATATGGATGTATATGTATTCGGGTGTATATGGATGTATATGTATTCGGGGGTATATGGATGTATATGTATTCGGGGGTGTCTGGATGTATATGTATTCGGGTGTATATGGATGTATATGTATTCGGGGGTATATGGATGTATATGTATTCGGGTGTATATGGATGTATATGTATTCGGGTGTATATGGATGTATATGTATTCGGGGGTATATGGATGTATATGTATTCGGGTGTATATGGATGTATATGACTTTGATGATATAAATTCTTATAAGAAAAAAATATGTAACCAGCTTATTTATTAAAGTGTTCTCAAAATCCCTGTTTATTTTAAATCAAAAGATAAAATCACTTGAAGTAGTTTTATTATTATTCTTTTATTGTGTATCAATGCTGTAAACATTATAAATATCTTTAATAATAAATCATTACATCAGACTATTACCTGCCTCATCCCCTCGGGGAAACTATTCTAAGATCAACTATAGTATAAAACACGCCCTGAGCATCGTTTCATATGTGTACTTAACCTGTCTAAAATGTTATGCTCGAAACATTATCAAAGTATTACGTCCCGTTGCTCTTACTCGTATTGCTGAAAACTTTTGAAAGTTTTCCAAACGTTTGAATAAATTATGTAATATTTCAATAATTTGTCTGTAACGAGGCAAACTGTGGGATGAAGTGAGAAGAGTTAACGAGGAGAACTAATTATTATTTTAATTTCTTGATCTGTTTCGTAACTTTATAACGTCATGTTACACATTTTATCTTTTTAAGGACAAAAGGTTATATAATAATGAAAGATTCAAATGAGTTGAAAAATTGGTTTTTTTTTTTTTGAAGTAGAAATTACGAACGTCTGCTCAATACACCAGCGTATTTAACTAACATACGTGGGCGTATGTTTCGAAGTTACACTATTTTTGTAGATGCCTGAAACATTCTTTTTCTGTCCCATTTTATAGTAAAACATACAAATTAAGTTGCATTTAACATTAATCGCCTTAAGAAAATACTCAAACTTATTTATATCAATATCTGGAAGAAGAAAAAAACACAAAAGTGTTTTAATGTTAATATTGATGTACAGGAGTGCAACGTAGAAAATACATGAAAAAAGCCGATTTAATATGATGGAAATGTATACACTAACAAGAACATATGGTTAGTCAATCAATGAATGTATACACTAACAAGAACATATGGTTAGTCAATCAATGAATGTATACACTAACAAGAACATATGGTTAGTCAATCAGTGAATGACCGAATGAGAAATGTGAATATAAAACGTAAATATGAGTTAAAAACTAATGTACTCGTATTAATTAAAGTGACAAATTTTGATTTGTTTATGTTGAATGAATTGGTGACGACAATCGAATTAAACAAATTTATCAAAGCAAACATGAGGAAGAATTGTGGTAGAAGGCGACCGAAAAACGTATGTTTTTTAAATTACACTTACGTTGTGTACAGTTCAACCTGGCGGTCGTATTGCCATGTTGTAATCTCTTCCAGCCAACCAGAAAGATATTAAAAAGTCCGTAAGTGAAAAACAGACTTGAATCTTTAAAAAAAAAAATCTGGATCCCAATGGGAATCGAGTCTAAAACCCTCGGCCTGGAGACAAGTGTCTTACTAATTAGGCCACGGAACTCGTCAAGTCAAGCCAAGTGAATGAAATTTTGAACGAAGGGAATTTAAGGAGTAACAGAAATAGTATTCATAATATTACTAAAAGTCCCGTTGTAAGATAAAACCTCGGATTAAAATCCAAATTAGGAAGGCGTTTCAGACAAATTCAAAAATGTATTTTCACACTCGCGTCAAATTGAAATGTGTAAAATATAACTTGTCCAAGTTTACAAAAAAAAATTCAGATTTAAATTTTTTCTTCAATCTTTAATATTCTTAGTTCAGTCCATTTTAGTACAACCTCTGGCGTATTGGAGTGAAACGTGGACGTGGAAATGCTGTGTACACGTATATCTAGCACGTGTAATAATAACAAACCTCTACGGCTTGAGATCAGCCAGTGATGAAACTTTCACATTCTGTTGATATTATTTTACGTCCTTAACGTTCCCGATTCTCCTTCATATCTTTGGAAAAAAAAACATTTTTTTTTTCAGAGTACTGACATTCTCTCCAATCAGACGATGATTATCTCCTTTGCATACTAACACATCAATCACGTCGCATTTTACACATTTTCTTGTGCGTTTCGCTCGACTTACAGATGTGCATAATCGTTATGTACGAGTACGTTAGAAAGAATTAAAAGAAGATACATCACTCGGAATATCCTTTCATTATTATGTTCATTTGCATCCCATCCTTATTCTTAAACTAATTATTTTTTTCTTGTTCTACTTTAGTTTAATTTTTGTTTATAATACATAACATATGTGATTATTATACGAGTATATGATTATTGGTGATGCGAAAGCCACACCATCGGATGATGAAAAAGGGAATTGGAATGGTACTTACGGATGGATGATGAGGTCACGAAATCGGGTCGAGCTCTGCTTCGGGCTGAAGAGGTCGGTCACGGTGGTTGAGAACTTATTGGCACTGGTTCTTCGTTGATGAAGCGTATTGGTTGTTATTGGTCCTTTTGAGGTATTCTTGGTGTCATCCGGATGACTGTCTGTGCCCAACTGAACTCGTCGACGAGAAGTTGTTTGTCGCGCCAAAATCATTACGACCCGCGACAATACTATATTTTAGAACTTGTGAGAACAATATTTGATCGCGCGACAGGGCCGGCAGCGATAACAGAGCGGCCCAATTTCGGAACGATATTTCACGTCACGCTCCGGCGTGAACAATTATAATTCTGTATTTTTCCTGTGCAGTGGTAGATTCCGTCGTCACCCTAAAAAAGTGGCTCACGTGTACAAAAAGGTTGTGCAGCTCTGCTATAGTACGAGTCAACAAATTATATTCTGAGAAGATTATTATATTTTATATTTGAATACAATAATAAATTATTTGAGATCTTGCACAAACAGCGGCCGGCAGCGAAATAATAAAAACTATATGTTTGTGCGTGCGGGCACAAAGCGGAATATTGACCGAGTATTGAAACTGAACTGAAGTGAGCTTGGAAGGTACTCGTGTTGTACTTGCATTCAAAATATTTTCTTTCACCAATTTTCAATGCTTATTTCAATATAATTGAAAGCGCTCGAGAATAATAATTATTATTATGTATAAATGTTCTTGGAAAAACTTTTTGGATATCGTTACAGAAGAGTCTCGATTATTCAATCTCTGACTATTCGACATTTCGGATTATCCAACCATAGTCAAAATCTAAAAATTCTTCAAATATATTGATTCAACTATTACTCGTACAATAGATGAGAATGTGCTCCGGAACGTAACAAACATAATAAATATGATATACGAGTAAGCTTGAACAAATGGAGAGAAACAACGGGAGCTACGAGTATGTGCGACAGAAGGCTACAAATAAAATTTAAGAGCAAGATCTACAAAATCAGGCCCGCAATACCAATATCGTTAACAATTTTCCATTGTTTTATACGAGTATATACGAGTATTGTAGTGTACTGTATCTACATTTGTATTATATTAAGAAAAATATTACGTTGTTATTTAAGTTTTTTATTTTTTTATGTAACGTTCATACCTAATGAAATTATTTTTCAGTTTAGTAAACACATGTATACAAGTAATAAAACAATACTTTTTCAGTTTAATAACTTGTTTTTCGGTAATTACGGATTATCCATTATTTTTTATTAACCGATCCTTCCGCCATCCCATTTAGGTCGGATAATCGGCACTTTATTGTTATTACTGTTATAACCCGTATCAACATTATGATATTTTATTACAATAATTGCCTAATTACATAATTAATCAAAAAAATAACAATAATATTTGAGTTAATCGTCGAACTTAAAGTTCACGCTTTAAAAAAAAAAGCCAATTCTAACATATATGTACGAGTACTCGTATATGCATCCATCCATCTGTGAACAAAATCTTTGGTCGAAAATTAGAATGGCCACGGAGAAAGAATTAATTACGAAAAAATTACATAAATAATATCTAAAAATAGTATAGATGGTACAGGTAGTCTGGAAAGATCCAGAAAAACGTAACACGGCCAAATAAATCAAATCCTGAAAGAGGGAAGATTTAAAAACCTCTATAATAGGATAATGACTTTGATGATGTGTATGTACGTGTTTACCAGTATATAATATGAAGTGGAGATCTGTTATCTGCGTCTACATCAATATGAACATAGTGTGATGGCGATGACGATGATGATTATCTCCGAAAACTAAATGTGAGCCTAGCAGCATGGACAGTTAAGTTTGTCGGAATAAATGAAGAGCGTTGAACTGAAAATAGCAAAATCAATTTCTGCTTGAGAGGAGCGCTAGTCCTTGAAACTCTTAGGATAGATTCTGAACATTTCAAACAAGATATAACAGAGTATTTTGTAGTCGATCGCAAACATCTCCTAGCATCTTACTGTTTTTTTCTGCTGGCGGCCATCACACAATGTATCCTCTTTAGCCAGGTCACTGCGTATGTTATGATGTTAGCTTATGTAACTCTTACACGCAGCTGTTGACGATGAAGTCTATTGTCAGAATTCCCCGCACTAACAGAAAGATGACTCTGCTAGTATGTTATGCTCTAAAAACCAAACGACTCTTCCGTTAGTTTACCCGCGAGATATCAGTTTTTTTAAGTGTGCCTTCCTTTGTGACCGCCATCTATTGGCGATCGGTGTATTATCGCCTTACTCTAAAGCCTTCTAGATCTTTCTGAACGAGATTCTAAAATTGTATATTGAATAACTTTTATGTCCCTAAATCAAACCTGTGTAAATATTGAGTCAAAATAAATGTCACACGACTCTTCTTCATGTTTCCCAGTAAATGTCACAGAACTCTCTCTCATGACTCCCAGTAAATGTCACAGAACTCTCTCTCATGACTCCCAGTAAATGTCTCACAACTCTCCCTCATGTCTCCCAGTAAATGTCATACAACTCTCCCTCATGTGTCTTAAAGCGGAAAAACGTCTCTCAAAGCAGTTCGGTTCTCATAAAAATGGTCTTTATACTCATTCTAAAGCAAAAATTCCATACATCCTACAACAATGGTCGTCCTTATCTCTTTTATTGGCTTTATCCTTTGAATATCGGAAGAGCCTTACAGCAATACATACCAGCCGCTGCATATTGTGACTTAATTTCTGGAGAATATTTGAAGATTCTGTTAAAAAAATAAAATATTTTCTCCTCGTGCAAATAGGCTAGGGGTGAGGGCTGCTGTCTGGTTCTTGTGTGTTTTAGACCTTATTCCTGCCAGTGTGTATTGTAAGAAAACCCAGGGCCGTCATTTAATATGTCACAGAAAAAGTGAAGTACGATTACGTACTCGTATTTCTAACGAATTTATTAAAAAATCCACAACATACAATCGTGCCTTCTCCCTATCGGGATAGGCAGAAAGTACCAGACTTCCCTATCGCGACACACATCTTTTGTGTCATCTACATTCAGACATTTCTTACGATTTCTTTGACTTTTTGAAATTACATGGGCACTCTAAAATTGCATGGGCATGTAGAACTAATTAGTAAAGAAAGACCAACAAAACAAATATGCATTACAAATATAAGTTAGAAGGCGGTAAAGGAAGACCAAGAAAAGTGTGAATGAATCGAATGAATGATATTTTGAAAGAAGAAAACAGGAATTCAGACAAATCGTAGGAATTGTTTGAGAAGGTGTATGGATGTGGAAGAGACAAATGATGTATATCAATATTGAAAAGTCTGGCGCTCTGTCTATTCTACCTATCCCGATAGGAATATGACTTGATGGTACGAATGTACCATTTTTATAGCAAAATCTTTTTTTCTGTCAAAGACAGCATATTTATATTTTCCTATCGGAGATCCTGGAGGATCATCTCAAGGAGACGAGAGAGAGTAAAAGATCCCCTCTTGACAGACTCTTATATCTTTATCCTTTTTTCGTTACAATCAAAATCCCCTTTCTCTTCTTCCAGTGAGGGGTGGGGATCCACTTGGCACAAATCAAGGTTCCCTAATGTTATGTTTTATTTATTTATTTATTGCTGGATAAGTCACTTCGCCGAGGACGGTCCGACACTTTGCAGAATTAATATGCCAGATTTCTGATTATATTGTTCGAATAGTAACAAGAAAAATGAGATAATTTTTTGCTACGAAGAACAAAACCTCTCGAAAATTTTATTTACTTTTATTCCAGAAAATTTTGACTCTAGATTTTGGCACGTTGACAAAAATCTTGAAGGTTGAAAGATATATTCAATCCTTTTCATACGAGTAAATTGATTCGGGTGCCACGATTATTGGGTTTGAGGGTCTCGATAATAAGCTGCTTTGTCGATAGCCTTGGACTTATGTCAGCATTCATGATAAGCAAACGGATGTTCCAGGTTTAATATGTCCCATGTATTGGCTTTTAAACCGTATTACATCTGAATTTATGTTTGCCCCCAAAAAAGGTAAAAATCTTTCCAGTCTAGTTAAAGAGTTCGTTTGGTACCAATACTCGAGCGTTGTTACCTCTCCGTGTGCATTTTATAGTGGTTGTGAGTTATCGTATTAGTTCCATAATACTACCCCTTTTTTCATTAATTACGGAATTAAGTGATTCGAAAAAAATGTTAACTTAGGGCTGATGTGTTAAGTGAGATGAATAACAACGCACTCAGGTGGTCTGGGTAGGCGGGGAAATTTAACAAAAAAAGTTTAATCAAAAAGATACAGTGCAAATGTGAGTGGAAATCGTAGAAGTGATAGACTAAGGAATGTATGGCTGGATCAAGTGGTGGTATTTTAAAACAAGGATATGCAAAATGTCAGAAAACTCATATGACGTGTATGGATGCAAAAGAGGCAAATGATGTGTTCTGCGATAGGAAAGTTTCACGTTCTCTCTTCTCTTCCTATTATTTATTTATTTTTATTTATTTAACACTTAATTGTAAATACAATCTGGTGAGTTTATTTCCAGACGGCAATCTCTTCCAACCAACTAGACAAAATTAAATAAAACAAGTTACATGGTCGTAAAAATATTTAAAAGATTATTAATATTTATGAAATTTATGAACATAAATATATTAAAGTAAAAGTGAGATATCTTTAATTCAAGGAAAACGAAAGGATGGTGGAGAAGAACGTCTCTATTGTGTCCTACACCTTCCACTCACATCCATCTACTATATCTTCTCATATCTCTAGTATATGATATTTAGGTTTTTGTAACTGTTTACTTTTCTTGCAAAAACTTATTCAACACTTTTATTGCAAATACAATCTGACTGGTTTATTGCTCTTCCAAAGAGCCAGATAAAAATTAATGAAACAAATTACTTGGTCGCAAAAAACATTCAAATTACTATCCATCCCCACAAAATCCATTAACACATAAATGCCCACAAGCCCCACAAAAACGGACAATCACCCAAACATTCCCTTTCATGTAAAGTGAGATATCATCAATCAAAGGTAAAGGAAGGGATGGTCGAGAGAAAAGGGGAAAAAATTAGGAATGAAACATGTTACATTACTGACTAGAAATCAAAAGTTTTTTCAGTCACTTTTTAAAGCATTCCAAAGACGGAGCGAGTTTAACATTAGTTTGTAACTGGTTCTTGAGTCTCACTGCATGGACAGTAAATGATAACGTAAAAAAAGAAGAGCGGTGAATTGCGAAAGGCAATAAACAATTTCTGTATGAGCGCTACGCAAGTCCATAATCGGAAAGTCGCAGAATTTTTTGGCGAGATAAGGGGGGGTGATGGAACAGTTAAGGAAATTATACAATAGAGACAGTATGTGAATATGGCGTCTATTTTTACCGTTCACCCAGTTCAATGCCTTCTGGTATGAAGTTATATGATCGAACTTTCTTAGGTTAAATATAAATCTTAGACACACATTTTGAAAACACTGTAGTTTGTCCAGCTGTTCCTCTGTAACATCCAAGTAACATACGTCCGCATAGTCCAGAATCGGAAAGAGCAGAGATCGGTTTGGTTTTAGTAGGTAGGAATCCTTGCAACGGTTTAAGGGAATGAAGGCTGAAGAAGATCCCTTCGGCTTACCTCATTTATTTGATCTCGCCATGAGAGAGTGTTATCTATTAGTACTCCTAAGTTTTTAACGGTTTTATTGAAACGTGTGCTAGAGTCCCCGAGTAATATTGGAGGGAGTAAGCCAGTGTAGAATTTACTGAGAAGCTAAGGACTGCCAATGAGGATCGCTCGAGACTTCGTAGGATTAATGAGTAAGCCATGCTAGTTACTCCATTAGCTAGTTGATTTTTATTTGATCTCTTGAAACCCGATACGGGAAAAACGTCATTCGGCTTTCAACATTGACAGAAACACGCTCTATGGTTACCATTACACAAGTTCATACACATGTAACACAAACTCCTACACAATCATCATCAGCACTATATCCAAGGATGGTCGTTGGCTGCAATTGTTTTCCCGCGTGTCTTTATCAGTATTGTCCCGTTGATCCTCACTGAATGTGAAAGCCTTACTAATCGTCCTTCCCCCCCCCCCCCTCCCCACCATTTTATCAGAAAAAAATCCAAACAAAAAGCCAATACTGTCCAGTATACCCTTTTATTTAAAATACGGCAATAAAGAAGTTTGCTTTTTGTTTCTGTACACTTCTTGGCAAATGGTACTAAGCAGATCTCCCAACGTTAATTAACTCGGAATGAGGAGATATAAAATTGACACCACGACTCGAAAACTCACTAAAAAATATTAAAAGTCAAGAAAAAAATACATAAAACTAGTACATGCGGCTATACAAAATACTAGTTTCAATAATAACAATGACAATATTATAAATTAACAATTTTATTGTACATGGTTTCCCCCCGCCCACTAGCAACACAAGTAAATACTGAATCTACTCGTAGGTGCATCCACATAATAATTTAAGAAGTCATGAACTGACACTGTCGATGACATTTTCGCATTTGTCATTTTTATTAAACGTTGCATATCACCAATTTCTTAATTTTAAATTTCTGGTACATATTGTACAATATTATGTATGTTAGTCGAAATAAAAAATATTTTGTTTATAGTTAAGGCATTAACGTTGTGGAGGTTTAAAGACATTGTAATTTATTTTTAACAAACACTGTTTATTCCACTTTTTTTATGACGGTATAACCCTACCGGTTTCAAGGCTTTCGCCTCATCTTCAGGGGAGCGTAAACAAGACTAAATGCTGTTCGGACTGGCACCGATATAGACACTTCAACGGTTGGAGGCGGGAGGGGTGAGAGGAAGGCTAGGTATAATTTCGGCCAAGAGCGGGGAGATTTTGGGGAAATAACTATTCAAAAGATGCTCTGATCGGTATACTGACTTAGAAATTTCTAGGGCCTCTAATATGTCCAATCTATTTCCGTTGCCGCTAATATGTAAGAATTTGGCATCATCGATAGAAAAAGTATGTTGTAAAGTAAAAAGTATTATTCTGAAATGGCTAATCATTGTCACCGTGAGAATCATACTTTTTCTATCGATGATGCCAAATTCTTACATATTAGCGGCAACGGAAATAGATTGGACATATTAGAGGCCCTAGAAATTTCTAAGTCAGTATACCGATCAGAGCATCTTTTGAATAGTTATTTCCCCAAAATCTCCCCGCTCTTGGCCGAAATTATACCTAGTATTCCTCTCACCCCTCCCGCCTCCAACCGTTGAAGTGTATATATCGGTGCCAGTCCGAACAGCATTTAGTCTTGTTTACGCTCCCCTGAAGATGAGGTGAAAGCCTTGAAACCGGTAGGGTTATACCGTCATAAAAAAAGTGGAATAAACAGTGTTTGTTAAAAATAAATTACAAAAAAATAAAAAAATAAATTTTATGCATTTCGAAATGCTGTAAAAAACGGAATGTTTACTGTCCCGGTTAAAGTGAACCCGTTAATCGAGAACCTACTGTAAAAATGTAAGTTGTCGGTGTACCTATTTATTTACTTATTTAAAATATATACGATACATAAGTGTACTTTACAAATTAAAGCATTATTTACTAAACAAAAAAATATGAACATTTTGATACAATCGATACAATTCAGAACACGTACTGCGCATAGAATCACCAGTATGTTGTATATATCACAACAGTGACAGTAGTACTCAATTTCCATAAATGAAAATACAAAACTAAATTAATATGCACAAACTAGTTTCCCAGTAAAGACCTAAGATTGAAGAAATACCGGATAAGGATCCTGCTGAACTCAAGATCATCTCCGAGTACATTAAAATGGGCACCAAAATAGACATACCATAGAGTTTCCCAATTATTGCATTCTCACTATTGATGAATTATTGTAGATTGCGCAACAGTCGTTAGCAAAGTGTTGATACATTTGAAATATCATATTGATTAAAAAAATCATTTTTTCTGTTGTCACAAATTGAAGCGTGTATCCTGTCGAATAGTTTACTATCGGGACTAACGGGAAATCGAACTCTTAACTTCCAGATAAAGAGACAGTGTTTTACCAACTAGTTTATTAGGATTATACTTGTGTAGCACTGTTTTGTAATCAAGAATCTCCTTACCATAAGAGGGTTCTACTCGTATTTTTTAATTTATAAAAAACATCTTATTGGCCACGGGAGTGGACCTCGTTCTCCAACTGGTCCTCTTTTTTAAAAAAAATAGGTACCAACTAGTATAGAACACCCAACCTCCTGAAAAATAGGTACCAACTAATATAGAACACCCAACCTCCTGAAAAATAGGTACCAACTAATATAGAACACCCAACCTCCTGAAAAATAGGTACCAACTAATATAGAACACCCAACCTCCTGAAAAAATAGGTACCAACTAATATAGAACACCCAACCTCCTGAAAAAAAAACCAACCTAATTATACGAGTAAGTTAATCTCTACATTTTGCTAAAAACATTCTAAATGCAAAGAACTCATCTTCCTTCGTCAAGAGCGCGAATGCTAATTTACTTAGTGTGAGGTTAGATTTTTTAAATTTTCAAGCGTGTTTTTTACCGAAATTATATTCATTCCTCACAAATGAAGTCAAGTATTTTTTTAAATAATTTTAATACAGCAAGGACTGGTTAACGTTTAATATAATATATAATAATTATCTTTGCTACGATAAACCGTCCACCTGTCAACACTCGTTATAAGGCTTCGCAGCAACGGTCGATGTATTTTATGCCTGATAGGTTTACTTTGGTAAAATACCTTCTAGCCTAAAGTTCAACCTTCACAGTAAGCTACCTCAGGTATGATGCCTTACAGTAACCCCGCAGTGCCTTCGACCGAAGCAAACCCACAGCTCCTCGGGTTCGGTCGGTAACAAGATCTCATCTGATTCTTTTCATTCTGAGCCTCACCCTCCATCCTGCGGGACGCCCACTCTCGCATCCACCTGCTGCCCTGCCGGCACAGGGAGGATGCGGGGGTGTCGGTCCCCGCCCGCCCATGTAATATCATTCCTCCACGGGACGCCCAATACTAAATGGGAAAGGTACTGCAATTACTGTTTTCAACAACGTGCGCTTAATAAAAGCTTAATATGAGAGATGTGGTTCCATGTTAAAATATTTAAACTGTGATGGATAATATAATATATATTACTTTCTACTATATTTATCAATTACTTTTGAATAAAGTCTACAAAAAAAACAAATTCCAACATTTAAAATGTATACAAAACCTAAACAAAATTCAAAAGAAAACAACAATCCTCAAAACACATTATGTAACAAATACGAAAATCAACGATAAAAGAGACACATAACAGAACTTGAACAGCAATCAAACAATCCTCAAAACACATTATGTAACAAAATGAAAATCAGCGATAAAAGTGACACATAACAGAACTTGAACATTTAAGTCTTTGTCCTAAGATTTCTACATACTTTATAATTGACGATGATTATACATTACACATGGGAGACAAGGTATGAGAGAATACGGAATACAATTATTAGGGATGAATGTGAACGGATTGGCCAACCGAGTGCGCCGATGTCGCCCATGTGAATAGAACTAACAAGATCCTGTGAAGTGGACATCACTTGACACCGGCGTATACTATTTCATATACAGGAGCTCACGGCCATTATTCAAGAAGAAGAAGATGAATGCGAGCTTAAGGCTGATGATATGTGGGGAATAAGAAAAGCACGTTGAGATGGTTTGGGTGTATGGAACGAATTAATGAAGAAAGACTATCAAAACAAATATATAGTGCAAATATGAGAAACTTTGTGAGAGGAAGACAAAAGAAAATATAGTCGGATCAAGTTAATTATATTTTGAAAGAAGGAAACGATGAATGTCAAAGAAGTCGTGTAAGTTGTTTGGATGTAGAAGAGGCTAAGAATGTGTTCTGTCATCTCTGCCTACTCCGACAGGAGAGTAATATGATGGTATGTATGACAATGATGACGATTTATTTTTAGGTACTTTTTAGTGACGTTGAGCCTTTCTAGGTCGCCTTTATGCATTCTCGATGAAAGAAGCGTTTTAAGTACTCGTAGCTTCCGATAGAAACACAGCCTATTATTGCAGAGGGTCTCATATCGCAACTTCCGGAAACACAAGCTATTATTGTAGAGGGTCTCATATCGCAACTTCCGGAAAATTTCATTGTACTTTTTTCGATGCTGGATAGGAAACTCCAAATCTATCCTCCATTAATAAAAATATATCTACATATTTATCGAAATAGTTATTCAAAGTATATAAAACTTATTCTAAGTAGTGTATACTAAGAGAAACACGAATGGTTGATCTGTAGGGATTTTCGATACTCATTGGTATTAAAAACAACTTATTTTGTTCCATTTTCAAAATGATGTCTAAAAAACATTCAGTACGTTTGAAAGTTACGAGTAGCTATTAAAATTTTGTCCTAACGACATCTATCTGAGAAATACTAAACTACGAGTACTTGACTACGGTCAACATTATTATTTGACCTGCTTAACAACGCTTTGTTCCAAGTTAATGTATGAATTTACTTTTTATCGCCGTTTTTCCCTCCACAGCGACAGATAGCCCCAAGTCATCAATACTCCGTTGTGCATTGTTGAAGCTCTTGTTTCTGCCTATTCTACTAAATACTCGTATTTGACTAAGTTCAATAAACCAGATCGTAACTCCGATATGATTAGCGAAGATATATTGGTAATACTCGTAAGCCAATCAGATTGTTTTACAACGAAGTGATAAATAAATAATTCAACAGTATCGTCAGTAAATTTCAAATAATTATCATACTCACAAAGATTTCATTGTATCTCTTTGCATCTTATTGTATCTCTTTGCGTCTTATTGCATCTCTTTGCGTCTTATTGTATTGAAGAATATTAAGGTGTGCGACAAATAATATCGAGAATATATGAGAGAAAACGTGACATCGAGAAGTGAACATAAGCGAGTGACTAGAAATTGTCTACATTTCCCGGAGAAATGGAAAATATCCGGAAACGTGATCAGATTCAGCTTAACACTTGAGGTTGGTAAGCACAAGCACAAGCACAATCACAAGCACAAACACAAACAACAAAGCAATAATACGCACAGTTTTACTTTAAGTCAACAATGTTACGTTTAGGTAAACAGTGGATTATTTAAAAAGGCTTAAGTAAACTGTGACGTATGGGAGTGGAGGGGGGAAAATACTATATGTTAAGGAGCCGAATAAATGTTGTAAAAATGCATGCACCAAGAAGAATACGTGGGAGGACAATGTATGACAGAATATAGAATGAAAGGATAAGGTATGAATGTAAACTTATGGTTGATGTGTTGAAGACTAACAAAACAAATATGTAGTTCAAGTGTAAATGGAAGACAGTAGAGGAACACCGAGGAATTTGGTTCGATCAAATTAATTATATTTAAAAAAAAGGAAACCTAGAAAGTCTGAGAAATCATAATAATTGTTTGAGAAGTGTATGGATGTAGAAGAGGCAAAGTTTGGAAAATCTTTGGCTCTATCATCTCTGCCTACCCCAAAAGATTAACAGCATGATTGTATACGTGTATGTGTAAATATACTTAACCGCTTTGAAAATAATAATGAAAAAACAGTAAAACAAAATATTAGCAAATGGCACCGAGCACTTGGATAGAAGATGGAAGGATGATGGGAAAGGAGAAGGAAGACGGACTTACGTATAGAAATAGAGGAACATATTTATTCACTGAAGAGAAATGGAATGTTTTCTCTTGACTGAATTTAAAATTTCAGAAGACATACTTTGTATAGCCCAATCATTTGCAACACAGAACATTGACAAGACATTCTCTTTCGGCTTCCTGATTTATCATCTATGCTTGGATTATATTTTTTCAAACAGGGTGATTTAAATGCGAGTTTTACCAAAAATTTAAATGAATTTCCTGCCTTCCTTAAAAATCAATATTCTTGAATTGTTCATTGAAAACTTTATTGCACAGTTTATAATATGATGGGCTTATTGCCGAGTGGTAATCTCTTCCAATCAGACAAAAATATATGATTGATGTAGACAGCATTATTTTGCCAGGGATGACCCCTCACGCGATTCTTAAAGCCTGCCTAGAGATCCAGTTGTCAACTTGGCAACACCAAAAGTCATCATCCTCCGTGAGAAGACAGCCATTAATTGTTAATAGCATCAGGGCGCACATCGGCTCTTCGTGGGTGTAACCAAACTATTGATTGGACTACCCAAATTCTCTTTGGTCATGTCAAACTTTTTACTTTCAATCTTGTCCCTTCGCCTTGTAGTTTTCGCCGTGATTTAGATCAATCCGCAGATCACACTTTGTGGTACTGCGATGATCATCGAGTTCATAAATTCCGAAGTGATCTCCACTCAGCCTTACATCGGTTCATCTTCGGACCGATTGGCTACTCCGGTCTAGTGACGTCAAAGGATGGTTTTGCTGCATTCGATTTTTTCTGTGAAAGTACTGGCAACTTGTTAAGCTGTTTGAATTCCATGCTTTAAGCCACTTTATATGTATATTTACAACGCTGTGAGTAATTTTCCTTCCCTCGTCACGTCGGACCTTAAGTTTGTCGTCGCTACAATGCTTTTTACTCAGGTGTGTCGCCACCAAAGGAGAAATCCCTTCGTGTAGTTCCTTCTTCGACACTACGCGACGTCACGCGTATAAAAAATATAAAAGATTTCGATGTTATAGTGCAGATTGCTCTAGATGGGGGGAATATACAACAAAATATCGAATTCTAATTTAACGAGGTCGTCCATGGGACAGAGAAGAATATTAAGATTGGGAAAACATACATATGAAACCAGTAACCACACTTACTGAAGGAAGATGTAATTTTTTTAATTATCTTTTTGAAGCACGTCAATGATTATACGAGTCTTTTATTAGCTGATAGCTGGTTCTGGAGTCTAACGAAACTCATTATTTACGAAAAATTCCCAAGACCCGTTCCCTCGAGGCGAGATTAATTAAAAACTGAGACTGGGAATTGTTTCATTTTTTATTATTCATTGAAATATTTCCTCCATGAAATTACGTTGTATAATTTTTTGTGATGTTTTTTTTTGCTTCGTTAAATGACGAAATGACGATGTTATTTTAATTCATTGAAAATGTCAATTAAACTTAGATATTTCTCTGGTAACATTTTCATTTTATCAAAAAATAAGAAATCGACATTTACTTGCGTCTTTCGATGAATTAACTTATTTGTTTTTTTTTTCAACATTAAACACGAGCACGAATGTGTCAAATAACGTATTTCGAAGATATGTAAAATTAAAATAAGAAATTGAATATTTCAATATTAGGTACTTAAGATTGCATGCCACGCTATCCCCGTATCGGGTGACATATGGTACACACTCAGACTGCCAGTAGAGGAAATTCCTTTTCACGAAAATAACTGAAGCGTAATTGATAGGAATATACGAGTATATTGTACTGGTGTGTTATTATATTATATTATATTCAATAGGTCATTGTAATGTTACGAAAATAAAAATTAAACATATTTACATACCATCACGTCATGTCTCGTTTATGTTAAGCAGAGAAGATAGAACTCCATGCCTTTCTATTGACGCATACAGCCTTTGCCGATTCAACAGTGATACATCTCATAATGCATTTCGTGACACAAGTATTCTGTTTCTGATCATTTTTACCTTTCTTCTCTCATTCTTTTTCGTCACTTTCCATTCATAACTGACATTAATATTTATTGAGATATCTAAAGAGTCCTTTTTTACGTTAACTTATAACACCTGTCTCTATCCAACTTTAACTTATAACAACTGTCTCTGTCTCTATGCAACGTTAACTTATAACACCTGTATCTGTCTCTATCCAACGTTAACTTATAACACCTGTCTCTATCTCTATCCAACGTTAACTTATAACACCTGTCTCTGTCTCTATCCAACGTTAACTTATAACACCTGTCTCTGTCTCTATCCAACGTTAACTTATAACACCTGTCTCTGTCTCTATCCAACGATTATCTTTTGTCGGATCGTGTCATACTCTCTCATACTTTATCATACATAGAGAAATAGAACGCGAGAGGGGAGAACAAAATATGATCGATTCTGTAAAACCCTTAATTTAATCCTTCATATCTGACAATAAATTACTTTGTTATTCCACTAATTACATTAATATCCCCTACATTTTAGAATATCTGACAATAAATTACTTTGTTATTCCATTAATTACATTAATACCCGCTACATTTTTAGTTTAAAGTCTCCATTAACTGAATTGTAAAAAAATTGTTTGAACCAAAACAAATAATCCTGACATATTTATGATATAGAACAAAAGATGACTTTCCAAAATATGTCCTCACCTTTAATATTATTGTACATAAATAATAATTAATCAGGCCCGCAATATTTAATAAGATAAATCCATTTTGCCTGTAAATTAAAAAAATCTTTTCACATATTTCTTGAACGCTATCACTGTTTTAATGTACTCGTATATTACTCATATTGCCCGCAATGGCTCTGGCGATTACATGTAAAATTATTCCTATATTTATATGTGTTTTTGCCATATTTCAAATCCAATCCGCTTTATTGATATGAACAGTTGTTGTTTAAAAGGCACTAAAACTTATTATTTTATCTTATTTAATCTATCTTAGTCATGTTTTATTAAATATGATTAATAGTTTCCCTAATGTTCTGAAACCAAAAACATTTTCCATTGTGCGTGAGTCCCTCCTTGCCAGCAGCTTTTGGCCAGTTCCTGATTATAATACAACTGAAGCATAAATTTATTTCTATAGAAGTTTGATCTAATTTTGCACCAGCTTCGTGTAACTATCCTGAATACACGCCTGAAACTTTCAATTGATTCTGTTAATTACTATTTCAGTTAAAAGCCTGACTACGCACCTCCCCATACTAGTGCTCACCTAGAACTTGAGTCTACAGGATTCCCGGGGTTGTTTCAATATAAACACAGCCTCCTCTTGTAGAAACTAAACTCCTAATTTATTTATGTTTTTGTCAATTCTCAATTATTACAGAATCTAAATTTTGTCTTTCGTCTGGTTAAATAGTTTGAATTTTTAACTACTATTGAAAATAAATTGAGATTGTTATTTATATAAAGTTTAAAATATAATATTTTTTATTAATAAATAAAAATACTTTTTCTTATGCAGTAAAAATAAATACACAGAATTTGTAATAAAAATAAAAAAGATGCAGTAAACAGCGCTATTTTTTATGGAAATATCACCCCAAAAGCGCGTTGTTTATGAATTTATTTAATTCAATTAATGCTTTACAATCCGTTCATAAACACAGAGATAACGTAAATTCTTCCATCCAGATCGGTCTAAAGCCTGGCACTTCATATATTTCAAAGCCGTGGACAAACCAGCGACCCAGACTATCTATGGATTTTGTAATAATTTATTGATGATCGGTCGAATGGCTATCCTTCGTGACCAAGTATGAATGTAATCCATCCTATAGATGGAAAACACGTGTGAGTGCATTGGTGTATTGTGTGTATGCTGTTATTATTCAGCAAACACACTTTTTTAGCAGATCAAATCCGATGGCAAAGAGGTTAAGTGTCTAAGATGATCGATAAGTTCAACCTGCTGCAACCTTTCGCTTCTCAGTCTTATATAGCGTTATTTTTGTGTTGCTTAGTAGCACCATAAGAATTTATAACAAGTAGCATGTCAGCTAAAAATAATATGTAAAATGGTCTAACAGTAAAACCAGTTCTGAAGTGAATTTGCCAGCGATCGAACCTGGGGCGCCCGCATACTTAGCGTGAATGCCTACAGTTAGAACACGGCCGTCAGTAATCATTTATATTAATGGCGTTTAGGTAATTTAGGTAACCCTACCACCCCAAATCTGGAAGAAATCCCTAAAGAGGGTTTATCCTGAAGTCTCATTTGAAAATAGCTACCTCTTACAGACTACCTGAAAAGATTGAGGTCGTAATCTCCTTACCCCGAGTCTCTGTGAGGAATTCGTTATTATATTATAGGTATATGCCAAGAAGCATTCATAATTTGTTCTATCTCTTAATTTAAAATATCTTATCACAAATTACCTTTAAATTTATTTTAAGTAGCTACTAAGCACTAAAACAATAATAAATCCTGAAAAATACCAATCCGAGACCCGTCGGAAATCTAATCCGAAACGCTACAGTGCACTGCAAAGGCTAACAACAACAATACCTGCGGTGATAACCAATGAAACGCCCCTTAAACATTGTCAACCCACTTCATGCAAAGTCTCTAACGTAACGTGTTTCATTCCAACTTTGCCTTTCTCCTCTCTATTCCGACCCCTTTCCGATCAGATTTTTGTGTTTTTTTCATAAATAAACAATAATCTGAATATTACTTTTTTGTCAATTGGAAGAGTCAACTGCTAATCCCGTACACTAAATTGGAAGAGTCAACTGCTAAACCCATTCAATAAATTGGAAGAGTCAACTGCTAATCCCGTCCAATAAATGAGTTAATAAAACATCGGTTTACAATAATTTTTGACACATATTTACCCCATGAATTTATAATATTACTTTTGGTACATAAACTGGACGCATATATGCAAACCCACAAAACATATTTTGGTTTACTTCAACCCAACCCACAAAACGCTTTTTTTGGTCCACCTAACCTAGCCTAACCTAACCCAACCTACAAAACGCATTTTTTGTTAACTTAATAATAAGCCCATATATTAATAATATGGACTTGTGCATAATCAAATAATGTCAAGAAAAATTAATTCCACACTTAGATTATACAAAATAACGTGATATTTCCTCAATAATGTCAGAAGAGGTAGGGTTGGAACCTTTTCGCATATATACATCAAATCGTATTGTGTTACACTTTTGGTATATACGTATACAATAGAACCTAGTGGTTCCCTTGAGGTAATTTCACCCAACCAACTTTAATAATGTTATAAAGGGTTTTAAGTGAACAAATCAGATTGGGAACTTGACAAACCATTTGAGTTTTTCTAAGATTTCTCTTCTGAGACTTTTTTTTATACCATCGTGAATCAAATCCAAACTCCAAGCATAAGGCAAATGTTCTAGTAGCAGTTATATAAATAGAAAAAACATCGTCGATTTTTTAAATTTCTTTTCTCATCTCGAAAGTTTTTGGTTTATTTTACTTTCTTTACAAATAACTTAGCTATTTATTTAAAAAGAAAACTTTCTTTGAAAAGGTTTGAAAAAACTTGAATTAGAACTTTCATTTGAAAAGTCTTGATATCCAAAAACTGTGGAATATTACTTTTGGGAAAGTTTGAAATATTCGTATGGATCTTCAATAAAAGTCGAAATTTATGAGCTTTTTGAAAGTTCAAACGCCATCGGGCTTATGAGATATTATTTTTCCCTTTGCATCGAATTTTTTTTCGATTCACGAACTTTTAACCTCTCGGCCCATATACGAGTATGTGTGTGAGTATTTCATACATCCTATTATTACCTTTCTTCTGTAGGACCTGTACATATAATACAATATATATGCACTCTACTTCAATGTATAAACGGTTGTTTCAGTGTAAGTTAAACAATTTAAAAAGGTAAATTTAGAGTGTGTCGGTATTGACTGAATTAGTATACTTAGTGATGTTTATGCATCCATTAAGTAATCGTTATATTTTATAGATAAGATATTTGGTATAGATGTAATATTTCATTTACCCAAGAATTAGAGATTTGCGAAAGACTTTCGTCAACATGCGACAGCAAAAGTCTGGAGAAGATGATGTCGAGATGCACCGAGTTCCGGACATAGAGGAAGACCAAGATGTGTAGCATTGAGAACGCGACGGTGAAGATGATATTTTTTTATTAGATTTTAGCGGATGTCCTTGATGGACGTGCTGATGATTTTGATTGTTTGGTATTTTAAATAAAATACGTCGATTAGCAATGCGGAAAGTGAGAGTGAATAATCGATGAATAGTAAACAGTGACGAATGGTCAAATGATTGATGATTCTTTATTTATCGGTAAGTAGGTATATATTCATTTCAGAACGGGGCGCGTGAGTGCGCCCGCAATATATTTTTATCTCACTCCTGTGCGTGCAGAGGTGGTCGCAGACATTGCGAATAATATTGTGGGTAGATAATTTGTTGGCGAAAACGGCGAGACAGCGCGATGCGTTCTCTTTCTACTGTGGAATGTATCGTAAATAGTATTTGCGGGTAAACAATATTAATGTTCTGGTATGCGACCTTTGCACATATCCGAAGGTCGTTTCGTCGGTCGTTGACCGTGCGTGTTCACAATATTCAGGGACGACCGTAGTTCCTACAAGATTTTAATTTTATTTATAATTTCATTTAAATTATTTTTAATTTCAAATCAAAAATATCGAAGAACTTAACGATATTTTTATCTATTTATTATTTGGTAACAGAGATCTAACAATACGCAGAGATCTAAACAAGAAAAATATTATGGGGTTGATTTTGGCACCAGCCTTATCTCATGTTTAGACCATATTACATCAATTTATCCTAAACTTGTTTAGGTTTACAAATTCTAAAATCAATGTGTACTTTCTGAACAAAAACAAAACTAGCAGCTCAAAGTGGTGTTCTGGTACCAACTAAAGTGTATTCAAGTGAAACTTGTCTCGACTAAAGAGCGGTGAAATAGGACATTGTGACACGAGGAAAGAATACGTATTGAAAGAGAATGCGCTATTCAAAATGAAGAAAAGAGCGTTGAAATATATCTAAAAGTAAAACTGACGATTCAAGTACTTTGAGGTGACCTAAAAAACATGATTATCTACTCAAAAGATTCCAACACCGTGATTAATAATTTCTAAAAACTTATTTTCTGAGATTCGCGGTTGTTTGCGAAGTATTATTAGCGAAGATCTGCTGAAAACATAATCACTAGCGTAAGGTTTGAATTTCTGGATAGCGGTATTTTTCACATCTCAATGAAAGATTGACTGAGGGTCTGTACGAGTATTATTGTTATTATATTTATTCCGCTTTGCCTGATTCGCCAAATTCTAGATTCAATTTTTTTTTATATATAAATACGTGTAGCCGCTAGACTGATATATTCTTATGTTAGTCATAAATATTGTGATGTTAGTCCGCTTTTAAAAAGTCTACACTTGCTTGGGTGTCGCGATCTGATTGATTTCATACTTTGTCTCTTTGTATTGAAGTCCCTTAATGGGACGTCTCCATTGTATCTTTCAAAACTGTGTTTGAGAGATGTTGCTTCGTAGAGGAGTAGAACTTTAAAATCGATTTATTTTTTATCTAATAAATTGATTGTTCCGAATCGATCCATAGGATGGAGTATTATAATCAAGCTTTTGCAGTTGAGGTCATGTGGCGCGGAATAGTGTATCTCTTAGTGTTACAGATATGGGTGGAGTGTACAGCTTTAGGATATTTATTTTAATCTATCAATAATAATGATTCGAGTCCCGAATTAGAGCGCCCTTGAGTAGGGTTAACTCTCTAAACGGCACTATATAAATTGTTATTTTATTATTATTATAGTGGACTTCTTAACGGTTTTCGTATAAAAAGTAAGCAACTGCATAACGTGAACTTTTATCAATTTCTTTTGAATGTTATATTAGATGTATAACGTACTCGTAATATAATTCAGTATAAACTGGAGAAGTACCAAAATGTAAGTGTTCGCTATATTTTGAAACAAATAAAAATTACCATAACCGAATATCGTGCCAGACTCCGATGAATTAAAATGAGATGGCGAAAAATCTCCACGTACTGTCAACCCTCTTCGGAGTGTTCAATACTCCGAGGTATCCCCAGTATCTGAGAAAAACACAATAATCTTTCTGGAGGTGCACTATCCTTATCATCTGGAGGTGCACTATCCTTATCATATGGAGGCGCACTATCCTTATCATCTGGATGTACACTATCCTTATCATCTAGAAGTGCGCTATCCTTATCATCTGGAGGCGCACTATCCTTATCATCTGAAGGTGCACTATCCTTATCATCTGGAGGTGCACTATCCTTATCATCTGGAGGTGCACTATCCTTATCATCTGGAGGTGCACTATCCTTATCATCTGGAGGTGCACTATCCTTATCATCTGGAGGTGCACTATCCTTATCATCTGGATGTGCACTATCCTTATCATCTGGATGTACACTATCCTTATCATCTAGAAGTGCGCTATCCTTATCATCTGGAGGCGCACTATCCTTATCATCTGGAGGTGCACTATCCTTATCATCTGGAGGTGCACTATCCTTATCATCTGGAGGTGCACTATCCTTATCATCTGGAGGTGCACTATCCTTATCATCTGGAGGTGCACTATCCTTATTATCTGGAGGTGCACTATTCTTATCATCTGGAAGTGCACTATCCTTATCATCTGGAGGCGCACTATCCTTATCATCTGGAGGTGCACTATCCTTATCATCTGGAGGTGCACTATCCTTATCATCTGGAGGTGCACTATCCTTATCATCTGGAGGTGCACTATCCTTATCATCTGGAGGTGCACTATCCTTATTATCTGGAGGTGCACTATTATTATCATCTGGAAGTGCACTATCCTTATCATCTGGAGGCGCACTATCCTTATCATCTGGAGGTGCACTATCCTTATCATCTGGAGGTGCACTATCCTTATCATTTGGAGGTGCACTATCCTTATCATCTGGAGGTGCACTATCCTTATCATCTGGAGGCGCACTATCCTTATCATCTGGAGGTGCACTATCCTTATCATCTGGAGGCGCACTATCCTTATCATCTGGAGGTGCACTATCCTTATCATCTGGATGTGCACTATCCTTATCATCTGGAGGTGCACTATCCTTATCATCTGGATGTGCACTATCCTTATCATCTGAAGGTGCACTATTCTTATCATCTGAAGGCGCACTATCCTTATCATCTGGAGGTGCACTATCCTTATCATCTGGAGGCGCACTATCCTTATCATCTGGAGGTGCACTATCCTTATCATCTGGATGTGCACTATCCTTATCATCTGAAGGTGCACTATTCTTATCATCTGAAGGCGCACTATCCTTATCATCTGGAGGCGCACTATCCTTATCATCTGGAGGCGCACTATCCTTATCATCTGGAGGCGCACTATCCTTATCATCTGGAGGTGCACTATCCTTATCATATGGAGGTGCACTATCCTTATCATCTGGAGGTGCACTATCCTTATCATCTGGATGTGCACTATCCTTATCATCTGGAGGTGCACTATTCTTATCATCTGGAAGTGCACTATCCTTATCATCTGGAGGCGCACTATCCTTATCATCTGGAGGTGCACTATCCTTATCATCTGGAGGTGCACTATCCTTATCATCTGGAGGTGCACTATCCTTATCATCTGGAGGTGCACTATCCTTATCATCTGGAGGCGCACTATCCTTATCATCTGGAGGCGCACTATCCTTATCATCTGGAGGCGCACTATCCTTATCATCTGGAGGTGCACTATCCTTATCATCTGGATGTGCACTATCCTTATCATCTGGAGGTGCACTATCCTTATCATCTGGAGGTGCACTATCCTTATCATCTGGAGGTGCACTATCCTTATCATCTGGAGGTGCACTATCCTTATCATCTGGAGGTGCACTATCCTTATCATCTGGAGGTGCACTATCCTTATCATCTGGATGCGCTTTGTCTTTGTATACTCGTATATTTTATATAAAAACTAAATTTCCATAAATCCACTCAAAATATTCCTCCTCTTTAAAGCCTCTACAATTCCCATTGTCATCCCTATTTTCCTTCAAATTTAGCCTTTATTTAAACTTTTGTTACTTTTTCTCAAATATTATTTCATTTTCAAAAGTGATGACAAGTTCACGGATACAAAAAATAATTATGAAGTAAAAGCTAATTGATTGGAAAAAATTGCTTTAAATCAATTAATTTGCCAAATGTATTTGCATGAAAGTGGTTAATTAATAAATAAACAATACGGGTTAAACCTATATCAAAATTTAAAAAAAAATCGCTTTAATCAAAACTTGAAGGGTAAATTTTTTTAATCTACAATTCTCAACAGAATACTTTGAGACTTGAAGATAAAACAAATTTCAACGGATAACTCAGTTTTTTATGAAACGCGACACATTTCCTTAATTAATTATCGAAGGTTTATCAGTTCCTTCGTGAATATTTTTTATCAGTTCCTTCTTGAAAAGGTCACATTTTTCAACTTATGAATACATTATTTGATAAAACTTCTTTTAAAGGTCATTTCTATTAATTTTTCATTAAATTGAACCTTAGAAAGTTTTTTTAAAAATAATTATTTATTTTCAATCAATACTTTCCTAAGTCATTTAAAAAACTTTTTCATGAGCGTTTCGGCTGAAGTACGGCAAAAAAAATCTCTTTATAGTTGATATTTTCACGGACCGCTTACTCAATTTTTATTTTCATGCAAAAAAATATTAAAAAAACAGTGATGTTTTTTTTAAAGTAACATTATAAACGCCATATTTTACTGGCAATGGTGTTAGACTCTGGAAACAGATACCAGCCAGTATAAAACTCGCCCCATTGTTGATATGTTTCAAAAAGTGAATTAAAGAACAAGTGAATTAAAGAACAAGTGAATTAAAGAACAAGTTAATTAATGAACAACCCTTCACTGATATAGCACGAACATTCTTATATTTGGGTTGATCTTGCAAGAGTCATTGCCAAAAAATTCATTAGATAATGATTTGATTAAAAACCGTTGTAAGCCTTATAATAATGAGGCATTAAACAACGGGGGAACAATTATTGTGATTTATATATCTGAAATGGAACTTTCATCTAAATTTGTTTTTAAAACCTAATAAAGTTAAAAATATATAATATGTATAATGGTGAACTTTATGACCTGCGCGCAGTCTGGTTGTCACTTAAGGCTTATTTAAGACCTATCTGGCGATTTGGAGGAGATTATTACATGGCAATTAACCCACCAGATTACACTGTATACAATGGAAGAGTGTTTTATAGTACAATACAATGAGTTTTGTATTTTTTATACAATATAAAAGAAGTATAATACTAAAACTGATATCCCGCTAGTCTGAGGGGTCTCTTACAACATAGTTGTTATACAATATAAAAGTAGTATAATACTAAAACTGAGATCCCGCTAGTCTGAGGGGTCTCTTACAACACAGTTTTTATACAATATAAAAGAAGTATAATACTAAAACTGATATCCCGCTAGTCTGAGGGGTCTCTTACAACATAGTTGTTATACAATATAAAAGAAGTATAATACTAAAACTGATATCCCGCTAGTCTGAGGGGTCTCTTACAACATAGTTGTTATACAATATAAAAGAAGTATAATACTAAAACTGAGATCCCGCTAGTCTGAGGGGTCTCTTACAACATAGTTGTTATACAATATAAAAGAAGTATAATACTAACACTGAGATCCCGCTAGTCTGAGGGGTCTCTTACAACATAGTTGTTATACAATATAAAAGAAGTATAATACTAACACTGAGATCCCGCTAGTCTGAGGGGTCTCTTACAACACAGTGTTTATACAATATAAAAGAAGTATAATACTAACACTGAGATCCCGCTAGTCTGAGGGGTCTCTTACAACATAGTTGTTATACAATATAAAAGAAGTATAATACTAAAACTGATATCCCGCTAGTCTGAGGGGTCTCTTACAACACAGTTTTTATACAATATAAAAGAAGTATAATACTAAAACTGAGATCCCGCTAGTCTGAGGGGTCTCTTACAACATAGTTGTTGTACAATATAAATGAAGTATAATACTAACACTGAGATCCCGCTAGTCTCTTACAACATACTCGTAGTTTTAGATAGTTTGAATATACACGTATGTGTATATTTGACGATTAAATTTTTCAATGTATAATAATAATACAAACATGACGAACCATCCCTCTGAATCCCTGTCGTTATAGGCGGAGAGGAGAGAATGCCAGACTTTCCTATCGCGACGCACATATTTCACCTCTTCTACATCCACACACCTTCTCATATAGCTCCTATGATTTCTCTGACTTTTACATACCCTTTTTTTTTAAATATCATATATTCAAAAACGGAATTGTGATCTGTAGAAGAATACTAAGGTTTTTTTAATACAAAGAAAACATTTCGCTTACGCTTGTTTTTTTTTAATACAAATAAAACATTTCAACTCGAAGGTTGCGGGTTCGATTCACGTTTGAATCTACTTTTTTTTTAAATTTGAACTGTCAAGACTACGATTGCTGAAGTTTAACAGCTTGTCAACATAAACCACTACATGCACTGGAGTTTTTCACATGTAAAATTGCTGACAATCGTAATCAATCACAAGGAATTATCTTTCGTATCATAAAGCCAAAAATGTGTTAAGAGGGTCAGTATAATAAATGTGTTAAGAGGGTCAATATAATTAATGCGTTAAGAGGGTTAATATAATAAATGTGTTAAGAGGGTCAATATAATAAATGCGTTAAGAGGGTTAATATAATAAATGCGTTAAGAGGGGCAATATAATTAATGCGTTAAGAGGGTCAATATAATAAATGCGTTAAGAGGGTCAATATAATATAATAAATGAAATTTGTTTAAAAAAAAGCTTTTTCAACGATCTAAATTTTTAACCAATTAAAGTTGATATCAGCAAAAGAAATATTATACCATATATATATGTTGAAAAATATTGGGTTCAGAAAATAAAAAAGCATTGCCCAATTTTTATTTTTCAAATAACTAAGATAAAATCTGAATAGTGATTTAAATATTGATACGAAACCCTCGTCATCAGATTCTGACACCTGCCCGTGTCCAGGCCTTGTGATTCAGCAGTCCTTCGTCGTTCTAAAGCATAGGTTCCCAAACTAGGCAATATCGCCCACTTGTGGGCGATTAAGGAATCTTGGTGGGCAATATTGGCTTCGGGAGAATTTGGTGGGCGATGTGAGGAGTCAAATGGGCAATAACAGATTGTTGAAAAAATAATGTCGCGTAAAAATGGGAGATTTAAGGATGCTATTGACAAAAATAGAGCCTAATATTGACAAATACATAGCACAACACCAGGTCAACACTCATCCTTCTCATTAAATGTTAATATTGATTTTACTTTTTTGTTTCAAATTAGTTCGAGCTAGAATAATTATATTTTTTTTGTTTATAAGTGTATATTTTTTTTGTTATATTTTATTAAATAACTTTATTAATTCAATTCAAAATTATTGTATTTCAAAACTTCCTATGTGAAATTATAAAAATGCACATGTTACATGAATATAAAAAAAAACGTATAGATACGCTTACTATTATCTTAAATAGAGATACAGTTTTCCAAATGTGGGCGATGAAAAATATTGACGTTGAAAAATGGGCGTCGAATCAAATAAGTTTGGAAATCTATGTTCTAAAGGAATCTATAATCATATTTTTAAAACTCTCTCCCCCCATGTTAAAGGTTGTCCTTTATTTAGACTTTACGAGCGAAACATTTCTCCACCCTCAGGCCCCGTGCAGAAGCATTGTCGGGGCTGTATCGATCCGCCCCCCGTGAGATGTCATCATCAATCACATTGTCTTGAAAATCAATTGCAGGGAGCACGCCACCCCACGCCACGCCAGCAGTGGCCTCCTTACCGATCTTGGCGAGCACCCGCTATACCTATTCCCATTCCTATAGACTGGTCACACATGGATGGACACAGGCTGCGATCCAATTATTCTATTCAAGCCGTTGTTTTATAATCTTACTTTCATTCTCCTGTGTACCCACCCGGTCGTACATGGTACATTCGGCGTTTGATTAGAAGAAGTTACTATACAGTAATATTTATAAACCAACCAGCTCAACTTGGATACATTTAAATATTTTGATCTTTGACAGATTTTACAAAAAAAACAAGTAAATGACCAATCGTTTAACAATAATGGCAGAAGTAGATTAAATGAATATGGACGGGATATTCTGAGTAATGTTACATTTATTCAGTTGTCTCTTATATTTAAATAAATAAATAAATTTAGATTTATTGATAACAACATATATGTTAATAGTATGTACGAGTACACACGAGTTTAATATTATAGAAATGCATTCCGAAATCGCATCATATTATATATCTCAAGATATATACAGAAAATACATTTAAAAGAAAAGTTATCAAAAGTTCTGGGTTCATCTCATAGCTCCCCCCGGCCGAGATACACCCCACCAATATATGACGAGCCCGGCCGCGAGGACATCAGATGTTTTTCAAACCTTCCTCAATAAGATTGTTCCAAACCTTCCTCAATAAGATTGTTCCAAACCTTCCCAGTAAGATTGTTCCAACCCTTCCTCAATAAGATTGTTCCAAACCTTCCCAATAAGATTGTTCCAACCCTTCCCAATAAGACTGTTCCAGACCTTCCCATCACCTTAGAACAATCAACAAATGTTCATACAATTCTCTTCTGAATTATACTTTAGTAAAAAATACATTTTCCTCCCAACGGAGTTTTTTAGAAGTCGATTATTTCAGAACACCTGTAACGTTTCTTCATTCTCTTCTAGATTATTGAACAATTTACATAATTTGAAACATAAATTAAGGGAGTAAAATCTTTATTACCCTCAAATACCAGTATTCAAGGCGCAATTTCACGCTGGTTTTGTCTTACAAAACAAGTTTTGTTTACGTGTTTACTTTCCTCTTCATAATATTTCAAGTCGACTGAATAAAATTCCGCGAAATAATCAATCTTGTAGAAGCGCCGTATACCAAAACCTCGCTCAAATGTGCTAGAAAAGTGAACGTAAATCGAAATTTCGTACGTTGTTTAAATTGTCTTCATTTCAATATACATAAAATGAGAATTGTGCGTTCCACAGTGGAAAACTAAGAATATGGGTAATTAAGGGGTGTTCTTCAAAACAAAAAATATAGAGAATTAAGGGATGCTATACATAAAGAGAAAATCTTGGCGTTTTTTAAACGAAAAATATCAGAAGGAAAAATGATGAAGTATTTTTTATCTGTTTGGAGAGATAGATCTCTCTCTTTTTTACTTTGGTTATTTATAAAATTTGCCAATATCAAAGTACATACTAATGATAACCTACGTAGCCTTATATATAAGACACCTGACTTCCATCACGGAGGTTTCGGGTTCGATTCCCGTTGAAACCTAGAGTTTTTAAAAAGATTCTAGTCTGGTTTTCACTTAATGCATGTTGAACATCTTTCTGATTGATTGGAAGGGATTGTTACCTGGAAATAAGCCCGCTAGGTGGTACTGTACAAGTTAAGAGAACAAATGTCACTGCATATAATGGGCGTATATTTAGCAGGAAGATATATAATACTTACACATGGCATTTCCATGTCAGGATAGGCAGCGAGAACAAGGTGCAGATATTCCGTATCGCGACACACATATTTCCATGTCAGGATAGGCAGCGAGAACAAGGTGCAGATATTCCGTATCGCGACACACATATTTCCATGTCAGGATAGGCAGCGAGAACAAGGTGCAGATATTCCGTATCGCGACACACATATTTCCATGTCAGGATAGGCAGCGAGAACAAGGTGCAGATATTCCGTATCGCGACACACATATTTCCATGTCAGGATAGGCAGCGAGAACAAGGTGCAGATATTCCGTATCGCGACACACATATTTCCATGTCAGGATAGGCAGCGAGAACAAGATGCAGATATTCCGTATCGCGACACACATATTTCCATGTCAGGATAGGCAGCGAGAACAAAGTGCAGATATTCCGTATCGCGACACACATATTTCCATGTCAGGATAGGCAGCGAGAACGAGATGCAGATATTCCGTATCGTGACACACATATTTCCATGTCAGGATAGGCAGCGAGAACAAGATGCAGATATTCCGTATCGCGACACACATATTTCCATGTCAGGATAGGCAGCGAGAACAAGGTGCAGATATTCCGTATCGCGACACACATATTTCCATGTCAGGATAGGCAGCGAGAACGAGATGCAGATATTCCGTATCGCGACACACATATTTCCATGTCAGGATAGGCAGCGAGAACAAGATGCAGATATTCCGTATCGCGACACACATATTTCCATGTCAGGATAGGTAGCGAGAACAAGATGCCGATATTCCGTATCGCGGCACACATACGAGTATTTCCATGTCAGGATAGGCAGCGAGAACAAAATGCCGATATTCCGTATCGCGGCACACATACGAGTATTTCCATGTCAGGATAGGCAGCGAGAACAAGATGCCGATATTCCGTATCGCGGCACACATACGAGTATTTCCATGTCAGGATAGGCAGCGAGAACAAGATGCAGATATTCCGTATCGCGACACACATATTTCCATGTCAGGATAGGCAGCGAGAACGAGATGCCGATATTCCGTATCGCGACACACATATTTCCATGTCAGGATAGGCAGCGAGAACGAGATGCCGATATTCCGTATCGCGACACACATATTTCGCCTACTCTTTATCTTGACAGCTTATCGTGCATCTCCCACGATCTGACTTTATCTTGACAGCTTATCGTGCATCTCCCACGATCTGACTTTTTGCATTTCCTTCATTCAAAATATAATTCATTAGATCCAACCATACACGTACTTTCGTTGCTCGTCTTCTACTCTGTTCGACTCTGTATATTTTCCTTTTAATTGATGATATCTTATTTACCGTACATTGTTGTTATTTATGCGTGTATTGTTTACGATTGATCGATTGATTTTTATTCAAATTGATATTTTGAAATTTTTTATAACATTAACGAAGGGTTAAACAAATAAAAAAAATCTAAGAATTAAAAAGACAAATTTAAAATTCATACAAAATGATCACAACTTGAAAAATCGTTAACTTCTGTTTCTCGTTTCTTATTTAATTATTACGGAACCATTTTAGTAGCGATAATTTTTTTTTGTGTTTAATGCAAATCAAGTTAACCGCTTTGTTTTCATTCGTTTAACAGCAAAATCATATTTAAGGGAGATTTCGGTGTGATATTTTTCGAAGTCTCGTACGAACACGATCGGAAACGTGTTCCTTCTTGCTCCGTAGCGCAAAGCCCGTAGCCTGTAGCTCATATCCTAACATACGAGTATATCCCGAAGCCCGTAGGCGTACCCGGCGTGGGTGGTGCGATAACATATAATAAATTGATTTCGCAAATAAAAATTCTGCGCGGTTACCCTAAATTAAATTGAAGAGTAAAATCAGAGTATCCAGACTCCAGCGTGATTTATCTCCGGCAAGTATGTAACAATATATTTAGACTTTGTCTTTATAAAAGAGGCAGAAAATGGAGGGAAGGAGGTTGTACGATCTTCAATATGACAATGTAATGTCTCTGAAAGGATATGGGGGGAAGGGGGTTGTACGATCTTCAATATGACAATGTAATATGTCTGAAAGGATATGTTTTTGTAAGAAATGTGGAAATTCCGAAAAGAAAGAAATTCCTCGATAATTTCCGTATGTAATAATATTAGTGCCTAATTCTTTTTTTTATTGTTTTGTGTTGATGATTAAACATGGTACATCTAGGTGATGCATTGCTTTACAGTTATTACTTACAACTAACGACCTTATTTTAGATAGATTAAATTGTTTTCATCCATGATTTCACAAGAAGTGAAAAAAAATTATTTGAGTGAAAATGCAAATAAATAGCTAATCTCTATCAATAATAGTAGAACTAAAAGAAAGGAATTCGTTCAAGATAAGGGAAGAAAACCAAAGGGAAATTATGATAAAATAATATATTTTTAGAATCAAACATTTAAAATTATATTTTTTGCTCTTGAGGGAGATTTATGATGAAGTGACAAATGACAAATAATGAGATATGACACCGCAGTTGCTTCATTTATCAAAATACTTTATCAGTACTTTTACCAACATTTTTCAACATGATGAATTAATTATTTTTTTAAAGCAATGCCAAAGCTCTTGTTAAACAATATCGAGCACGCATTCCTGAAGATTTTTGTTAAACAACATCGAGCACGCATTCCTGAAACATTTTGTTAAACAATATCGAACACGCATTCCTGAAGCATTTTGTTAAACAATATCGAGCACGCATTCCTGAAGCATTTTGTTAAACAATATCGAGCACGCATTCCTGAAGCATTTTGTTAAACAACATCGAGCACGCATTCCTGAAGCATTTTGTTAAACAATATCGAGCACGCATTCCTGAAGAATTTTGTTAAACAATATCGAGCACGAATTCCTGAAGAATTTTGCTAAACAATATCGAGCACGCATTCCTGAAGCATTTTATTAAACAATATCAAGCACGCATTCCTGAAGCATTTTGTTAAACAATATCGAGCACGCATTCCTGAAAAATTTTGCTAAACAATATCGAGCACGCATTCCTAAAGCATTTTGTTAAACAACATCGAGCACGCATTCCTGAAGCATTTTGTTAAACAACATCGAGCACGCATTCCTGAAGCATTTTGTTAAACAATATCGAGCACGCATTCCTGAAGAATTTTGTTAAACAATATCGAGCACGCATTCCTGAAACATTTTGTTAAACAATATCGAGCACGCATTCCTGAAGCATTTTGTTAAACAATATCGAGCACGCATTCCTGAAGCATTTTGTTAAACAATATCGAGCACGCATTCCTGAAGCATTTTGTTAAACAACATCGAGCACGCATTCCTGAAGCATTTTGTTAAACAATATCGAGCACGCATTCCTGAAGAATTTTGTTAAACAATATCGAGCACGAATTCCTGAAGAATTTTGCTAAACAATATCGAGCACGCATTCCTGAAGCATTTTATTAAACAATATCAAGCACGCATTCCTGAAGCATTTTGTTAAACAATATCGAGCACGCATTCCTGAAGCATTTTGTTAAACAACATCGAGCACGCATTCCTGAAGCATTTTGTTAAACAACATCGAGCACGCATTCTTGAAGCATTTTGTTAAACAACATCGAGCACGCATTCCTGAAGCATTTTGTTAAACAATATCGAGCACGCATTCCTGAAAAATTTTGCTAAACAATATCGAGCACGCATTCCTAAAGAATTTTGTTAAACAATATCGAGCACGCATTCCTGAAGCATTTTATTAAACAATATCGAGCACGCATTCCTGAAGCATTTTGTTAAACAACATCGAGCACGCATTCCTGAAGCATTTTGTTAAACAATATCGAGCACGCATTCCTGAAAAATTTTGCTAAACAATATCGAGCACGCATTCCTGAAGAATTTTGTTAAACAATATCGAGCATGCATTTTTGAAGCATTTTGGTCTTCAGATATAATTGGTGTTTTTTTTATTGATATTAGACAATACTACTTAAAAACTTTAAAATAATATAACAATTCAAATGATAATGAGGATAAATCCACAAAGATTCCGTAAGTGTATGTATGTGCAGGAATGTGTCGGCTCTGCTTTGGCCTTCACATTCCTTCAACTTCTTCGCATTTGCGTATATTATGTAAATACATATTTGCCAAAAGAAAAGCAAAGGAAACTTGTCAGGGGAAGACGAACTATAAAAAAAGTATTTTCGAATCTCTCGATATCCGATGAATGTAACACATTTGAATGTTTAATGTGTAAAATTCGTTATTTTTAACAAAAGACTTTCCTAGATATGAAACAAAATACAAACTTACTCTTTTCAAAACAATTATGTAATGATAAATCAGCTCTACTTACTGATATTTAAAAAAAATGCACAATACCACGCAACCACTGCTAAACGGTAAACTTGACGCCATTAGACACAAGTAAATACTCAAATGCACAATACCACGCAACCACTGCTAAACGGTAAACTTGACGCCATTAGACACAAGTAAATACTCAAATGCACAATACCACGCAACCACTGCTAGACGGTAAACTTGACGCCATTAGACACAAGTAAATACTCAAATGCACAATACCACGCAACCACTGCTAAACGGTAAACTTGACGCCATTAGACACAAGTAAATACTCAAATGCACAATACCACGCAACCACTGCTAAACGGTAAACTTGACGCCATTAGACACAAGTAAATACTCAAACTAAATTGAATTCATCAATTTAGAAGCAAAACCTACGAATATTCTGTGAACTAAAAAACACTCGAATAACATTTCTCCATTCAACTCTTAAAGAAAATGATGGTGCAATATAAATTGGCGCAACAAATTGAGAATATGTGAAAATATGTTGTTTATAGTTAAGGCATTAACGTTGTGGTGGTTTAAAAACATTGTAATTTATTTTTATCAAACACTGTTTATTCCATTTTTTTGTGACGGTATAACCCTATCGGTTTCAAGGCTTTCACCTCACCTTCAGGGGAGCACAAACCGGTACCGAGCAGGTACCGATATACACGCTTCAACGGTTGGGGGCTGAGGGGTGAGGGAGGCATGGGACGATTTCGGCCAAGAGCGGAGAGATTTTCGGGATACAACTGTTCACCAGATGTTCGGATCGATGTACTGACTTGGAAATTTCTAGGACCTCTAATCTGTCCAATTTATTTCCGTTACTACTGATATGTAAGAATTTGGCATCATCGATAGAAAAAGTATGGTTTTCACGGTGACAATGATTAGCCATTTCAGAATAAATTAGAGGATTTGTTAAGGCGGATTTGTGTTCACGAAATCTCTTTTCAAAAGATCTTCCTGTCTTTTCTATATAGAAATTATCAGTCAGCACATAAAAGTTTATGCACAACACTGTTGCTAAGTATTCCATTTTTCCCTTTCCCTTGTTTGTGCTCCCCTGAAGATGAGGTGATAGCCTTGAAACCGGTAGGGTTATACCGTCACGAAAAAGTGGAATAAACAGTGTTTGATAAAAGTAAGTTGACAATATGTGAAAATATACTTATATAACACTTAATAATATAATATTGACGGGAAGATCGTGCAAAGTTTTCGACAGTTCGACCAATCACCACTCACTCACCCTGTTATGGGGGACAATATAAATTTCCGTCCAGCGGGATCAACACAGGTTTAACAATGTATTCCCTCAAAATCATATCAAATAAAAACAGAGTCAATTTATTGCGTTCAGCACATGAAATTGCCTATACCGACACTCTCTAGATACATTATTTTTATATTAAAATTAAAATACACCCCGTCATTACTACCCCGGCAGAATGACTTTAAATTTAAATTGATCTTGATATTTTTATCACTTTATTCAAATTAATTACTATATGTCTCAAATATGACGAGCAGAAATCCAAAAGTATCATATCAATTATTAACATTACGTATCAATTAACATTAAGTAATACAAGATTTTGCATAGCGAGATTTTTAAATGTGTACATTGTTTATCTGAAAAAAAAACGCTTTACCCAAAGAACATAAAATTTTTAAAATATCATTGAATTATCTCGTTATTTCATACCGTTAACTCCACCCCCTCCCCACCTCGCTCCTAACTGAGGTCTAAAGAATGAAGAATGGAAACAGGGAGATCCTCATTCCATCACTCTTCCAAATTCTGTCTTTATCTCGTTATGCAAAGTTCCCGATCACTTTCATCTTTAATTGTTTCCCCCGAACAGCGAACACTGAACACCCCAATCAGCACGGGAATTGATCCCATCAACTTGTTATCCCGCGCTTCTACGCAACTTTCTGGTATTGTGTTACAATGGACATTAAGCCTGAACAATGTCTGGGGGTCGGGGCGGTTTCTTAATCATTCCAAAAATTATTGTAAAATCTCGAGGCTTTATTTTATGGGGTTTGTACTTCGAAAGCGATTTCTCAAAAAGAATTCATTAAATGTTATAGTCGTCAGTTTATTAACATTTAGGAAATACTAGTACGTTTGAATAGTTGCTAATCTTTCTTGTTTATTTTATAAAACTTACATACTATACTCGTACTATACGTGTGTACCTTGAATAGTCAATATTTGTGTGCCTTGAATAACATAGTTGTCAGGAACATAAAACCATGTAATATCCAACATAATTGGAATAATTAATGTAGCATCCGTCAGCAACTTAAAAAGAAACCCTTACACCCCTCCTCACGTTTAAAAGGTAGTATACTATCCCAACATACCCCTAGACGATACCTTGGAGAATAGTCACTTATGAAAAGCGCGCTCATGTAAGTAGAGATACCTCGAAAATTTATTTAGGTTTTCTCCACCATTTGAGAGCAACGAACGAATCCCCCGCAAACTCCACACCAATGCTCCACAAAGTAACTTGCTACGTGTTATTAGCGCACTGTAGAGGGATCTAGGAATTTCTCCCGCCATAAATGACTTAAGAGTCTAACCCTAACACCCTATAAGCAGACTCACACAGTTCATCCACATGAGAACCAAATGAGAGCCTACTGTTAATATTAATTCCTAAGTCTTTGATGCGTTCTGTTCAGTATCATAAGACCGTCGACAATGTATCTATCATATTTGAAAATTATTGCTCTGAAAAATGACAAGAGTTTTCATTTCGAAATATTGAAATTTAGTCAATTCATTTGACTCCACTCCCAAATACAGTTCAAATCCGACTGGAGATGACCGATGTGGAACTTCCGATACAATTTGTATCCATTTGATAATGTACTCGTACATACAGATATGTATTCATTACAGTTATATAACCTACGATCTATTCGTCTTCGTTCTCTTAAGTAAGACATTTTTATAAGGACTGCCTCTCTTGAGATGTTGACTCCCAGCTATCCTATATGTTTGAAGGCATTCCTGGAGGACGTCTACCAGGGGATATTTCATGTATTTCCATATGGGGAACTTATGTTAAGTAGTATTCACCCTTTCCCCATGGACTCACCAACGTTTTCTTTAGTCTTTCCGCACTTAAAATAATATAAACAACTCGGTTAATGCGATGTACGAGTGTCTTTGCATTTATTTTTACAGTATCATGTATGTGTACAGTATCCGGCGGTAAGTAATACACATTCGGTTTTTTAGAGCTTCGTCTCTGTCCCTAGAACGCTTGACTGACAAATCGCGACGGAACACGTGTATGAATGACAGAGACGACACTCTACAAAACTGAAGTTAGCCGATTATGGCCGACAGTCACTTTCTCAAGCCCGATGGGTATTACTTACCACCGGGTACTGTACATTTTTGTAATAATCTAATATCAAATGAACATTATTTGGTATTAGATAGTAATAGTAATAATATGAGGACAATTTATATAGCGCCGTTTGGTGAACAAATTCTCTTCAAGTGCGCATTAACTTTGGAATTCGAACCCAATATTATTGACAGATTAATAATATTACAAAATAAATCAAGTTTTCGGTGGGGTGGGGGTGGATACGGCCATCAGATTTGGACCTTGCCTAGGTCTGCATATTTAATAACATATTTGGCATGGAAACCGCAGAACAATTCCCAAGGGAAGACGAACTACGACTAAACCTTAGATCTTCCGATATGTGATACTCATAGTGATCGTAACACATTCGACTTTAGGTGAAGCGGAGTGTATTTTATGTGTGTAGTGGTCATATGTTATATAATTGATGGAACTGTTCTCAATAACATACGCAAGAACGGGTCTTCCAGCCGCTATGCCTGTTGGAAGGGCCTTAACTCTTCTTAACGGGACTGCTTCGGATATTGACATATTTCATATCACATTACCAAAAGCAAAAGTAAATTTTCTTCTTAGATTAAGCGCGTTAGAAAGCACTCATCAACATACTTAAGTGACTGAATATATATGTAACATACGTTTGTGTGTAAATACTCATTTGTATACATATGCATTATTTTTTACTTTATATAATTTTAAAAAAAAAATTTTCCCTGTAATTTTTCTTCTTTTTTAATGTCTTGTATTTTTCAATGTAATTGGGCTAAGCCTGTTTTGAAAAAATAAATAAATAAATAAATAAATAAAAATAATCATAAATTCCTCTTGTTGGGTGGAAGGATAGGAAGATGGTGGCTGCTGCCATTAAATAGGAACTTCGTGGATAAAGTTTTATATGTTAGTGTTTCATCGCGAAGTTTGGTTTATCATACTTATGTTATGAAAACTTAATTTTAATTTTCAAAGCTTGATCGTTGTCACAGGCCTACAGCGGAATTCCAACCGCAACGTAAGCACCGTAACGTGATCGCGTGGTTTCTTTCCACTACGAAAGAACGATAGCACGGCTTCCACAAAACTACGAACAAGCCCTGAGGATGAAAACTGCAACGTTTTCGAAACATCGACATCATACTCGTACCTACGTATGAAAATAGTATGAAAACTTTATGATCGAACTGATACGAAGTACCACGATGTTCATGACATACTACCAATACATATAACTACCAATACATATACTACAAATTCATTAAAAAATCTGTCTGATTACATTTATTTCACTTTTAACACTTAATTCTTATAACTGTAAAGTTCGTCCATATATTAACACCACGATTAATGAAAAATCGATGATGTCTTCAGTATTTTTTAACAATCAACTCCAGTGGAAGAATAGTAGGAGTAATGCCACGAAACTCCTATACTCGTAATCCTCTTTAATCCATTGATATACTCGTACGAGTACTGGCTGAGAGCGGGTCTATTTTCTCCACAGCGTTTGCCTCGCGCCCCTTCGTAAAAATGTCAAGGGTGAATTCTATCTTGAATAAATGTTTTGAAATATATCGAAAAACATTATTATATAATATATTTATATACGCGACGGCTCGGGACCAAAGTGTGTATAAAGATATCAAAGCAGAATGTGAATCTTAGCAAAAATATTAATGTTTATTTTTAATATTAAAGCCTAAAATGCGAAAATAAAAGAGTTCAGAGAAAAAACGACATATAATATCTCTTCAAATATTTAACATTAAAAATGTACAATTTATCTATAAATAGGAAAGTTCTTCCTATAAAGACAAAACGCAACGTTCATTTGTATACGAAATTTGTGATGAAGGGATGACCACTTCGCCACGGGCCTTGCCTAATTTGTGATGAAGGGATGACCACTTCGCCACGGGCCTTGCCTAATCAAATTGTTATCTTTATCTACAAAATGAGTTGAAATTTATACGACAAGACATTTATACGACAAAACATTTATATTACAAAAGATTTATTCAACAAAACATTTACACGACTAGGAATTTATACGTCCAGTACTTTATACCGAGCATTTGTACGGTGGTAATACCAATACCAATAGTTGATATTACAATAGAGCACAATACAATAAATGCACAATGTTTATAGTATAATACTTACTCGTATTTTGAACCCATCTTAACGAAATGGAATATCCACGTGGGATGGGAGGGGCACACAATATTACGAAATGGAATATCCACGTGGAATGGGAGGGGAACACAATATTACGAGTATTTTCTAGACATACTCGAACATGGATTTTCTACTCGTACTCGTATTCTGTTGATATTCAAGCACTAAACATTTAACTATGTTCATATTAATGCACATTTATAGTTTATTTGGTAAATGTATATTTGAATTTATACGTGTTTCTCTCTTATATATTATATATTGGAAACAAAACTGTTTTAAGCACATCTTAATTAGTTTTACCAAAACCCTTTTAACCAAATCTAATTAACCGGTTATTTGGACTATATCAAAATAACCGAAATCCGGGTTTTAATTCGACTAATCGGTCAAAAAGTAAAAAAAATCCATTTTCAATACAAGTTTATTTTTTAATTATATTTTAGTAAAGTGTTTGACCATTGCTTCAAACACGACGTCTTATTATGCAGATGTTATTTTTGAATACCATCTTCGTGCCGACGATAGATTATCAATAGTCATTTTTTTCTAATCCCAAACAACAATCGTAAATAAACTATTCATATTGTGAGCATTCGAAATACATTAGTTGTGTTTGCAAGCATTCATCTATCCTGTTTCATTTTATTTATTTTAAGTATAGAGATATCCTTAACGCCTCAACCAATAATTAAATAAACAATGTCTACCTACAGAACAACGATCGTTCTCGGATATAAAAGTCTTCGAAAACCAGTTAGTCGAAATAAGCGGTTAATTGGAAACCCTTATCTTTGTTTCTCGTTTTACAAGTAGCTAAAATAATATTTATTAAGTTTCTAGGTAAATTACGTACCAGTGGTAGACATAGAAAGTGCTTGGCTTATAAAATTCCTCTCGTATTAATATTTTGTCGTATAAATGCTAGAGTATAAGTTTCAGTCGTACAAATATAATATAATGTCTGCGTACTAATTTCATTTTTATCGCGCGCTCAACGCTGAACGTCGTAGTTCTCTGCCATTTCTGGAATTTGATGTACCCCCTGTCTCTATATTTCCTGGTCCTAGGTTGCAGCGTTGATGGAAGGTCTTGTTAACTCATTTATTTGATGTATATCTTAGAAGAGATAATCCTTTTGTTCGTTTTACCTCAACTGTCTCCTTTACAGCCCACCAGGTTTTTTTTATTCTTTCTGGCAATATGCTCAACGCATGTTGAAATTCTTTTCCTGCATATTGTCGAAAACCTTTCGGTAATCTCTAATAATTGGATAGTTGAGACGTTGGTTTACTTCGTGGCTCGTGGGATACGGAGCATTCGCTTCCAACACGTTTCGAAAATATCTTTCGTGTAAATACACACAATAAAATATATAATTACTCCCTTTCTCTCTAGAGAACATTTCAAAATTGACGTAATTGTTTACGTTTTAATTTATTACTTAGTAAGTAATCAAAAACAAATATTTAATATTTCAGACCTCATCATTTCACCTATCCTCAATTAGTTTAATGTGACAAGACACAAGCTAGTGCCACACTGAAACTCCATCCCTCAATTAGTTTAATATGACAAGACACAAGCTAGTGCCACACTGAAGTCCCATCCCTCGGAAGTTGATACAACCTACCTTCTCCCTTTTCCGGGCTTCGTGACATTTGGGTAAATTTACACTCGGTTGTTTGACAACGAGATGATTTGTTTGGATTGTCTCGGCGTTACTTGAATTTGACACATCATTTCAATGTTGACTTCTCTGAGTACATTTTTACTATCCTTTTAAGATCCGCACGATATAATCCGCTATTACAGAACGTTTTAAGATCCGCACGATATAATCCGCTATTACAGAATGTTTTAAGATCCGCACGATATAATCCGCTATTACAGAATGTTTTAAGATCCGCACGATATAATCCGCTATTACAGAATGTTTTATTTCTCATTTCTTAACGGCAACTCGAGATAACTCACTTCATGTTAATTATTTTCTTTCCCAAAATATTTTTCGGCGTTCTACTAAATAGATTATAAGAGACCTTGGTAGTAATTTGGTATTTAGGTCTGAACCCATTCCGTTTATTTATTTAAAACTTTATTGTACAAGATTCTACATATGATGGTGGGTTAATTGCCGAGTGGCCATCTCTACTAACTGACCATACAATTATTTTACAAAGTTTTGAGCGAGCGATTGTGGATTTACGTAATGGATGAGAAACGTAAAGAAAAAACTATGCAATATCAAAAGAACAAAAAAGAAAGAAAATACATATTTAATAAGGTCATCGATGACCGGGAGAGGAAAGGGAGAAAATTAGGAAAAAGACGCTACATCACTGAAGAAAGAAATAATGTTTTATTTGTTAGACTTACTGGCTAGTTCTCCATTCGTTTATCCGTGGCCAACGATAATTTCAAAATAATGGATTTTTAAAGCCATATAACTAGAAAATTAAAGCTGTATAGATATAAATAGTGTGAATATTTGCATTTTGTCTAACTGGCTTTAATTTAAATAGCATAAATGAATTCACATTTAATCGAATTGTATTCCCACCTTCAATCAAATCGACTAAAACTAATATGATTCAATACTTTAGTTTCATATAATTATTTATTTTTATTTTTATATAAATCCTCGTGTGTTGTTGGTCTACCAGTTAGCATTCACGCTGAGCAAGTGGGTATCTCAGGTCCGATTCCTGGTAAATTCACCTCTGGACCAGTTTTACTCTTAAACCGTTTTACATTTAAATTAATATTTGCAATTTATTTTTATCAAACACTGTTTATTCCACTTTTTTGTGACGGCATAACCCTACCGGTTTCAAGGCTTTCACCTCATCTTCAGGGGAGCGCAAACAAGACTTGTCTTAGGGTTATACCGTCACAAAAAAGTGGAATAAACAGTGTTTGATAAAAATAAATTACAATGTCCTTAAACCTCCACAACGTTAATGCCTTAACTATAAACAACATAAATTAATATTTGTTTATAGCTTACACTAGTATACAGCTTGCCGTAAATTCTTATAGCGCTAGCGAAAGGTTGCAGCTCATTGAACATGCCGATCGTCTTGGAACTTTAATATTTTTGACGTCGTAACTTTGGGTTCGGTATTTCGAGACTATGTGCTCGTTGAAGTGCAACAGCTTGCACGCAATTGACTAATACACGCACAGGAGTTTATCATTCGCAGAATGTCATACAATCATGATCGATTACGGCGGATTATGATTGAATATCCTCGTGATCCATGATCCGTTGAATGCGGTCCTCGAAGATCCCACTTGAGAACATGAGGATGTTCGGAGCTTATCAACTCGAGAGGTCAAATTGCATGCTGATGCTTCATATGCATAACATTGGATACAATTTTGGTACAATGTACGAGTATATTATTACCTCGAGCTAAACACGATAGTTACGCGGAATGGTTATCAGAACTGCGTCGGGGCTTTCACGGCTATTACTTGATTTTCCTTATATTTTCTCTTGATTGTCGCAACTTTTATTCACATCAGTATATACCAAGACATACGAGTATATACAACACTCCTACTCCCACTTAACATCCACAATAGTACTTTTCATCTGGGACCTAGTCTTACACCCCAAAACACTAAATTTTGACTGCAGTATACAATTCCTATAACATGTATACAATTTAACAAGTATACAATTCCTATAATATCATTATACAGCATGTATACAATTTCTATAACATCAACTGTGGTGCAGAAGTCAATGGGAAACCATCCTACTATTTTTTCCAAGAAAGCAACATGAATATGCTTAACGATCTGTGTGTCATATTCATCAGCATTGAGGTCACGACGAAAAAGAATCTGTTAATTTACTTATCCACGTATTCATTTATTTTCTAATTTGTTTCGTAAGTAAATCAAGACAACTATTAATGTTTTAGATCTTGGCGAGACACAAACTAGAGGCGAACTGACACTCCGCCTTTCTGGGTTTCGGTACTGCCTACCTTCTACCTTTCTCTGGTTTCATGAAAATAAACTATTCTGTTTCAACTCTAAAAGTATTTATTTAAACAAAGTATTTATTTTAACTACGTTCAAAATCTAAATATTTATTTACGGTTAAATGATTATTGAATTGATCGAGATATGTCAACCATTTTCCACTCGAAACAGTTTCAAAGTGTTCCTCGAAAAGGAATGATATTCGTATATCAGCCATAAAATGGATCGTGCAATAATATTACAGTCGCATGGGTTACATAGCTTCCCCCGGGGGATGGCGCGGCACAGCAATAAAACTGCTTTTTATCTGCCCCCGGGGGCTCCCGCTCGAGACCCGCCGATCTCGGGTCTTACTTCAACCCATTTATACGAGGATTTCTGAGTATGAAACAGATTGAGAACGCACGCATTGCGTTATCAAATCTAACATAGCATAGTTCCGTGTATTAAAGGCTCAGATACAAATGGGTCCAACATCAACAAGTTAGTTTACCAACTTACATAATTCACGCATTCATTTATTTTTAATTCACTTTGTAAGTTATCCAAAACAAGTATTAAATGTTTCAGCCCTTCTCTTAAACAATAAATATGACATACATAGTTGTTTTGAATTACTATCACATATCAGAAGACATATATATATTTTTTATTTTTTACGCTTTTGTTGTATACAATACAACCTGGCGGGTTTATTATTGGCATGTGACAATCTGGCGGGTTTATTGGCATGTGATAATCTGGCGGGTTTATTGCCATGTGACAATATCTCCCAAACTACTTGATTAAAGAGACCTTAAATAAAAACAAGGCTGGAATCATTTAAAAAAAATCTGAGTTCCAACCGGAATCGAACTCGCAACCTTCAGGCTGAAAGTCAGGCGTGTTACCAACTAGGCAGCAAAAATGTCTTTGTAGTTCCATTTTATTCGTAAGTTTTGTACGAATTTCTTACCAAATATTATTTTTTCTAAATATATGGAGATGCGGAGATTTTCTAAATCTAGTAGCCACAGCCAGCACCTTCGTATCCTTACATTCAAATAGGTTTTTTTTTGTAATATTTGATTTTTTAATATTATTATTTACTTCTTGTCAATAAAGACGGGTTCGAATCCTGAGTTAGATCTTCCTTGTGATGAGTTTACTTACGTCAGTTTGTTTGCGTATTTTTTCGCTATCTGAACCCTCTCCATCCTCAATCACGGTACGATTTAGTACTGTATTCTCACTTAATACAGGTTGCAGCAAAAATGCCTCTCGGATTTACCACCGTCGCTTTATAGGCGCTAGTGGTGCGGAGTGGAGTTGAATTGTGTCCTTGAAAAGCCTCTCGGATTTACCACCGTCGCTTTATAGGCGCTAGTGGTGCGGAGTGGAGTTGAATTGTGTCCTTGAAAAGCCTCTCGGATTTACCACCGTCGCTTTATAGGCGCTAGTGGTGCGGAGTGGAGTTGAATTGTGTCCTTGAAAAGCACGGCGGTAAGTAATACTAAAATATAACGTCTGTTACACCTCACAGCGTTCGAACATCACAAAATGCCTAAGCAGGGAAAAATACCGTTATCAAATCTCCACGACGTTCAGCCCATAAGCATACTGCCCCTATGAAAATGTCTGATCGAAGGGAGAGAAAAATTTTCCTCCCAGATCTTCAGTTCCGTCCGTACAAAATTATGGTTATAAAGTAACATGATGAACGCGACTGGGTCAACCACAGTGCGTCGTTTTAGGCTGAAAGCTGCTATCCGATACGACTTCGGAGCAATACCACCAGAAATGACCAGGAGAGTAATGTTGAACTTTTTGATGACGGCTCAGAAGTGTATAGAAAATATATTCTAAAAGTTATATAAAATTTTAATTATACAATTTTTAAAACAAGATTAATAAATATTAAACTTTTCCTTTCAAAATTGTAAAATAAAACATCAGCGATGCCTTTTTTATCAACTTTTTAAAACAGCGAGTTATTTTTATCTAACCCTTGTAGAAATGGATTCACCTAATTTAAACATTATCAAATACTCTTGTCAAAATGAGGAACAAAGTCTATGAAATACAATATAATACACAATAAATGAGGTTTCCTATCTTCCTTTCATAAGCCCGGGGCGCATTAAGCGAGGCAAACAATTGCTGTTTAATCAGCAACAACCCCTTTAGGCACCTATAGATGGGTACAGAGCAGTGTACGGGTATGTCAATAGGCAAACACGTCAATAGCCCAGTCAGCCTCGATACATTGCAGATGAGGAAGACGTCAGCATCTCGAGCAGAGCAAAGCAGGGCAGAGCTGGCGTAACTTTTTATTGAAAGGGTTCAAGTTAATAATGAGTCGTCGCCGTAGCTTAGTGAATACTCACTTGCTTAGAATCCAAGTTAAATTTTTTATAGCAATCTTAGATTAAAAATTGTTTTTTTAGCTATGGATTTGTATAGGAAGCTTTAAACTTGAATTCTTAGGGCTCTCTTGGATTGGAAAATGTTTTATAACCGTGGATTTTTATAAAGCTACAGCTTTGAACTTGAATTCTTAAAGATCTCTCGGATTGACAGATGTTTTATACCCGTGAATTTGTATAAGGCTACAGCTTTGAACTTGAATTCATAGAGCTCTCTTGGATTGACAGATGTTTTATCACTATGGATTTGTATAAGGCTACATCTTTGAACTTGAATTCTTGGAGCACTTTGGATTAATAGGTTTTATTAGTTATGGATTTATACATCACCACTTCGTAATTCATGTCACTCTTAAAGCTTTCCAAAATCAATAAGATGAAAATAACCTGAAAGTAAAATCGTTCTGAAATTCAATCCACTGGGAATCGAATATAACACCCTTGGGTGCTTTGCAAGCATGCTAACCCTGGACTATGACGCCGTAAGATTATGACAATTAATTTGGAGAATGTTTGAGTATTGTATTACACTTAGTTATATACAGTACAACATGGTGGTTTTTTAACAATATTGTGATTTCCCACAACCAACCAGTAAGGTGGAAACGAGATCTTAACTGAATACCGGAATAAAACCGCTTTACAAAATTTAATACAAATTGGGTACCTGTAGTTCTTTGAAGGACAGGTGTCTCATCAGCTAGACGACGGAGTTCGTCAAGATGCAAATAGAAAAAAATAATGTGGACAACTCTTGAAAACTATTTTAGAAATAACGAATTTAAAAATGGCGAAAGATGTGTGTCGCGAAAGGAAAATAAAGCACCCTTTACTCTCTGTCTACCCGACAAGGAGAAGGCGTGATGATATTGTTGTTTTCACTTTAATCTTTTTTTCTTTCAATCTGAAATTATTAAAAAGAATTCGTTGCCTTTTAGCAACTGGCAAACATCCTAAGTATTGCCGCAGGCCGGAGATCACGCTTCCCTGGTCCAGGAGGAACGAGACGCCGCCCCGCGCGGTGACGCCTGAGTGGGCGTCGCGCCGCTGCCGACTCCGTGCGTCACTTCAGTCTCAGCGCTGGGGCTCATTACGCGTATTTACCCTATATACTCGGATAACATACCCATAATCTGCAGCGTCAGACCTCTCGCCCTCGCCCTCGCCCTGTCCCGCGCCCGTCACTTAATACCGCTCCGTCACAACCAACTGTTGACTCTATTTACTACCACTTGATTGGACAATTAATAAAAGTACCGTATTTTTCGGAATCAACTTTTTACTTAGGAAAGTCGATTCAAAATTGAGGAGCGTCTTATGGTCTGAAGATAGGGGATACATGGTTAAAGGTCACAGCAGAATATAATTTAAACTTACAAAATAAATACTATGCTCGCATATCGTTTTATACATAACATATACATATGTTTAATTTTAATACCTACGTGTAAGTTGCGCATAGGATGGTATCAAAAATGACAACAATAGTTTAGATAATAGCTTAAAAGGTGGCAGTAACGAGACTAGGGGCAATGCCGAGACGAGTGACAGGGCCGAGACTAGTTACAATACCGAGACGACTGAATATGAACAGAAGGCTGCTTATTATTTTCTACAAATTGTCTCATTTATTTGGGGTGCGTCTTATCGTCCGAAAATACAGAGTATATTTTTTTTATATTGCCTTTATCTTGATTGTCAGCTGTCAGGCAGGGGTTATTCTGATGAACAAAGTGAGAAATTCTTGTAACATCTATTATTCGTAAACTGTTTTACTATTTTTTTAACCCTGTCTTACGATGTCCTCAGTGCTGCACATTTTTTTCCTAGAATCAATATTGCTTATACTATCAGTAAGTGATTCATAGTAGGAACTTGTATTTTTTGTTATATTTATTATATTTTTGCTGCATACAGAAAAATCAGGTGATTTTTGCTACGTGAAAATCTCTTTCAACCATTCACAAAAATGTTTGAAACGAAATCAAACTGGAACCCTCTTTCATCAGTCACCAACGTGGATTAAGCCCGCAGCCCCCGAATCGAAAGACAGGTGTCTTACCAACTAAGTTACGAAGATCATCAGTCAGCTATACGGCAATCTTTTCCAATCAACTAGAACGTGATCAAAGAGGTATTTAGTGCAAATACTGGAATTCGTCTTCTTAAAAATATCGGTAACAACGGGACTCGAATTTGACATGTCTGGGTTGGAAAAGAGACAATTTTATGACTAGTTCAAGGGGATTGTGGAAGATAGACGTCTTACCAACAAGACTGCGGAGATTTTTTTTTAATGCATTATGAGTTGACTTTGCTTTAGAGGTATCGGCTCTTCAATATTATCTGTCCACATGTTTTTTTAACGAGAAATGTAATATGTTATACGAGTATGTACATAGTACATACGATATCTCAAAACATCGAACTATTGGATCGCAACAACCCCTGATGGTGAGAAAAAGTGTAGATTTGTTTATGGCATTCTCCTCTTCATTTAATTAGTAGATTGTCAAAAGTTCTCAAAATTCGTCGCCATTTATCCAGTCCCCTTATTTCCAATTACAAGAATCTAGAGTGGCACTTCATTTTCTTTATCAACTTTTATTACAGCCGCTGAAAAAGGCAAAAAAGCTTTACGAAACGATTTCAAAGGTTTTCCCATTCAACTACAGAAGTAAGGAAAGAGACGATTTGGAGTTCTTTTGTTGACAAATTGTAGATTGCCTTTTGAGAGGAAAGTATTGGAAAATCACTTCTGCTAATTTATCCGTTTAACGAAATTTTCTCAGTTCAATCTTGTTGGGACGTTTCCTCGGCGAAGTGGAATTTAATCTACTTTGGTCAAAGACAAAGTTGGAAAAAATAGACTTACTTACAATATTCGACTTGTTCATTAGATTAATCTAAAAATTGTTCGTTCCAAATCGATCCAATACGGTGCACTATGAGAGAGCTTTTGCCTTTGCTGGTCCTGTGGCGTGGAATAATCTGCCTCATGGTGTTAGAGATATGGGTGGCGTGTGCACCTTTAGGAAGCACTTTGATAATACCTCCCGAAACAGATTATCGTCAAACACTTAACGATAATCTGTTTTGGGAGGTCTTATCAAAATTCCCGATGTTATATGAATACCACACACATATGTTATGATACATTATACTCCACATAAAACTGAATGAGTTACTATTGTATATTGTTATACGAATACCACACACATATGTTATGATACATTATACTCCACATAAAGCTGAATGAGTTTCTATCGTATATTGAAAGATCTATACAGATTTTTTTGTAGTTCGTCTTTACTTGGTAAGTTTGATAAGTATTTCTGAACATATGCAGATGCAAGAAAATACCTCATTGAATGGCTGCAGTCCCAACTTTCATATCCTTACACTCAACTTATGTTATGTATATTTATTTTGAAATATTTTTTTATATGTCAATAATAGTGGATTCGGTTCCCGAGTTGAAGAGCCTTTGTGTAAGGTTCGCTCCCAAAACGGCGCTATATGGAGGTCCTTTTGTTATTATTATTTCTTCTGAAACGGTTTTATGGATAAAAGACCTGAACATACGACGAGAGCTAAAGAAAAAAGGAAGAATATTTAACATGGTTTTCATTAACGCGCTGCATTCCTGCAACCAATAACACTCGTAAATGGAGGAATTGTTTATCAATTATATTCTCAACAAAACAATAAATAAAAATGTGAAATTAATAGCACTAGAATATATCGCATACCCTTGTTGTTTATACAAATTCTTGAATGCAAACTATACACCTTGAGCGTTATTGAAACAGTTATGAAATTGGGGAGAAAATAATCGAAGAGCGGAAACATTACAGAACAAACACAGCCGGGATCTTCACCCGGAGTGAGATCTGGGCACAGCAGAGCACAGCAGATGATAGCCCACCTCTGGGGTCGGAGGTGTGTCTCCCTACCCATTTCATCGTATGCCCTCTTCAGCAGCAAACATCAGACAAACCGAACACGGCGCGGTACTGAAATGGAAACATTATAAATACAAATATTTATTTTTTGCTTTCAAGCATCACTGGTAAAATAAATAACTTCTACAGAATTTAGTGTGTGCGTGTGTGTCTTTTGTAGAAGCAATGAAAATAAAGAGAGTACAAGAAATGGAACATTCAAACAAAAAGACTGGTTGAGGAAAAGAAAAAGAAACTTAGAGATGTAGAAGACACAATATTAAGTATGAATGCGGAGGAAATTTAAAAATATTATGAAAGGAAGTAAGTAAATTACGATGAAAAAACAATACAAGAATTAAGAATGGAATCAAATTTAAGATTAGAAGGGTTTTATCAGATAAAGTAAGGGACGGAAGGAATATTGTTGAAAATTTGTCTGAAAGTGGTGATACAAGTAGAAACAATGGTGAGACTGGTATAGCTGAAAATGGCGAGCGTTTTGAAAATCTGAATGAGATCAGTTACAAGAAGACAAATACAGAGAGACTGAGAGGGAGAATAAAGACTGCAAAGAAAGGTTGGATTACTCAGGATAGCTTTTTAAGTGGAAGAGGATTCGTGAATCAAATTTTGCATATACTGAAGGGAAATAGATGGTAAAAAGTAATTAAGTATATTGTGCGTTTGTACAGTTGGAAAAACCATATGACCGCGTGATAAGAGGCAAGCTATGGAAAATATTGAATTAATATGGTGTTGAGTGTTAACTAATACGTGGAATTGCGTCACTACACGCCAAAAGTAGAGAATGGTATATATCATATGCATCATCATCATTGATGATACATCATCATCATTGTTAACCAGAGTCGATCCACTGCTGGATGAAGGTCTCCCCAATTTGACTCCAAACAGTTCGGTCCTTTGCTCGCCTATGCCACGTGATGCTGCCATGCTTCTTGATTTCGTCCATCCAGCGTACCTTCGGTCTTCTTCTAGGCCTCTTTATGCCTCTTAGGTACTATTGGATTATTTCGGATGTCCATCGGGAGTCTGACATTCTGGCTACGAGTCCGGCCCATTGCCACTTCATTCTTTTGCACACCTTTATAACGTCTTCTACCTTTGTTATATTGCGAATCCAGGTGGTTCGTTTACGGTCTCTTTTAGTATATCCCAACATGCATCTCTCCATGCCCCTTTGTGCGGTCTGGAGCTTTTGTGTGTTCTTTACTGTGAGCGTCCATGTCTCGCAGCCATACGTAAGTACTGGAAGAATGCACTGGTTGTAGACCCTTCGCTTCAAGGATATTGGGAGATTACTTTTGAAGATGTTGTTCAAACGTCTAAATGAGCTCCACGCCAGTTTTGTCCTTCGTGCTATTTCCTCCGATATGCCACCTACAAAGGAAATAAGTTGGCCTAGATACACATATTCCTGGACAAGTTCTAGCGGCTTTCCATCTACGTTTATTGGTTTTGGGGTAGCAAAGCCGTTCATCATATATTTGGTTTTTGAAATATTCATTTTTAAACCAACTTCCCTGCTGACCTCTGCCAATTCTTGCAGTTGGTGCTGAAGATCATTCAGGTTTTGTGAGAATAAAACGATATCGTCTGCAAATCTCAAATGGCTCAGGTATTTTCCATCAATCGCCAGCCCTTTATTTTCCAATTCTAGTTTTTTAAATATGTATTCCAGTGTAGCTGTGAATAATTTTTGGAAAAATAGTGTCTCCTTGACGAACTCCCTTACCGATTCGGAAGGTTTCCGAGGATTTGTGGAGATGTATTTTTGCTGTTGCATCCTTATAGATGTTATTGAACAACTAAATGTATGCTCTATCAATACCTTGTGTCTTTAGAGCTTCTAGTATGGCAGCTTTTTTGACTGAGTCAAATGCCTTTTCGTAGTCCACAAAGGCTAGGTACAGGGGGAGTTCATATTCCTCACATCGTTCTATTATTTCTCGCAGCACCTGAATATGATCCATGGTACTGAAACCCTTCCTGAATCCAGCCTGTTCTCGTGGTTGGTTTGTGTCAAAAGTATTCGAGAGTCGGTTGGTTAAAATCTTGGTAAAAAATTTGTAAAGGGTTGGTAGCATACTAATCGGACGGTAGTTCTTAAGATCCTCTTGATCGCCTTTCTTATGTAGAAGTATTATAGTTGCAGATTTCCAATCTTCTGGAATGTCTTCTTCTTGAAGGCACCTGTTGAAAAGTGTAGATAAGATGGTATCCACTTCTCGACCTGTTATGAAGTATATGTGTGTGCGAGTGTTAATTTAATTATTATACTAGCCAACGTCAGAAAATGAGACGTCTGATCTGGCCAACGCCTGATGACGGAAAAAGGAAATTTAAATAAGATGGACGTCGCCTTATCCAGCGATGTGAGCTTGAAATTAATTTAAGACATTTTTCAACTGTCTCACCTGATGGTGGGTACCAATGTGTACTCGAAACAACGGCAATAGAAACACGGAGTATCCCAAAAAAACTTTTATGTACGAGTATATAAAAATAATTCAAAATATTACTCGTATAAAATTAAGAAGACTTCATTAACAGAATTATTTAGCCCATTAACATGACAAAACCGGTCATCTCTATAACCTGTAATAGGGCATCGCAATGGCAAGTGTCTCCTCAAAAGAGACTATTCCGATTTGTTCGATTACAACCGTTTAGAATACTGATATTTTCACCGCAACCCCTCCCTCCCCCTCCACGTTACTCCACCGTCAAAATTTCCCAAGGTCGGAGTTCAAAGAAACCGTCGAGACACCCCAGAATTTGATTGATGTTTTCGCGACTCTCAAGTCGCTCGAGTCAATATTCGCGAATGTCACCTTTACAGCACACAAATGAAATACCTCATACTCCTGTATGTACGAGCACCTCCTATTGTATGTCTGTTTGCCTTCGTGAAGTTATGTTTACTTTTCCAAATAACTTGCCTTGAACCCGAGACAACGGTATTTGAAAACAGTTTCGGAGTTTATTTTTTGAATTCTTGTCTATTTATTTGTTTCCTTCATATGACACCGTTCAACATATCCTTCATATGACACCGTTCAATATTTCCTTCATATGACACCATTCAACATATCCTTCATATGACACCGTTCAACATATCCTTCATATGACATCGTTCAACATTTCCTTCATATGAAACCGTTCAACATATCCGAATTGGTGATTCGGGCGTATTTTAGAGGGTGGCCGTGAAACATTATTGTCTTCGGCCTACATAATCGAGCCTGTGGGCTAAGAAGCACTGCGGTAGGTTCGACTTTTCTGCTTGTCCTTGCACTTATTTGTAACACTACCACGCGCAAACAAATGACAAACGAGTACTTCCTGACGAAGTATTATACCGCACTGGGTCTCTTTTTATTTATTTTTGGTATCATTGGGAATTGAACGTGAAACCCCTTGGGGAAAGTCAAGTGTCTTACTAACTAGACCACCGAGGTCGTCGTGCCTTCAGTCGGCGGCCATGGTCTAACGGTCAACATTCACGCTGAGCCAACGGGTGTCCAGGTTTTGCACTTTGCATGACGATACGTCTTCATGCTTAAAAACAATAACCCCTCGAACAAACAAATATTCCATTTCCATTTTATCAGCATAAATAAGATTATATATTTAAGGCCAATAAGCACGCTACTCGAGCAGCTAAGTAAAAAGCATTCAAATTACTTAAGTTGCCTATAAGGCAGGGTACGCTTTATTAATAATAATAAAAAACGACAATTTATAAAGCGCCGTTTACAAAGCTGACTCGCTTTAAGGGTGCTTTAACTCGCTATTATTGGCAGATTAAACATTTTTCAAAATAAATATACATAAACTTAGTGTAAAGTCAGGAAGGTAGTGACTGCGGCCATTAGTTTAGGTATTTCCCCGTACCTGCATATATTCAGAAATATATATTTATATTCCTGCAGAAAACTTATCAAGGCAAGACGAACTACAAAGATCTTTGTAGTTCGTACTAAACAACCTTCCGATATGTGATAGTAGCACATTCGACTTTGGGTGTAGTGTAAATAAATGTTTAGACTTCCCGAAAAGGGTTGTTTTCAAGTGTTTCCTAAAGTTACACACGTTATTTACATATCTAACGCTAAAAGGTAGATAAATCCACACCACAGGACCAACAACAGTAAAAACTCTATCGTAATATCCCGCCTTATTGGATCGATTTGGAAGAATTAATTTATTATATGAAGAGGAAATCGACCTCAAAGTTCTACTGCTCTCTGAATAAACATATCACAACATTTATTGTAAAACAATCGACGAACAACTCAATTCCCACGAGGAAGATGAAAGGGAAAACATATTCGTAGTATTTCCACCTGATGTTAAGAAAAGATAATTGACAGACCGCCGCGCCCCCTTCTCTCCCTCCCCCTCCCAAATACAGTAATCTGACTACCTCATCTGACCTGCCTCACCAGGAGCGCTCTTCCTGCTCGATCTTTTAGAAATCACCACGAGTTCCTTTCTTGAAAGAGGAATACATACTCGTAAGTGTCTAGTGTCCACCCCACAGCAGCATATTATACAGCAGAGTGTCAGGGTTGGTGTTCCAACTAAGTGTTTGAGTTTAGATCAAAGAAAAATAATAGGATTAAAGGTTTCAGCTTTAACTTTGTGGTACTCCATATTAGAATATTTAACAATAAATTACTTTGTTATTCCTCTAGTTACATTAATCCCAGCTACACGTGTTTCTACCTCCAATCTCGAGGCTCTCTTTATGGGGAATATAGCTTCGGGATAGGAGGTAACATAGAAACACGTGTAGTGGGGATTAATTTAAATAGTTGAATTACAAAGTAATTTATTGTTAAATAAAAATTCTCCTGGTTTTTAAGGAATATGATCCTTTTTTCCTCATAGCTCGCGTCAGGAAATAGATATCAATATTAAAAAAGTTGTAATATCTCGCTTTACGTTATCTCTGTAAATGATACCTCGCTATAACGAAATTGAGAAATCTAAACTTGTTAATATGGCGCACCAACTATTGTAGATTTCAATGAAGTTGGCGCTGAAGTAATCAGACATTTCTTAATGACAACTAGTATACAATCTTCTCACGGATAAGAAATTACAAAAATCGACTGAAGAAAATTTTAATCGAGAAGATGGTAATTGAGATATATTCATTTATGTACTCGTAGATGGGGAGGAGCCACCAGCTAAAGTTTCAACGGTCAAAGTGTTGTCCGTTTGTCGGGGATTGTCGATTAATCGGAAAATGCTATCCGATTGTCGGGGATTGTCGATTAATCGGAAATTGCTATCCGATTGTCGGGGATTGTCGATTAATCGGAAAATGATCATAATTTTGCGCGAAACTACAATAAAAAACGTATGAAATTATCTAACCTGTTACGGTGAGACGTTCCGTAAACAGAAGGAAAAAACGAGGCAATCGGCGCTTGATTCGTTTTTATCGAATAATAAAATTTGACTTCTCTTCGTATGTTTATTGTCTTATACTCGTACTTTTAGAATGTTTAATATACGAGTATGTATTGTATTGTTTAATAATATTGTATTGTAGTTTAACAAATTTGCGGAAACTTTACTCTTAAATTGCATTTTGTAAATAAAAAAAACATCAATTGAAATATTTTTTTAGGATCCCTATACTTGGTGTGATATTCTTATCACCGTTAACGTTAACGATATGTTAATTCTACCGAGTCAATGATTTTGAGGAACGTATCATACTCGTATCCCTATTGTTAAACGAGGTATGAATGTATACTATTTCATGCATCCCAAATTAATATTTATTTTTAATATTTTACTGTAGATTTTAAAACAATTAATGATGTATTTATTTAACAGATTTTGCTACTGTCCGATTCAAGTAAATTGAAATAAATATTTAGAGTGACAATGTATGACAGAATACGGAATGAAGTGATAAGCGACGAATGTGAACTTAAGGATGATGTGCTGAGTAAGATGAAGAACATTCTGAGATGGTTTGGGTACGGGTAACGTATGAATGAAGAAAAACTAACAAAATATATAGATATATATAGTGCAAATGTGATTGGAAGGCGAGTGAGAGGAAGGACAAGAAAGTATAATTGGATCAACTAAACGATATTCTGAAAAAGGGGAAACATAGAAATTTCTAAAATGTCAGAGAAATTTTAAGAGCCGTGAGAGAAGGTGTATGGATGAAGAAAAGACTGTGGATGTGGGAGAAGATAGGAAAGTCTGGCGATCTGTCTTCCCTGCCTGTCCCGACAGGAATATGATGTGATACCTATGTATGGTATTTATATTGTAAAATAAATAATATATATGTCTATTAAAATAAATTATATACACATATACTCGTATATTGGAGACGAATATTTTATTGATTTTGAGTCCCTCGAAAGAAACGGCGCTGTGCCCCACTCGTAGTAAAAGGAGCCCCCTACCAATTGTGTCATCCATTCCTCCCGAGCCTCTAATGAGATGATCGGATAATGAGATAATTGGATGCTGGAGTGGCGGGCCCACTTACCCGTACCACAGAGATCCTAATTTTAATAACTTTAAATCGTTATGGGTTATTGATTATCTCTTAATTTTTTTCTGAGGGCAATAAACTGTTTTATTATTTTCTTTCCTCCGAACTACGAGTACGTTCGTGCAGATTAAAAAAGGAGATAATCAGTTTATCGTTCAACTTTAGACAAATATTGAATCGATCATTTCTTGTTGAAAAATTTCAACGCACTAATAGACATAATTCATTTATTTATATGGTGATCCTCGATGTATCCAATTAGATGATCCGGAGAGATGCTGAAGAGCGTGGCCAGAAGATAACATTATCTTCGCACCCGATATCCTTTGATTTTAGAACCACAGTAATAGATACATTACATACGGTCATGCTTCGACATCGGACGTGTTGGAAATACAATACTACCACATATGGAGGTCAAAAACACTTGCAGAGCTTAAGCGTTATTATCAGATAAACTCAACTGTTATATTTTTTTAGGAAAACAATGGGGACAGAGCGCCAAACTTTCCTATCGCATCATACTTTTTAAACTTATTTTACGTTCTTCAGATAAAATTCCAACGGTTTCTCCTACTCCTACTCTTACTCCTTACCTCTCCCAGTTCTACTCTTTCTCCATTACGTCTTTTACTCACGTTTTAATAGAAGATTTGTTTAATTAAAATCACTTTTATAACAAAGAAAATAGCAAAAATAATACAAACGTTCAAACTCTCTCCACACTATTTATCAAGCGCCGGCTTTAACTGTTTGAATATTTTTAGTTGAATATTTTACAAAAAAACACTTTGTGATTCCACTAATTATATCCTCGCTACACTTGTTTCTTGCTCCTTTATCGAGGCCATATTGTGTTTCTAAACATTCTAAGCTCTCATTTCGACCCCATTCCTTGTACTTTCCTAGTTCTTTTAAAAAGACAAGTTTCACTTGGATTTAAATTCATAAATTTCTTAAAATTTCATAAAGTCTTAATATTTCTCGAATCTTTGAAAACACTTTAGTTTCACTTTGTGTTTATTTCCAATTTATCTTCACCTGACAATGAAGACGGAGTCTTCGAAACCGGTAGTTAACTCAAAATAAACTAATGGTGAACACAGAAAAAAAATGTGTTTTATTTATTTATTTTATTCCTTTTTTGACTTAATTTATGTAATGGTTTTCAATGTACTCGTACATATATTTTTTAAGGTTTGTTTAAATAAAAGTTTGCTTTTCCATTTGATATACGAGTATTATAAAGTAATATCTAGGTTTGGATCAAATACTGTATCTGCCTTGTTTAGCACAAATCTGTTGTTTTTAAGTGGAGATCCTTGTATTAACATTTATGGTACACTCCGATCCTTTGACATTTGAATGGTTGAAGTAAAATAGGCACTAAGTACCAAAAAAAAAACTAAATATGCAGTTTCATTCTATATGACATATAGAACGAAACTGAATACTTTTTTTTTTGTTTTTTTTTGGTACTTAGTGCCTATTTTATTTCACCCATTCATTTATCGAGCGAGCGTACTCGTGTTTTAGATAAATTCGTTTCAAATTATATTTTCGCTGTTCGTATTGAGTCGGAAATAAATATTATAACAATGTTTTTAAATGCATTGACAATTAACCTCGTTGATTAACTTTTTCATTTGTATTAGTATTCTGCTGGTAAATATATATATAATATTTTAAGGTAATGTCAACTCCAAATCTCTTCTCAATCAAGTTTAAATATGTTTATATGTAAATATTCATTTTATTGTAGAATCAAAATATTTGTGTTTTTATACATTATGTAATCATTGAAATTATTGTTTGGTCCATAAAACCACGTAAATGAGCTTCACTCACAATTTTACGAGACCATTATATAACGAAACAATTTTCTGATACAGAACTTTATAGAAATATCTATAGAAATCGATTATTTTAATTGTCTTAATATTAATGCGACAATGAGGTAACGCGCTGGACTTCCATGCGGAAGGTCGTCGGTTCGAACCCCGCGCTGTGCTACTCCCCTTGAACGATACAGGCACTTCTTCCGCCTAGTTTTATAGGGTATAATGATACCTATGGCTTCGGTTATATCTATTATTTTAAAAAGAAAAATATCTCGAAGAACTGAGAGTCACAGATACAGATCGTTGACAATGCCTACAATGCCTTCAACGAATCTTCCATTTTTGGGACACATCGCTCGTGGCGCATCGCAAGGAGAAAGTTTGGTGAAGCTTGTGGTCATTGGAAGCGTGAAGCGGGATGGACGCAACAGGACTACCCTTAACAATTGATCTTTGAACTAGGGAGAACTGAGGAGTGCAGGGATGGATTAGGCGGAGTTATCGAGGGCTATCCTATCCTATCGTGAGACTCACGATGCGCAGTCGTGAGCTGCAGGACAGGATGAGGGATTATAAATATTATAAGTGTAAACCTTCACATGACCTACGTGGCCTAGTTGGTAAGATGCTTGCCTCACAACTCGGGGGTTACGGGTTCGATTTGCGTTAGAACTTAAATTTTAAATAAAGGATTTCAGTGTTACTTTCACCTTAGGCCTCTACAACATATTTTTAGTTAGTTGTTTGAGATTGTCTCATAGCAATAAGTGTCCGCACCATTTTAAAAACGACGAAGACAAATAATAATACTAAAGGGACAATTTAAAAAACGCGGTTTAGAGAGCAAACTCTTCTCAAAGGCATATCAACTCGGTCCACAATTATTGAAAGATTAAACATATCACAAAATAAAACTCATATTAGTTGAGTGTAAGAATAGGAAAGTAATGGCTGCAGCTATTATATTAGGTACTTCCTCGCATCTGCATATATTCTGAAAAAATTATTTGTAAGTAAATTATAGAAAACTTAGTGCAGAATTATAAAAAAACATTTGTATTGATGTATTGATAGTAGTGTAGTATTCATATACAATCATAAATGTTAATAAGACCTCCAAAAAACATTTGTAGTGATAATAATATTTTCGGCGTAAGGTGTAGTGTAGTATTCATATACAATCATAAATGTTAATAAGACCTCCAAAAAATGTTTTCAAATGCTTCTGAAAGTGCCATCCATATGTTTAACCTTAAGTAGCAGACCATTCCACGCCACGAGAAATGCAATCGCAAAAGTTTTATCTCAATACCTTGCCCCACCCCGCCCTATTGGATCGATTTATCTCAATACCTCACCCCACCCCGCCCTATTGGATCGATTTATCTCAATACCTCGCCTCACCCCACCCTATTGGATCGATTTATCTCAATACCTCGCCCCACCCCGCCCTATTGGATCGATTTATCTCAATACCTCGCCCCACCCCGCCCTATTGAATCGATTTAAAACCATCAATTTATTAGATGAAGATAAAATCGACATCAAAGTTCTTCTCCTCTCCGAAGAACCATATCTCAGATACTGATTAGAATGGTGCAATGGAGACATTCCATTAAGATACTTAGATACATATCTCAGATACTGATTAGAATGGTGCAATGGAGACATTCCATTAAGATACTTAGATACATATCTCAGATACTGATTAGAATGGTGCAATGGAGACATTCCATTAAGATACTTAGATACAAAGAGATAACGTTTGAAATTAAAGGTGGTCCAATCGAGTTTTGGTCTCAACCCTTGAGCATATTCTTAAATAAATAAGGCCTCACTCCATATTACATTTAATAGATTTATGGAAAATCTTTCATAAAGGCGAACAAAGTTTATTTTCAAAACTAACACTTAACACCCACACATATTACTTTGGTTATATCCTCTGGACAGTTTATAACCAAAATCATTCACGAGGCAAACCAGTTCTTTAAAAAATATTATTTTCGAGTTTTTTTGACCATTTGAAACTTTCTCAGAGCGGAGTCCTGTGGGTGGCATTTATTTCTTCAAGTTATCCCACCGCTATCGGCGGAATCCTAATTTTATTTTAATAGAAGGATCACATTTCTTCAAGTTATCCCACCGCTGTCGGCGGAATCCTAATTTTATTTGAATTGAAGAATCACATTTCGCCCATCGGCGATATTTTTTAAATCCCATCTTTTTGAAGTATTTTGTGCGTTGTGAGAGATGTTTAAATTCCTTTTTTGAAAGAATTCTTAATCCATAGAATATGTACGTTCATAGCGCTATTTTAATTGGTTGATTGTGAGAAACAGACCCAAACCTTACGTATTGTCATTACTTTATAATACCCTATACTGCCCCCTCCCTCCCTTTTTCTCGATCGAAGTATGAAAAGATCTCTCATGAGCAATAAATGAATGCCCAATTTCCCTTGATGAGGGTAATATGTTAAAAATACAAAGTGAGAGATTAGAGAACTTGTCTTTGGTGCCACCAAAGATGATCATGAAAGCCAATTTGTGATAGGCATATCCTGTTACATGTGTGATAGAGTAAGGAGCTTCAGTACTTGCAGGTTGCCTTCATCTTTTTTCTCCGTCGGATCTCTAATAACAAACAACTCTTTAACGCCATTTGGTTCAATCTGATCCTGTTTGCTTCTAATAGTGCTGAGCATGTTTTTGAGCGTGCTATATAGATCGTCCTTATATATCTTGTACTTTGTTCTACCCTCGGTCAGCTCACCAAAGAGAATATTTCTTGTGAGTCTGGAGACGGACAAGCAAGCTACATGTCCTGAACAGCGTAAGCGAGCACGCCACTGTTAATTCAGTTCAACCCCACCACTATCCACGAGTACGCTATTAATAGGAACAAGTATGTCCCCGTCTAGCGCGATTTACACGAGAAGATTGAATTTTTTATGAGCACGACATCACATATTGATGCAGAAACAACTAATCAAAGAAACTCCTCTTCCGGTAGTTACACACTTGAGAGTGAAAGGAATAATAGAGTCGATGGACTTAAGGTCCAGCGTTACGGGAGAATGAAAATGATTCGCGGTGCAGCAAATATATTTATAAAGAGGTTTGATGCCTGGCGGTCAAACAGCCTAGTGAGTTGTCTATACTTTTTGCAATAAAGCTATCCTTTGACGCCACTCGATCGGAGTAGCCAGTCGGTCCGAAGCTAAACAAACCGACGTCAGGCTGAGTGGAGATCCCATCGGAAATGATTTACCCAACTATTATACAATCGGACATAACACACAATCCACAAAACATGATCTGCAGATCGATCCAGATGGCCGCAAAAATTGCAACAACGCGATGGGACAAGATCGAAGCTAAAAAAAATATCATTAAAGCTTCCATGACCAGAGAAAAATTGGGTAGTTCAATAGTTTACAAAACATGGCAGATCAATAGATGCAAAGTCAAGAATTGAAGGTCAGTTTTCCACTGTGAATATTAGCAAGACTAACGGGCACGTGAATATTAGCAAGCCTAACGGGCACGTGAATATTAGCAAGCCTAACGGGCATGTGAATATTAGCAAACCTAACGGGCACGTGACATCCAAATCTCGATGCTACAATTTAATGCGCTGAAAATGTTGTGGCTTTGTTACTGAATTATTTTGAAGCGCTTTAATGTGTCGTTTTTAGAAAACTCGTGATGTCCATTTATGTTATATATCAGAGTTGATGTAAATACAGCTATATACAGCATAAAAAATGTGTCAGCAGGGAGTCCCTATGATTGTGGAGGACTTGAACACTGCCCATTGTGCCTATGCGTGAAGACGGCACTGAATGAGATTCAACTTTAAATAATATTTGTTTGATAAATGTACATCGCGTGTAGCTAAGCTTTTGGTACGAGTATGTCTCAAGTGTTGAAACGATAACCACACGAATCAGGCAGTCGAGATTTATCACAATCTTCACATTCTGAAATAGAATGGAACTTGATTCATTGTATTGTAGAATATAATCATGCCGTGTCTTTTTTGGGGTAGGTAGAAAAAATTAATCCCCACACCGTTTTATGCACGCGCAAAAACCTTTGACCTCTTCACATCCATATGTCTCTCTTCCTCATAATCCTTATTGTGATTTTCCCTTATACTTCTGGCATCTCTACTTATGCTATCCTCGATCTACCTTTATCTCACTATCCATTCATTATACTTCTGGCATCTCTACTTATGCTATCCTCGATCTACCTTTATCTCACTATCCATTCATTATACTTCTGGCATCTCTACTTATGCTATCCTCGATCTACCTTTATCTCACTATCCATTCATTATACTTCTGGCATCTCTACTTATGCTATCCTCGATCTACCTTTATCTCACTATCCATTCATTATACTTCTGGCATCTCTACTTATGCTATCCTCGATCTACCTTTATCTCACTATCCATTCATTATACTTCTGGCATCTCTACTTATGCTATCCTCGATCTACCTTTATCTCACTATCCATTCATTATACTTCTGGCATCTCTACTTATGCTATCCTCGATCTACCTTTATCTCACTATCCATTCATTATACTTCTGGCATCTCTACTTATGCTATCCTCGATCTACCTTTATCTCACTATCCATTCATTATACTTCTGGCATCTCTACTTATGCTATCCTCGATCTACCTTTATCTCACTATCCATTCATTATACTTCTGGCATCTCTACTTATGCTATCCTCGATCTACCTTTATCTCACTATCCATTCATTATACTTCTGGCATCTCTACTTATGCTATCCTCGATCTACCTTTATCTCACTATCCATTCATTATACTTCTGGCATCTCTACTTATGCTATCCTCGATCTACCTTTATCTCACTATCCATTCATTATACTTCTGGCATCTCTACTTATGCTATCCTCGATCTACCTTTATCTCACTATCCATTAATTTCAGACATACTCGTATGTATATTAAGTAAGTCTTTCGGAACTTACTCTCTCGATGTGCTCAAACAATCTGAATATACCTTAATTAATTCTACTTAACATATGACATTCGTTCCGAACGATCATATAATTATCCTTTGTCCAAGAATATGCGTTATTACATTAGTCTATCACACAATGCAATGACGTATATTCTTCGTAGGTCACACATTTCTGCCATATTTATGCTGCTCTTATCATAGACTTTCAATACCTAGGTTTAGCTTCTATATATCAAGATGAGCACAGACATCTTCTTCAGTTTCAATCCTGGGGATTGGTTAGCAGCAAAGCCCTGCATCTCCTCCTCCACTCCGCTCGGTCTTCAGCGATCCTCTTGAGCTCTGTATAGGAGGTGCAGTACATGTCGTGGCATATTTGCTCCAGATACTCTCGGCGAGGACGTCCTCTGCCAATCGGCCCCTCAATCATTCTGCACTGACATGGCATAGCATTATTCACAATATTTTTTGTAGGATGAAATTGATCTAACTATAAAAATAATTATGTTGCAATCGTTCTTTAAAGTACCGCGCCTTTCACTATTTTTCCCTATATTACTATATCCCTATATTACTACAATATCTCTAATTGTCTAATTGATAAGACTCCTGGTTTTCCCTATATTACTATCACTAATTGATAAGACTCCTTGTTTTCCCTATATTACTATCTCTAATTGTCTAATTGATAAGACTCCTGGTTTTCCCTATATTACTATCTCTAATTGTCTAATTGATAAGACTCCTGGTTTTCCCTATATTACTATCACTAATTGATAAGACTCCTTGTTTTCCCTATATTACTATCTCTAATTGTCTAATTGATAAGACTCCTGGTTTTCCTTATATTACTATCTCTAATTGTCTAATTGATAAGACTCCTGGTTTTCCCTATATTACTATCACTAATTGATAAGACTACTTGTTTTCCCTATATTACTATCTCTAATTGTCTAATTGATAAGACTCCTGGTTTTCCTTATATTACTATCTCTAATTGTCTAATTGATAAGACTCCTGGTTTTCCCTATATTACTATCACTAATTGATAAGACTCCTTGTTTTCCCTATATTACTATCTCTAATTGTCTAATTGATAAGACTCCTGGTTTTCCCTTTATTACTATCTCTAATTGTCTAATTGATAAGACTCCTGGTTTTTAAATGAACTATTATCATGTTTTCACTGACAGCCTCTTTAACATATTTCAGGAAGAATATTGTTTTATTTGATTTATTATTTTATATACATACTTATACATGGTACATCTAGCAGGTTTACTGATGTAGAGTAATTTCTTCTAACCAACCAACGAAGATTACCACACGGCAATAAACACACGCGGTGGTACTGTACACAACGATAGTGTTTTACAAAAATACAATCCGTCTCTCGAACACGCGCTTACCGCTTACCGAACAGCTCATTTTCTCAACCTGTTCTAAATTTCCATTCAAAATACTCACAGGAGCACCAGCACCAGCACCAGCACCTTTATAACGACCGTGATTTTAATAAGTAAAAGAATAATGTACGAGTATATAGCGCGGTTTAGAGAGTTGGCAATTCTCAAAAGCCCTCTTTAACACTTGCCACCCTGTGATGGATAGCGAGTGACCAGGACTTATATTTTATTTGATTATTTGACGTTTTAATACATAATAAAATGATTTGTATAGCTAATTACAAAAAATAACCCGGCAGACTTTGCATAATTTAAATTTAAAACATACATTTTTCACTGAACGCTTAGCGTCCAGCACCGTGGCTGGCGCAATTTTTTAGCACAGTAAGGCAAGTGTTAATAGATCGGCAGATTAAAAATGTTACAAAAAAACAGTTGAATAAAAAAACAGAGATCATAAATTTATTAAATATAGCTCAATAATAATATGACTGTTGCAATAACATAATAAACACATTAAAATGACAAATATGACAAAATAAACACGTTTCTAAAAGGCATTGATGGGAACACTAGAATTTAACCCAAAACCCCTATTGGATGCCTTGTGCTACAACCTACGGAGACCGCCATACATATATTTTACGTGCTGAATAAATTAGCAAATATGGCCAACACTATGCGGTGGTAGGGTAGGGTTGTAACCCTAAAGCTGGGCTTGACCCTGTCAAAAGATCAATAACTGAATTGACTGTTCGTGTTAGGGGTTGTTACGCACTTTTTAATGGTACGTATTACAAATAAAGGTTTATAACGAATAATTGTCCGGACTTTCTCGCAGTTTTCACAAATTTTAAGCAAAATATTTCAATTTCACAAACAATCATACTATTTTCGCCCTTGAACAGAGTTTGCTATATAAGAATGGCGCTATAGATGTTTTCATTTTATTATTATTAGACAAAACCACCTCACAGCCTTTATTGTATAGCCTCTGCCGATAAATAATAATAATTTATTCCAAAGGAACTATGTTACAAGATTATCCGACGTAGGTCCGATACGACCGTACAAGATTATCCGACGTAGGTCCGATACGACCGTACAAGATTATCCGATCCGATGTCCCAACACAAAACATTTTTGCTAACTACTGGATCACGATTCGCAGTCATTAAAATATTTTTAATTTGATGATTTCTACTTGGGCTGTTAGTGCCCGCTATCAAACTGTACTTGGGCTCTTGTGCTCGCTATCAAACTGTACTTGGGCTCTAAGTGGCCGCTATCAAACTGTACTTGGGCTCTTAGTGGACGCTATCAAACTGTACGTGGGCTCTTAGTGGCCGCTATCAAACTGCACATGGGATCTTGTGCTCGCTATCAAACTGTACTTGGGCTCTTAGTGCCCGCTATCAAACTGCACTTGGGCTCTTGTGCTCGCTATCAAACTGTACTTGGGCTCTAAGTGGCCGCTATCAAACTGTACTTGGGCTCTTAGTGGACGCTATCAAACTGTACGTGGGCTCTTAGTGGCCGCTATCAAACTGCACATGGGATCTTGTGCTCGCTATCTAACTGTACTTGGGTTCTTAGTGTCTGCTATCATAGTGTACTTGGGCTCTTGTGCCCGCTATCAAACCGTACTTGGGCTCTTAGTGCCCACTATCATACTTTACTTGGGCTCTTAGTGCCCGCTATCAAACTGTACTTGGGATTTTAGTGCCCGCTATCAAACTGTACTTGGGCTCTAGTACCCGCTATCAAACTGAAAAGATAAAAACGACCAAAATTATATAATAATTAGATCAGTAATTTTATGTATAAGTTTATGACAACCTCAGTAGTAAGATATAATTGGAAAGCAGCCTGATAACCTCAGTAGTAAGATATAATTGGAAAGCAGCCTGATAACCTCAGTAGTAAGATATAATTGGAAAGCAGCCTGACAACCTCAGTAGTAAGATATAATTGGAAAGCAGCCTGACAACCTCAGTAGTAACATATAATTGGAAAGCAGCCTGACAACCTCAGTAGTAACATATAATTGGAAAGCAGCCTGACAACCTCAGTAGTAAGATATAATTGGAAAGCAGCCTGACAACCTCAGTAGTAACATATAATTGGAAAGCAGCCTGACAACCTCAGTAGTAAGATATAATTGGAAAGCAGCCTGACAACCTCAGTAGTAACATATAATTGGAAAGCAGCCTGACAACCTCAGTAGTAAGATATAATTGGAAAGCAGCCTGACAACCTCAGTAGTAAGATATAATTGGAAAGCAGCCTGACAACCTCAGTAGTAAGATATAATTGGAAAGCAGCCTGACAACCTCAGTAGTAACATATAATTGGAAAGCAGCCTGACAACCTCAGTAGTAACATATAATTGGAAAGCAGCCTGACAACCTCAGTAGTAACATATAATTGGAAAGCAGCCTGACAACCTCAGTAGTAACATATAATTGGAAAGCAGCCTGACAACCTCAGTAGTAAGATATAATTGGAAAGCAGCCTGACAACCTCAGTAGTAACATATAATTGGAAAGCAGCCTGACAACCTCAGTAGTAAGATATAATTGGAAAGCAGCCTGACAACCTCAGTAGTAACATATAATTGGAAAGCAGCCTGACAACCTCAGTAGTAAGATATAATTGGAAAGCAGCCTGACAACCTCAGTAGTAAGATATAATTGGAAAGCAGCCTGACAACCTCAGTAGTAACATATAATTGGAAAGCAGCCTGACAACCTCAGTAGTAACATATAATTGGAAAGCAGCCTGACAACCTCAGTAGTAACATATAATTGGAAAGCAGCCTGACAACCTCAGTAGTAACATATAATTGGAAAGCAGCCTGACAACCTCAGTAGTAAGATATAATTGGAAAGCAGCCTGACAACCTCAGTAGTAAGATATAATTGGAAAGCAGCCTGACAACCTCAGTAGTAAGATATAATTGGAAAGCAGCCTGACAACCTCAGTAGTAAGATATAATTGGAAAGCAGCCTGACAACCTCAGTAGTAACATATAATTGGAAAGCAGCCTGACAACCTCAGTAGTAACATATAATTGGAAAGCAGCCTGACAACCTCAGTAGTAACATATAATTGGAAAGCAGCCTGACAACCTCAGTAGTAACATATAATTGGAAAGCAGCCTGACAACCTCAGTAGTAAGATATAATTGGAAAGCAGCCTGACAACCTCAGTAGTAAGATATAATTGGAAAGCAGCCTGACAACCTCAGTAGTAACATATAATTGGAAAGCAGCCTGACAACCTCAGTAGTAAGATATAATTGGAAAGCAGCCTGACAACCTCAGTAGTAACATATAATTGGAAAGCAGCCTGACAACCTCAGTAGTAAGATATAATTGGAAAGCAGCCTGACAACCTCAGTAGTAAGATATAATTGGAAAGCAGCCTGACAACCTCAGTAGTAACATATAATTGGAAAGCAGCCTGACAACCTCAGTAGTAAGATATAATTGGAAAGCAGCCTGACAACCTCAGTAGTAACATATAATTGGAAAGCAGCCTGACAACCTCAGTAGTAAGATATAATTGGAAAGCAGCCTGACAACCTCAGTAGTAACATATAATTGGAAAGCAGCCTGACAACCTCAGTAGTAAGATATAATTGGAAAGCAGCCTGACAACCTCAGTAGTAAGATATAATTGGAAAGCAGCCTGACAACCTCAGTAGTAAGATATAATTGGAAAGCAGCCTGACAACCTCAGTAGTAAGATATAATTGGAAAGCAGCCTGACAACCTCAGTAGTAACATATAATTGGAAAGCAGCCTGACAACCTCAGTAGTAACATATAATTGGAAAGCAGCCTGACAACCTCAGTAGTAACATATAATTGGAAAGCAGCCTGACAACCTCAGTAGTAAGATATAATTGGAAAGCAGCCTGACAACCTCAGTAGTAAGATATAATTGGAAAGCAGCCTGACAACCTCAGTAGTAAGATATAATTGGAAAGCAGCCTGACAACCTCAGTAGTAACATATAATTGGAAAGCAGCCTGACAACCTCAGTAGTAAGATATAATTGGAAAGCAGCCTGACAACCTCAGTAGTAACATATAATTGGAAAGCAGCCTGACAACCTCAGTAGTAAGATATAATTGGAAAGCAGCCTGACAACCTCAGTAGTAAGATATAATTGGAAAGCAGCCTGACAACCTCAGTAGTAACATATAATTGGAAAGCAGCCTGACAACCTCAGTAGTAACATATAATTGGAAAGCAGCCTGACAACCTCAGTAGTAACATATAATTGGAAAGCAGCCTGACAACCTCAGTAGTAAGATATAATTGGAAAGCAGCCTGACAACCTCAGTAGTAAGATATAATTGGAAAGCAGCCTGACAACCTCAGTAGTAACATATAATTGGAAAGCAGCCTGACAACCTCAGTAGTAAGATATAATTGGAAAGCAGCCTGACAACCTCAGTAGTAACATATAATTGGAAAGCAGCCTGACAACCTCAGTAGTAACATATAATTGGAAAGCAGCCTGACAACCTCAGTAGTAAGATATAATTGGAAAGCAGCCTGACAACCTCAGTAGTAACATATAATTGGAAAGCAGCCTGACAACCTCAGTAGTAAGATATAATTGGAAAGCAGCCTGACAACCTCAGTAGTAAGATATAATTGGAAAGCAGCCTGACAACCTCAGTAGTAACATATAATTGGAAAGCAGCCTGACAACCTCAGTAGTAAGATATAATTGGAAAGCAGCCTGACAACCTCAGTAGTAACATATAATTGGAAAGCAGCCTGACAACCTCAGTAGTAACATATAATTGGAAAGCAGCCTGACAACCTCAGTAGTAACATATAATTGGAAAGCAGCCTGACAACCTCAGTAGTAACATATAATTGGAAAGCAGCCTGACAACCTCAGTAGTAAGATATAATTGGAAAGCAGCCTGACAACCTCAGTAGTAAGATATAATTGGAAAGCAGCCTGACAACCTCAGTAGTAAGATATAATTGGAAAGCAGCCTGACAACCTCAGTAGTAAGATATAATTGGAAAGCAGCCTGACAACCTCAGTAGTAACATATAATTGGAAAGCAGCCTGACAACCTCAGTAGTAACATATAATTGGAAAGCAGCCTGACAACCTCAGTAGTAAGATATAATTGGAAAGCAGCCTGACAACCTCAGTAGTAAGATATAATTGGAAAGCAGCCTGACAACCTCAGTAGTAAGATATAATTGGAAAGCAGCCTGACAACCTCAGTAGTAACATATAATTGGAAAGCAGCCTGACAACCTCAGTAGTAAGATATAATTGGAAAGCAGCCTGACAACCTCAGTAGTAACATATAATTGGAAAGCAGCCTGACAACCTCAGTAGTAAGATATAATTGGAAAGCAGCCTGACAACCTCAGTAGTAAGATATAATTGGAAAGCAGCCTGACAACCTCAGTAGTAACATATAATTGGAAAGCAGCCTGACAACCTCAGTAGTAACATATAATTGGAAAGCAGCCTGACAACCTCAGTAGTAACATATAATTGGAAAGCAGCCTGACAACCTCAGTAGTAAGATATAATTGGAAAGCAGCCTGACAACCTCAGTAGTAAGATATAATTGGAAAGCAGCCTGACAACCTCAGTAGTAACATATAATTGGAAAGCAGCCTGACAACCTCAGTAGTAAGATATAATTGGAAAGCAGCCTGACAACCTCAGTAGTAACATATAATTGGAAAGCAGCCTGACAACCTCAGTAGTAACATATAATTGGAAAGCAGCCTGACAACCTCAGTAGTAAGATATAATTGGAAAGCAGCCTGACAACCTCAGTAGTAACATATAATTGGAAAGCAGCCTGACAACCTCAGTAGTAAGATATAATTGGAAAGCAGCCTGACAACCTCAGTAGTAAGATATAATTGGAAAGCAGCCTGACAACCTCAGTAGTAACATATAATTGGAAAGCAGCCTGACAACCTCAGTAGTAAGATATAATTGGAAAGCAGCCTGACAACCTCAGTAGTAACATATAATTGGAAAGCAGCCTGACAACCTCAGTAGTAACATATAATTGGAAAGCAGCCTGACAACCTCAGTAGTAAGATATAATTGGAAAGCAGCCTGACAACCTCAGTAGTAAGATATAATTGGAAAGCAGCCTGACAACCTCAGTAGTAAGATATAATTGGAAAGCAGCCTGACAACCTCAGTAGTAACATATAATTGGAAAGCAGCCTGACAACCTCAGTAGTAACATATAATTGGAAAGCAGCCTGACAACCTCAGTAGTAACATATAATTGGAAAGCAGCCTGACAACCTCAGTAGTAACATATAATTGGAAAGCAGCCTGACAACCTCAGTAGTAACATATACTCGTAATTCAGTACCCGTTGGCACCCATTTTTTTTAAAACCATCACGTTTAAAATAATACCGAGTACGAGACAGAGTAGTTATGGACTCGCATGTTCAAATTCCGAGATTGCCGAGAAACTATTCTTATGTTCATAACACAAATGAACTACATATGAAAAGTGATAACACATATATATCATAAAAAATTATACTTAAGCAAAAAAAAACATATATATTTTTTGCCTAACCGATTAAAACCGGTTAGTTGAACTAAGCGGTCAATTTGAAATCCTACTTGGGTCCTTCCTAGTGGAGTAAACTTTTGGAAATAAAGGAGTATCAAGAGAAGTGATTTATCAGATTTAAATTGTCAAAGGGATATGAAGCGGTGATGTGTAAATGACACGGCCTTGCTTTCGGGATTTCCTCAAATGTTATCTTCTTCGCGAAGTCCGCGCTACACACCGCGCCGCGCCGCTACCATCGTGGGATATTCCGATTACTTCATGTAACATAATATAGCCGTGTGGAACACTTTCTAGCTGGTATAACCGACGTTTTCCTGATTTTTTTTAAATTAAATGGAACAGAAATGCAGTTCATAACGCCATGTACTTAACAATTATCTCCTAGGTCGAACTCTCGCCATGTTGAGGTACAGCTTATGGGTGACGGTTCTTCCAAAAAGAGGTTGCAGTTTTGTTTCCCATCGGTACCCAAATTATTTAAAAAACAATTTCGTACAGGCTTTCAGTAAAGACTTCTTAAACATGTCGCTGGATGGCCGAAAGAGACTACCATGTAGCAATATTACCGAGAATGTATCAAAGATATCGTCAGTATGTTTGGTAGGACGCCTGTCTTCTGACACGGTTAATGGTTGATTTCAGGGTTAATGGTTGATTTCTGGGTTAATGGTTGATTTCAGTTAAAACTCGTTTTTTTCTGGTGTTTGGATATTATTTTCTCAGATGATATAAGAGTTACGAGAGATATCGTAGGGCGTTGGGTACTAAAATCTATATTCTCGAATCGGACTTTATCAAACTCTACTAAGATGATAGTCCGCAAAAGTATATATCCAATTCGACATATGTAAGTGAAACATGGACGGGAAAAAGACTGATAGGAGCCGAATAAATGCTCTTGAAATGCATGCACTGAGAAAAATACACGGGGGAGGGACAATGTACGAGTATAACAGAATACGGAAGGAAGTAATAATGGATTGATCTGAACGTAAGGCGTATGGAGTAAGATGAAGAAGAGCACTCTGAAATGGTTTGGACATGTAGAACCAATGAATAAAAAAAGACTAAAAGATACGAGGTGAAGGCTTGGTGGAGGAAGACGAAGGAAAGTATGATTGGAACAAGTTAATGATATTTGGAGAGAATTTAACATTAAAAGTCAGAGAAATCGCAGGAGTTATATGAAAAGGAATTATGTAAAGGAGGGGAATGATGTGTTTCTATCAGGGCTGTGGAGTCGAAAAAAAAAAACACGACTCCGACTCCGATTCCTATATTTACCAACAACACGACTCCGACTCCACAACTCCGACTCCACAACTCCGACTCCACAACTCCGACTCAAAAAAGCTCAATTTTATCAGGTTGTTTCCTACCTTTGCATATAGCCATTTTTTTCATGTTATAGGGATAAAAATAAAACAAGATCAAACTTTAATAATTATTTATTGGAATTTATTCTTAAAAACAACATTACTTCTATTAAATCTGTATTCGTAGAGGCTCTCAAATCAGAATTGAGAATTTTAAGAGCGGAAAATAACCGCTCTACGGATGCTTGGGTTGGCGGTAATGCTGTAACGATCAATGCTGAATCTTTTACGATTTCTACATACCGCTGTATTGCCATTTCAACATTTAACTTATAAGTTCGGTCAATTTTTTCCATTATTTTCAATGCATCATAAAATTCAATTTTAAATTTTGAAATAGAGTCTCCTTCATCTATATTGGGACTGTGATTCAAACGAGGACGTTTTAGTTTATTTATTTATTTATTTAACACTTTTATTGCAATACAATCTGGCGGGCTTATTGCCAGGCGGCAATCTCTTCTGGCAATGTTTATCTTCTTCATTGAGATATTTTTCTAAATCGTCTTCAGATTCAGCGGTGTCGGATGAAGATGATGATACTTCGTGTACGCTGCCTGCTGTCGTCTCTTTTTCTAGTCGAAGGCCTTTCATACGAACGGTTAATTCAAACAGAGCGTTTTTCGCTCTATTTATTTGTTCTTCCGTCAATATGGATCGAACCATGGGGTTAACATAGATCCCAGCCAACAGAATTTTCTTTCGACGTGAGAAAGAAGGAGACAAACACATTTTCGTAGACTTTATGCATTAAATTGATCTCGGTGATTCACCATATCGGCGCGACTTGCGCTTGCAAGTTTAATATTCGTGCACAATACACATTCATTATAATAATTTTAAAAAAATGTATTTTAAATTTTAACGAAAAAGTAGTTGGAGTCGCTCGTTTTTTACGAATCCTACTCCAACTCCGACTCCGGCCCAAACACCGCGACTCCGCGACTCCGACTCCGCGACTCCGACTCCGCGACTCCGACTCCGACTCCAATTCCGACTCCACAGCCCTGGTTTCTATGCCCCGAAAATGGATAGATGTGTTGTTATGTATGTTCAATCAGGTTTTCACTTAAAGCCTCTTTATTTTATTTGACATATGATTCTGGTTTAACCCAGTTATATCAAATAACATCAAATAACAAGGAAAATCAATTAATTTATTGAAATTTCAAATATAGCATACTGACAAGAGGAACAATATAACTCTAGCTTTCCTTTGAGGTGACTCAGTTATATAACATACTAGTTCATGAAGGGGTTCAATCCTCAATGTATCCAACAAGATGTGAAAGATATCGATATCTGAAAATTCATTCAACAACGTCATTCCGCGTGCGAGAGGCGATGCTCTTAACAGTTGGGATGGCTAGTGGTGAATTCTTCCGACCACCTACAAAGTTCAACAAGTTTATGGTTGGTTGGAAAAGTTTGCCACATGACATCAAACCAGCCAGGTTGTACTATATATAACGGATATGTAAGACAATACAAATAATTAACAAACACACGAACACGTTTTTATTTGTATAGATTTTCTCTTTTTATTCGACCTTATTTTCTTTTACGTCATAGGGACAGGCCGTTAGGGAGATGTTGCGGCCCACCGACATTTATAGTAGGGTGAAACTAAATTACTCCGTGTTGGGCTGATTACATCTTTCGCGAGACAGGGCTCTAAGTTTGAAGGCATTCTGTTAACATCGAAGAAAGACAGGGTTGGCAGAGATTTAATAAACAAAAGGCATTAAAGTCGTTAAGGGCCAGACTGCGTCATACTCGTAGAATAGCCCTGGCAGATGGGTGAGATAGATTTAAATCCTTTGATTTCAGATTTTGAATAACACATCCGTGGTCAAGTTCGTAAGATACTTAAATTCTACTCAGGGATTTTGATCCCTGATAGTACAAAAAAAAATAAAAAAATCCAAGTCTGGCTAACGAATTCCTCTTGCAACAATACTTGCACGAGCCGAGTACGTGCGCGAGTGTTGTAACCACTTCGATTGCAGTAGTGTTGCCAACTCGTAAAATGATGAATCGTGAGTTCCATGCCAACTGCAATATTTTCTAAATCCAAATATCCGATTATTTATTTATTTAAAACTTTTTTGCTAGGCGGTAATCTCTTCCAGCCAACCAAATTACAGTAAATAAAGGAAGTTGCATAGTCGCAAAAAAAAAATTATAATTATTAACCTGTAAAAAAATCATGAACAATACACACAGTAAAATGAAACGTGAGTTACTCGTATCATAAATCAAACGAAAAAATTAGGGATAGTGGAGAGGGAAGAAAAATCAGGATTGAAACACGTTATATTACCGATTACTGAGATCGAACCTTTTGTCTCCCGGTCGCACTCTCTAATATCTTCGAATCACCGATTCCTATGTATTAAAGTTTGCCATAAAAAATTTAACTAATAATGTGTCAACCTCATGCAATAAAATAAATAAAATGATTTCTGATCATAATTATTTTAAAATACTAAAAGTATTACTTGGCCAGCTTATACTCTTTGGACAGAGTACTCGTAAAACCAACGCTGACACCCACACAGCTTACTTGGACAGCTTATACTCTTTGGACAGAGTATAACCAAAGCTGACACCCACACAGCTTACTTGGACAGTTTATACTCTTTGGACAGAGTATAACCAAAGCTGACACTCACACAGCTTACTTGGACAGCTTATACTATTTGGACAGAATATAACCAAAGCTCACACCCACACAGCTTATTTGGCCAGCTTATACTCTTTGGACAGAGTATAACCAAAGCTGACACCCACACAACTTACTTGGCCAGCTTATACTCTTTGGACAGAATATAACAAAGCTGACACCCACACAGCTTACTTGGGCAGAATATAACAAAGCTGACACCCACACAACTTACTTGGCCAGCTTATACTCTTTGGACATAATATAATAAAGCTGACACCCACACAGCTTACTTGGCCAGCTTATACTCTTTGGACAGAATATAACAAAGCTGACACCCACACAGCTTACTTGGACAGCTTATACTATTTGGACAGAATATAACAAAGCTGACACCCACACAGCTTACTTGGACAGCTTATACTATTTGGACAGAATATAACAAAGCTGACACCCACACAGCTTACTTGGCCAGCTGATATGGTGCTCTTTGTACAGAGTATAATAACCGAAGTACTCGTAATTCATGAGGCAAGCCAATTACTTAAAAAATATTATTTTACCATTTGGACCTTTCTCATAGCAGAATTCTGTTTGTGAATTTGATATATTCGAGTTATATTGCCGCTGCCGGCGTAATATCAATTTTATTTTAATAAACAGAACCACGTTTCGATGAAAAATCACAAAATATATTTTACAAATGAATAAATAAACATGCCAGTACGTAATATGTACATATAGTATATGTTATAGCCAATGTCACGGTCCGCTGTAAGCTTTTTCTAATAAAAAGCACTCGATTTGTCTAAGTCACTGAAAACTTGATTTTCATGCGCAAGCTTTAGTGTTTTAGCTCTTTAATGAATATCTCCGACCTCCGGTGATTTAACTTTTATAACTGTCGCAAACTTTTCAACTTCCAAGGTTACATAAGGAATATATATATTTTTAATTACCTAATTTCCTTTTCAAACTATTCTGATGTTCACAAATCAGTTTTCTCTTCATAAACTTAACCCTCATACTGGCTTAATAATGTATGAAAGGGGGGTCGCGAGAGGTATAGCCGCCTGTATGCGAAAAGCAAAAATACCGCCCTTGTCCAAAGTTCAATTTAAATATTTTTTTCTTAGTATACACATAGGTACGCTGTTTTGTTTCACATTTTATTTAATTTTAAAACTATTTACATCAATTTGATTATTTTTCTTCGATATATGGTACATACTCGTATATGGTATAGTATACTCGTAGGTTTTCTATTTTCAATCATTATTACACTTAAAAATAATGTTCAACAGTGCGTAGTAATAAAAAAAATCGTTATATGGAGATCTACCTAATATAGTGGTTTAATAATAGAGTTCTATAGTGGTTTAATAATACAACAATATAGAGATCTATGGTGGTTTAATAATACAACAATATAGAGATCTATGGTGGTTTAATAATACAACAATATAGAGATCTATGGTGGTTTAATAATACAACAATATAGAGATCTATAGTGGTTTAATAATACAACAATATAGAGATCTATGGTAATTTAATAATACAACAATATAGAGATCTATGGTGGTTTAATAATACAACAATATAGAGATCTATGGTGGTTTAATAATACAACAATATAGAGATCTATGGTGGTTTAATAATACAACAATATAGAGATCTATGGTGGTTTAATAATACAACAATATGGAGATCTATGGTGGTTTAATAATACAACAATATAGAGATCTATGGTGGTTTAATAATACAACAATATAGAGATCTATGGTGGTTTAATAATACAACAATATGGAGATCTATGGTGGTTTAATATTACAACAATATGGAGATCTATAGTGGTTTAATAATACAACAATATAGAGATCTATGGTGGTTTAATAATACAACAATATAGAGATCTATGGTGGTTTAATAATACAACAATATGGAGATCTATGGTGGTTTAATAATACAACAATATAGAGATCTATGGTGGTTTAATAATACAACAATATAGAGATCTATGGTGGTTTAATAATACAACAATATGGAGATCTATGGTGGTTTAATAATACAACAATATAGAGATCTATGGTGGTTTAATAATACAACAATATAGAGATCTATGGTGGTTTAATAATACAACAATATGGAGATCTATGGTGGTTTAATATTACAACAATATGGAGATCTATAGTGGTTTAATAATACAACAATAAACTACTTTTTTCAATTAAGATTAATTTAAAATTTATCGTTTTCCTTTAAGCGTTCTTAAGCCTGAATTCTAATTCACTAGTTTATTTTGTATTTAATGGATGGGAACTTTTATAAAAAAACCATATTGACTAAGACTCGTGAAGACAGAAACATCAACACGGGGGCCAGCGTACACAGAAACATCAGCACGGGGGCCAGCGTACACAGAAACATCAGCACGGGGGCCAGCGTACACATAAACAGCAACACGGGGGCCAGCGTACACAGAAACATCAACACGGGGGGCAGCGTTCACAGAAACATCAACACGGGGGCCAGCGTACACAGAAACATCAACACGGGGGCCAGCGTACACAGAAACATCAACACGGGGGCCAGCGTACACAGAAACATCAGCACGGGGGCCAGCGTACACAGAAACATCAGCACGGGGGCCAGCGTACACAGAAACATCAGCACGGGGGCCAGCGTACACATAAACAGCAACACGGGGGCCAGCGTACACAGAAACATCAACACGGGGGGCAGCGTTCACAGAAACATCAACACGGGGCCCAGCGTACACAGAAACATCAACACGGGGGCCAGCGTACACAGAAACATCAACACGGGGGCCAACGTACACAGAAACATCAACACGGGGGCCAGCGTACACAGAAACATCAACACGGGGGGCAGCGTTCACAGAAACATCAACACGGGGGCCAGCGTACACAGAAACATCAACACGGGGGCCAGCGTACACAGAAACATCAACACGGGGGCCAGCGTACACAGAAACATCAGCACGGGGGCCAGCGTACACAGAAACATCAGCACGGGGACCAGCGTACACAGAAACATCAGCACGGGGGCCAGCGTACACATAAACAGCAACACGGGGGCCAGCGTACACAGAAACATCAACACGGGGGGCAGCGTTCACAGAAACATCAACACGGGGGCCAGCGTACACAGAAACATCAACACGGGGGCCAGCGTACACAGAAACATCAACACGGGGGCCAGCGTACACAGAAACATCAACGGGGACCAGCGTAAATAGAAAAAATTGAGATGCATGGCCGCGCGGTAACGCTCCAGACTTCCGTGCGGAAGGTCGACGGTTCTACCCCCATTCTCACTATCACGAAATCTTGTATACCACTTAAAAATGTTATAACGACTCATTGCTTCACTACCATAAAGAGTTTGAATCATTTCAAAAATGTCTGTGGCACTTTTACCCAATTTGAAACAAAATTTTATGTTGGCACTTTGCTCCATTGTATTTTTCCGACCGAGACTCGGAAGGTACTGTCAATTGTTACGTCATTACGAATGAACCAGCATTGCCAGCGCTTTGAATCTTTTACGGAAGATAGTTGAAATGTGTCGCTAGTTAACTCATTTATTCACCCACAGATGGCGCTGGTGGTTACACGAAAATAAAATCAATCCCGTTTCCCATTGGACAGACCGTGCATTGCTTACACTCTCCGATCGTCTCAGTTCGGTGTGCCATCGGATCCAGAACAGCGATGTGGCCGACGAGTTTCCTGATGTACTCACTCACTTAAAACTAACTCCACGGCACAGCTTCACTTCTAGGAGTCTCGACTACGGGGCCCAGTGACGACGACGTCGCAGCCTGCGGCCGCCCCTTGAATAGGCTGTCTGTGTGTATCGCACACGTTGTATGGACACGGGGTCTCTGAATATATGAATGTTAACTATCACTTTTAACATTCACCTCATGCACGCGTTTATTCCTATAAAGTTTATATATCCGACTCAATGGATAGATATCTTACTATTGTAATTTATTTTATCAAACACTGTTTATTCCACTTTTTTGTAACGGTATAACCCTACCGGTTTCAAGGCTTTCGCCTCATCTTCAGGGGAGCACAAACAAGTATTTCGCAATCGCGCGATTTAAAAAGCGCTACTGGAATCGCGCGTAAAACGCCTAATCTGGACACGGTCTAAGTCTGTATTCTTAACCGCAGAATCTATTGATAAACTTACACATCCAAAAATCCCATCACTCGCAGCCGCAGACATTACCGGTTTACTTTTCTTTTTCCATATTGTTTACTATCATATTTCCTCGAATAATGGGATTTAAGCTCGCGTGTTTCAACAATAAAAATACATAATACTCGTAGATTTATAGTGACAGCACGCTAATACACGTAATTGCGTGTTGCCGTATTAAATTGGCGTAGTCGATGTGGTTGTAAAATATTTTAGAATTTCATATACTCGTAATTGTTTTCTATTTCTTAGTTTTCTCTAAGGAACATTTTTTGTCGATCTCATTTTTTGTCGAAAATAATAAAAGCATATAACCATGTATACATACATGGTTATATGCTTTTATTATTTTCTTTGTGTACATGGTTATACATGATACATCTGGTAGGGTTATTGCTGTACAATAATTATTTCCAACCAATCAAATATTAAATCCATGAAATAAATTAATCATCCTAGTTAGGGTGGATTGTCTATTAAAAAAAAGTTTAAATCTATGACAGATTTTACGAAAAAAGTATTCATTTAAATTCAAGTAAAAGGCAACTAATTTCGAAATTATAATAATACGACTTTAGGAAACGTAAGGAGTAAAAATAACGGCAAATTAGGATGAAAAGTTTTTATGAGTAATATTATTTTTTTTATTCTTTCTTGAACGTGATTAATGACAGTGTACGTCTGAGAACTTTTAGAAGTTCGCACCACGGCACACCGGTGAGTGGTGTGAGATGGGACGATTCATCAACTCCATAGATTGTGATAAAACAGAGCATATCTGACCACCTACCACCTACCAAGCGTCATTCTTAATACTTGGCCAAATCCCCTCCAGAATCATCACCATCATGTAATGCTCTTATTGAGTTAATCTCTACGTCATTCGATCTTGGCATACCATATTTTTGCTTCTGCCACGTTCATTTATAAAGATTTTAACACGTTCATCTTTCAGAATTAGATTTATCTGATAGTGCTGTTTTTTTAAGACCTTCCCAAGCTTCTTTTACATTCTATATCGTTCTGTTTCATCATTCATTATTTACATGACTGAACCATCTCAATGCTCTTTTCGTGATTTTACCTGATGTCCTCATTTCTTAATATTTCATACATATTTCCACACATTTTACTCGTAATATAATATTATATAATAAAATAAGCTTTAGGACCATACGATGCACCCCAAATTTATGGGACAATTTTTAGAAGAGTATTTTATAATACAAAAATATTAACAAACTTTATTTTTTAATGATTACCCTAACTTGTACCGGCGGCATTCAGTACATCTTCACTCGTCTCCTTAACGTTACTTTTTGTGTTATTGGCTTAACTATTGTAACTCTCTTATAAAACAAATTCATATTCGATACCTATCCTACTTATAATTGTCTCTTCTTTTATTTATTTATTAAACACTTTTATTGTAAATACAATCTGGCGGGGTTATTGCCAGGCGGCAATCTCTTCCAGCCAACCAGACAAAAGTAAATTAAGCAAGTTACATAGTCGCATAAATCATTAGAGTTTTTTCAGTCGCTTCTTAAAGCATGTCAAGGACGGAGGTTTTACAGCTTCGAATAAATTTTCCACCCAGGTAGCAAGTGTGTCGGACGTCTGTATTTGTTTTGTGCACTTAATGAACTATCGCATTAATATGGAGAGATTCAATAAGTATAAAATATAATAACTTAAATGGAAATATAGTAACTGAAATGAAATAAAATGAGTGAATAAAAAATATAATACGTCGGTAATGAAACCAAATACATGCAGAGGTATAAAAAGAAATGTGTTTAATATTTATTTTGGTAGTTTAAATTATTTTCGGCAGGGACCTATTATCACGTATTGCCTACCTTCGGACCTAATTTTAGCACCTCAATTTTTCTAAGTAAAAGTATGATGTTTTATTATTCTCAACCTTGTGTTTAAAGATAACTAAAATAAAACTATTTCTTTATTTAAAAAATCTATAAAAATTAATAATTTAAAAGATCAGGGAACACTAATTGTAAACTTATTATTTTGCTTAAAAATAATTCCACCATGTGCCAAAGAAAACGAGAAGTTAAACCTTTTCAACTTGAAATGTGGTATCTTAAAAATGAAGTGTCGCTGTAAAAAGTTAATAATGCGCCCGCCCGCCCGCCTGCCTTGTAAGAATTTTAATGACCCTTGTGCTGGGAATGTCACATAAGTCCTGCTGAATCCTCCGCATCTCGCCCGTCTCCTCTCTCTCCGGGAAATCTAATTTAGCGTTGCCTTCCAGCTTGTCTCCCTTCGACATCATTTTAAGGTAACTCGTTCAGGGTCTGTTACGAGTACAATGTTCAAACGACACGTTTAGGAATGGTTTCCATTTATCGTAACTGTTTTCCATAAATGTGTAATAAAAACATTCTTTTTTTTTTCAACAATTATTGCTGTTGCTATGTTTCATTATTTATTTTTATCATTTAATTTTGCTTGGTACCTATGGTAAAAATATCTCGTCGGGTGAACAAGATGAGGCATAGATAACTAGTGCACTAGACGTGTACGAAACGTAGACGACATATTTTTTTAAATAATTAGTCCATAAACAGGATTAGTGCAGAACTATTTAAATACGAGCTGACAATCTTAAATAATGTAGTGAAATCAAATATTTTTCTTTAATCTGATAAGGTTATTAAAATCATCACTTCCAACAATAGGCAACATATCTTGAAATCTCCAGTTAAATGTTATAAAACGTCAAAAATTCCGCTCAGATTTTAATTAAATATAACTCTGAGATCACGGACCTGCAAAACAATGCCCAGTTCTATATAATTCAAAGAATAGTTATACTCGTAACGATGACATAATGAAGATCCTTTAGTTAAATGCTTTAATCCTTTCGTTAGATAATGAGAACAATCTGAAAACGAGTCGGATATCCAAACAAACCTTAAGTGGAATAAGAATATGCTTGTTTACCAACCATCTGTCATCCATTTCCACATTACAGTCATCTTCTTTAACGAGATAAGAAGGTTTATCGCCCGATCTGATGCATCGTAAGTAAAGCGACGCGGTCCCCTCAATACTGCAAGCAGTCACTATGTTAGACAGACAATCACAATGTGATGTGATTAGCACTCTGCCTTTATCACATAATTGTATACATATGCGCATTACCCCAGATTTCCAACATCTAAATATGTTAGCAACCATCTTACATCTTGTAAAAGACAAATTACTTTCAACTATTGAAATTTTACATCGTATGGATGGAGATCTATTCACTCTTAGCAGGCTTACAAAAACCAGTCCCAACTTTCATAGTGGACCGTTAATATATCGATGATAACGCCGTACTATCTCACTCAGTAGAAGATACAATATAATCGTCATCATGAACCAGCATTACCAACCGATATTCGTCATCATAACCAACTAGAATTATATTAATCACTTTTTTGTGGAAAAAATGAACTGAGATCCTTTTTTGGGAGCTTCGAAAGTCAGACAACAGCCCACTTGGCAAAAAAAATGTTTTTATAACTAGATTAATCCCGTGGCCTAGTTGAAGAGACGCCTATGTTTTGACCTGAGGTTACGGTGTCGATTTTCGTAGAAACCAATCTATTTTGAAAATGGTTTAGTCCGACTTCAATGCTATCTAATATAAATCCGCAAGAGTATACTGTTTACAACGAAAGAGTAATACAATACTATCTTCTTGAAGTTTTGATTGGAAAATACTTCAGGGTAATAAATTCAGCAAGTTAATAAATTCACTGTACACAATGAAAGTTTAATATACAATAATTGCATATTTTGAAAATGTTACATTTCAAATTAAACGAGTATAGCTTCGGAACAGGGTGATATTTATTGAACGTAGACACCATCAGGACCTGGTGATTTATCCATACGTGTTGCGATAGGATAAAGCCTTAACTGCGGTCGCATGAGCCCGGCGGATTAGGAAGGCTTTATGAATCACCTACATAGTCGTATAATGCAGGTAGCTTCGTGAGACCTTTTCTGCCCCATTCTCGGGTGGAGAAGGAGGTTCTTTGCATTTTCATTTCCCTTTCTTTGTTTTTTGTCATTAATAAAAAGGTGTGCAAAGATTAGGAATGTCATTGCAGGATCGAATAACAAATACTGACACAAGATGGGCTCAGTCACACGGTAAGGTGTTTGTCTTTCCTACTTGAGGTTTTGGGTTCGATTCATACTAAAAATAGAACTCTTTTTGAAATTATTTTTGTGTTAAGTTGACTTAAATGATGACCAATATTTCGAAAGCTTTGCAATCTTTATCCTTACGATAATGTCAAAAAAATTACCGTTTATTTTTTAATGAAAGCTGAAACGCCTTCGAAACATTTTCAACTTGTAGAAAACAGCAAACCATTAAAACCTTCGAATATATTAAAAAATAGAGTGGCTTTGAACTTAGCCACATAGACAGGCAATCGAGTTTGTCATATTCATATATTTAAAAACACCATAATCCTTGTGGTCTAGTTAGTAAAACCCTTATCTTCCATGCAAAATTTTAAGGTTCTGATACTGCCATTTCACCATAGAAACATATAAGTTAAAGAAAAGTTTTTAATCCGATTATCTAATACATTATTGGATTATCCAAAATAAAAAACACTGCTCGAAAAATAAAGAAAATAAGAAAAGCGCAACACAAAGTAACGCCGCACCATCTGTCCTACCTACGGACTGGTGTACTCGGGTGCTGTGGTGTGATGTTATGTACTACGGGCAAGAGTATGTCACCCTGTGCGATGCCTCGGGGAGTCAATTAGCCGCAGCGGGCGGCGACACGCCGCGCTCTCCGCTTGAAATGGATCTTAACGAATTGCCTCGACTCTTCATACGGACCGACTCTTCGGCCGTTCAGAATAAAATAAGAAAAAAACACTTAACTGGCATCGCCACGGTCTATGGCGCACAACAGCCCCCTGAGCCACCCCTGGAAATGGCTCAACCCCGCCTGGAAAGTGTCTCGGGATTAGACGAGATTCCCAATGTTTCCCTAGTGATATGTATTGTTTCTGTTATTGAATATTGTTTTCTTCGGTAGAGAATTAATTTTATATTAAGAGATGCTTTTATTATTGGACATTTTGTCATTTGTACAAAATTATCAATTTAACTCGATATCATTTTGTGTGAAAATTATATATTTTTTAAGTTTATTTCAGTAATATAATGTTTTTACCACATTATAGTATTAAAATCATAAAATACTCTTAACGTAGAGAAAATGTATGTAAGTGCATTGTTTTGCTTTAGAATTGATATTAATTTTCTAGTATATATTTTAATCAGTTACTTTATAAAGAGGTACTTAAAAATACCACGAGGTTTTCTTTATAATTGAACTCAGCATTCTGAATAATTGTGGGTAACCTGCATAGCCGGGTTGTTAAGACACCTTTCTTCCGACCGGGAATCACTTCTACACAAATCATATATAATTGAACTAAGCATCCTGAATAATTGTGGGCAACCTGCGTAGCCGGGCTGTTAACACACCTTTCTTCCGACCGGGAATCACTTCTACACATATCATATATAATTGAACTAAGCATCCTGAATTATTGTGGGTAACCTGCATAACCGGGCTGTTAAGACACCTTTCTGAGAAGCACATTATACGAGTATATTATACATTATCTTCTTAAAAAATGTGTTATGTTAGTCCGTCCATACATAGTATACACGTATATTACATGATCTCTTACCACAGTTCCAACTCCAACTGACAATTGAATACTTTTTATGAATATTACTGTAATAGCCATGCTTTGGTTTTATTCAAATATGAATTCATTGGAAAAAATAAAGGTCAGCTCCCACGAAGAAAACACGCAAGTGCCTTGTTACACCGGGGGCACTTAGCGCTTCGGGGAAATCCTCTGTTAGGGGTAATCCGCCCCCACGACCACTGCCTTTACACACTCACACGCTTCTCGGTAACTTGGGAAGATTAAGATCGGACTCTAGAATAATGTATTTATACATTTCATTATTTTTCCTGGCGTAACTTAAGGGGCCAAAGTTTACTCCAAGGACACTAATGTTTCAATGTAACATCTCTTAAATACATGTATAACACAATTATCTCTATAACAATATGTGAGCGTATAACAGTCATGGTGAAAAATGAAAGATTGGAGCAAGTTCTACTATTTGGGTAGAATTTTCTCAGATGATAAAAGGGTTAAGATGAATATCGAACGGCGTGTGGCGATAAGAAACAAATTCGATGTGGCGCAAAAACATACTCGTATATACTCCCACCGGACAGTTTCAATATCCACAACAGTATTTTAATACTGACTTGCATAAATAGGGGTGAAATGTGGACGTGGAAAGATACTGAAAGAAAACGCTGTAAAAATGCGTACACTGAGAAGAATACACGGGATAAAAATGTATGGCAGAATACGGGATGAAGTGATAAGAAGAAATAGTTGAGTATAATTAAAAAATGAAGAAAGACTAACAAAACAAAACAAATGTGAAAAGAAGTAATTGTAGAGGAAGATACTGGAAAGTATGGTTGGATCTAGGGAATAATACTTTTAAAGGAGGGAAAGTCAACATTTCAGATAAATCTTAGGGATTATAATATGAGAAGGTGTATGGATGTGGAAGAGGGGAAGAATGTATGTTATGTCGAGATAGGAAAGAATGCTGCTCTGTCATACATTTCTGTACCGACAGGGAAATAGCGTAATGGTATATATGTAATACATATAGTACACTTGAAACAACTCGGTAAAGTAGAGAATTCGACGGATCTTTACAAATGTTCGTTTAATTACGTCATTAACATAGATTTATGATAAATGATGCGCATAGATGTAAACACTCTTTCTCCAAAAGATGTGATCTGCAAAAAACAAACAAATGGGCATGATAGCTATGTTCAAATTTGTAAGATCTGCATCACTCCAATCGGGATCATGATCATGATTAATAGTGAGGAAACCGGAGCCAACACAACTAGAGCGGAGATCCTTCTTGAACATAGATCATGTGAAACGAGAATACATACTAAGGACCGTCTCGGGAAAACTGTCAGATATTGTGTTCTGGTATCGAACCAGCCTCCAACACAGACGACATATTATGATAGTCAGATGGAACGGGAAGATAACGTGGTACACATGTGGGTAGGAGTTGGAGCGCTTTGAGGAGAGTTTGCTCTCTAAACAGCGCTATATAAATAGTATTTTCATTATTATTCTTATTAATTTAGAAACGTATAAATGAAGAGGTTTTCTTTACTTCACCTGTCAATGAGCGAGAAGGGCCATTATCAGCGGATACAACACAATGTAGAAGTTATTGTTATTGTTCTTACCTTACCTTCTCTTCCCATCCTTACTTGCACGTTACAAACTATATTATATACTCGTATTTACTAGTATTTTTATCTGGCAATAATAGTGGTCCACTCCTCTCGAGTCAGAGTATCCTCGGGAAGAGATTTCTCTCTAAACAGCGCTACATAATTAGTAATTTTATTACTAATGTGCTTAGCTTTCCACCTTTATTTACTCCAAAATAAAATAAATGCGCAGACAAGATAAAAATTGTTTGAATAATGTTTTGACATAAAATAAAACTCAATTGTCACGAGTCAAGTAAAGACAAACAGCGAAGAGTGTTATTCGCATTTTTGTGTTGTTCACTCCTGAGTCTCGGAGAAGTTTCGCTGAATAATTGATACGCTCCCGTTATTCGGCATTGCGCGGCTCCACCGTACGGGCTCCCCTGCCGAGTCCCGCCCTCATATATTTACTGTCATTAAACAAATCACTTGTTCGCGTACTCCTTTCACCTGTTTTTATTAAAGCTTTTCTAATCAATGTTTAAATATATTACGTTTTTACTCTAAAGTCCGATGTGTCAAAGCTATACTATATATTACTAAATGGAAAAACTTCTTTCTCTCTTTCTCGTATCGGTGAGTTTCATTTCGAGACCCGGATTTCTCCTAACCTCTCATTTTATCCACTAGGAATGAGTGTGCATGAATTTGGGCATGCACAGCCCCACACGAGGCAGTACGCACGGCTTGATATGATATGATATGATATGATATGCGGTATTTGGGCATGCACAGCCCCACACGAGGCAGTACGCACGGCTTGATATGATATGATATGCGGTATTTGGGCATGCACAGCCCCACACGAGGCAGTACGCACGGCTTGATATGATATGATATGCGGTATTTGGGCATGCACAGCCCCACACGAGGCAGTACGCACGGCTTGATATGATATGCGGTATTTGGGCATGCACAGCCCCACACGAGGCAGTACGCACGGCTTGATATGATATGATATGATATGATATGCGGTATTTGGGCATGCACAGCCCCACACGAGGCAGTACGCACGGCTTGATATGATATGATATGATATGCGGTATTTGGGCATGCACAGCCACACGAGGCAGTACGCACGGCTTGATATGATATGAGGTATTTGGGCATGCACAGCCCCACACGAGGCAGTACGCACGGCTTGATATGATATGATATGATATGCGGTATTTGGGCATGCACAGCCACACGAGGCAGTACGCACGGCTTGATATGATATGCGGTATTTGGGCATGCACAGCCACACGAGGCAGTACGCACGGCTTGATATGATATGAGGTATTTGGGCATGCACAGCCCCACACGAGGCAGTACGCACGGCTTGATATGATATGATATGATATGATATGCGGTATTTGGGCATGCACAGCCCCACACGAGGCAGTACGCACGGCTTGATATGATATGATATGATATGCGGTATTTGGGCATGCACAGCCACACGAGGCAGTACGCACGGCTTGATATGATATGATATGATAAGCGGTATTTATTCAGATTCATGCTGGAATTTGCGTAGGGTTCGGTTTAGATCCCAAATGTTTCAATATCTTCATTTTTAGCAAAGTTAATATTTAACCTTCTTGTTGTGTTCATTTTTGGAAAGATTACTTCTTAATATGGTTGTTTAGCGGGTTAAAATGTTGATCACTATTTGATTCCTTTCCCTGGTTATTTTCATCAAAGTTTCCAGATAATCATAGTATAAATAGGCCAAAACCCGTACGATGATTGTCGTCGAAGAAAGAATACGAGAATTGAATTTTGAATACAAGAGAGCGAGAGAGGAATACTTCGAAATTTGAATCTCGGTGGGTCCGTGATAAAAAATTATACTGAACGAATTTTAAATACCTAGCTAACACTTTTTGAACCGCTGTAAAAGGGGACGATGCATAAATTATATATATAAACAAATTCTATATTTATGAATATATATTTTCATAAATGTAGAATTTGTTTTACTTCCGTTAATATTTCACGGGTTGCAGCTAGTATTTTTAAATCTTCCCAAATAATTTATTACATATGATAAAAAACAAACGTTGTACGTTTTTTTTCAAATAAATGTGTGAAATGAATGAACTATTTGCAAACATTTTTGTTCACATAAATAAATAATTCAATTAAAAAAAACTCAACGTGCGGTCTGGACGGTGAAACTATAGACTACTCGTATGTGTTTTTCGGTTGTCCTCTGCGAGATAGATTTGATTTACTGAAATATCTTTGCCGCGTCCAACCGAAAATGTTCCGTTTCTTCTTCCTTCGTGGAACTTTTTCACTTAAGCTCAATTGTTACATTTTTTAAGCTTAATCAGCTGAAACTTTTAATTGTCCAAAATTGTCATTAAAAATGTTTTATTTATATTGACTCATACAATTGCATAATTATTTAAATTTAATGGCACAAATCATCCTGGTTTGGGTGGATTGCCTATAAATGATATTCCTGATTTGGGTGGATTACCTATTAATAATCATCTTGGTTTGGGTGGATCACCTATTTATAATCATCTTGGTTTGGGTGGATTGCCTATTAATAATCATCTTGATTTGGGTGGAGTGCCTATTAATGGTCATCCTAGTTTGGGGGAATTACCTATTAATAATCATCCTGGTGTGAGTGGATTGCCTAGTAATCATTTGATCATCCTGGTGTGGGTGGATTGCCTATTAATAATCATCCTGGTGTGGGGGAATTACCTATTAATAATAATCCTGGTGTGGGTGAATTGCCTATTAATAATCATTCTGGTGTGGGTGAATTGCCTATTAATAATCATCCTGGTGTGGGTGGATGGCCTATTAATAATCATCCTGGTGTGGGCGAATTGCCTATTAATAATCATCCTGGTGTGGGTGGATCACCTATTTATAATCATCTTGGTTTGGGTGGATTGCCTATTAATAATCATCTTGATTTGGGTGGATCACCTATTTATAATCATCTTGGTTTGGGTTGATTGCCTATTAATAATCATCTTGATTTGGGTGGAGTGCCTATTAATGGTCTTCCTAGTTTGGGGGAATTACCTATTAATAATCATCCTGGTGTGAGTGGATTGCCTAGTAATCATTTGATCATCCTGGTGTGGGTGGATTGCCTATTAATAATCATCCTGGTGTGGGCGAATTGCCTATTAATAATCATCCTGGTGTGGGTGGATTGCTTATTAATAATCATCCTGGTGTGAGTGGATTGCCTATTAATAATCATCCTGGTGTGGGTGGATTGCCTATTAATAATCATCCTGGTGTGAGTGGATTGCCTATTCATAATCATCCTGGTGTGAGTGGATTGCCTATTAATAAAAAAACGCAACACAAATTACACGAGTAAAATTTGGCCATCGTCAATTCTCTTATTTGATTTACTGATTTATTTTTAGGAAATATATGAACCAGTTTTGAAAAAAATGTTGAGAAAAAAACGAATTCATTTAATATTATTCGATAATTTTTAATTAGTGAGTGAGAATAGAATATTTTGTATAATAGAAAGAAGAGCTTAGGGATGGGAACTTGAGGCTTATGTGTGTTCAGTAAGATGTATGTTAGATGTACAAGAGCTTAGGTATGAATGCAAACTTGAGGCTGATATGTGTTGAGTGAGATGAAGAAGAGCTTAGGTAGGAATATAAACGTGAGGCTGATATGTGTTGAGTGAGATGAAGAAGAGCTTAGGTAGGAATATAAACTTGAGGCTGATATGTGTTGAGTGAGATGAAGAAGAGCTTAGGTAGGAATATAAACTTGAGGCTGATATGTGTTGAGTGAGATGAAGAAGAGCTTAGGTAGGAATATAAACTTGAGGCTGATATGTGTTGAGTGAGATGAAGAAGAGCTTAGGTAGGAATATAAACTTGAAGCTGATATGTGTTGAGTGAGATGAAGAAGAGCTTAGGTAGGAATATAAACTTGAGGCTGATATGTGTTGAGTAAGATGAAGAAGAGCTTAGGTATGAATGTATGATAAACTTGAAGCTGATATGTGTTGAGTAAAATGAAGAAGAGTACTCTGAGATTGTTTGGACTTGTATAACGGATGAATGAATAAAGACTAACAAAACAATACAGTGCACATGTAAATGAGGTATACTAGAGTATACTTATGCATGTAGAATGAATGTACCATATACTTATGCATGTAGAATGAATGTACCATATACTTATGCATGTAGAATGAATGAATGAAGAAAGATTAATAAACAAATGTAAATCGAAGGCGTACGAGAAGAAAACCACGGGAAATATAGATGGACCAAGCGAATGATATTTTAAAAGAAAAGAAAAGTAAAAATCATAGAAATCGTAGGAGTTGTATAGAAGGTGTATGGATGTAGAAAAGTCGAAAGCGTGTTTAGATAGGAAAATCTGGTGCTTTTCTTTTCTGCCTACCCCAACAGATAAATAGTGTGATGGTAAGTATGTATGTAATAGAATATTTAAATAATTTATACGATGTATCTGATGAGGTCAGTGACATTTTAGAAAATATATTTGAAAGAGAGATATTTTTTCATTTACTCTTTAAGAGAGCTGTATCAACATTTTCCCATAAAACTAGAATAAAAACAATTAACTAAACGCACGTTGAATCTACTTTTCAAAAATACTCGTACATTACGTTTTCGCGTTATTCGTTAGTAATATTAACACCTTCACTAACGAATAACGCGAAATGAAAATAAAAATTCCAGCACTCGCTTTTGGGCTTCTTCCCATTTCCTCTTGTCAACTCAATTATTGTGTTCCTCTCCGTGCGACTCTTAAGCTAAATACGAGTATTTCCCCGCTCGACGTTTCAAATTTCCTTTCAGGATTTATAAAAGAAATGTTAAAACAAGCCATGTTCAGCTCGACTCCGCGACATCTTTTCGCAAGGGCAAAAGGAATATGGGATTCTTCCAATTCTATTATTTCCACTCTCTATACGAGTTTGTGTCCTCTAAAATTATTTAGATCATTGAAGATATCGTTGTTTTTCTTCGGTATTATATTTTATTTTATATTTGATATAGATTTTATCCAATAACATCAAACAAAATCCACATTATAGGGAGAACTAAAAAAGAGACAAGTTTAAAAATAATAACAATACGACCAATTATTTACTCATACCCCGTAAAATGGCTAAGTTATGTCTACGAACTTTATTTTGAGCTCAATCCTAAATGTATGCGCCGAGATATTCGTTCAACCACCCATAAGCAAAACACATTGATTAAACAACCAAAGAATGCAAAACGTTTCACACCTCTTAATATTTTTTTTTCCCTTTAGGTCGATAGATAGCGCCAGCCTGGCCTGCTTCACTGCTCTCGTAATAAACAGGGATCATTCCGCCTGATGAGAGCCTCTTGATAGGAAGTATTGTAGAAACTCGTATAGCGGGGATTAATGTAATAAGTGGAATACGTTATTTTTTGTTCAATGTTCGAATACGTAGTTCAATAAAGCTAAAGCCAAAACCGTTGATAAAAAAATATTTTATTCCGGAATAATACAATACCTTTACCGGATCTTCGAATACACGATGAACTCGCCTCGAAGTGCTATCAATTCGGAAATAGTTCATTTTTAAAGCACTTTTAATACCGCAATAAAGTGCAGTTCAATTTCAATAAAAACGAATTTGTTTGGTGATCAAAATGTTTATCGCGTGACGTTAAATTTATATTGACATAGGATTCGCTTTTTTTGTAATTTTGAGCAAATATGTTAGTGTAGTGAAGTGAAGTAGTGCTTTATGCAATCGGCGTAGTCGGTTCTCTTCAACGTATATACTACTATATATTTAAAAAAAGCTTTTACAATTACTAAATATTACACATATTATACTAATTAGTATGTTACAGTTATACTTGATATGGTACAACGATTTTCTATATGCTATAGGGATTCTTGAAGTGCTGCAGAGAAGTCTAATATGCTACAATGATTTTTGATATGCTACAGTGATTATTAATATACTACAGAAATTCTTGATATGCTAGGGATATTTCTGATATGCTACAGCGATTATAGATTTATTACAGATATTCTTGCTATACTAGGGATATTTCTGATATGTTACAGCGATTATAGATTTATTACAGATATTCTTGCTATGCTAGAGATATTTCTGATATGCTACAGTGATTTTTAATGTGCTGTAATAATTATTGATATGCTACAATGATTTTTGATTCACAATTTTTTTACACCTAAAGTGATTCCTGATATGCTATACGAGTAGCACTTCTTAAAACAATACATTGTTTGTTGATGTAGGGTTGGAGGTCTAATTTCCATAAACGACGTTATAGAATGTCGCTTTTTGAATTACTACCTACCATTAACGTTTGAATATTCAAAATTATCAAATTTCATTTTATTTTACGGTGAATTTTACAAATATTATTCAAGATTATTTCTACATATGTCTATGCTAAAAATGTTGGAATTCTACGGGAAATTACTTTTCAACAAAAATTATACATAGTAACGAAATGCGCTTTGCATCACGATATACTTAACGAATTCTACACCAGGCAAGGGTCTCTTGTTGCACTGAACAACATCTTTGTAACACTATTCTTTCTAACGTTCCAAGAAATAGTACCTAGCAGTGATTCTTACTTTTTCACAAGACAATTTAATCATCCAAATTTTGTGTCAAACTTATCCGAAGTATTGATATCTTGATTGTTATTATTCATTATTTTGTGTGGTACTCGTCAAACATATATTCTGTGACTGTCCAGTAATGCCTGAAAAACGTGAACGGGAAACAAAATTAAATCGGTCCCAGTAACCAATTTAACGGGTTTAAAACCACTCGAGTTGTCATAATACTCGAACATCGTCGTCAAATATATAGTACATATATAGTATGCTATCCTATCGCGTGTAGAGAAGTAACTATATTTCTTAATCAAATTCGGACCCTTTTTTGGGTACTATCGGTAATCAACCCTTAATTACTAACCAGACAACGGGAGTAGAACAACTATTATATTGTTTATGAGTACCATACTATTGTTTATACTCGTAGTGAACTGCTTTCATTAGAATATATTCATGAAACTATGCTACACTTAAAGCCGAACGTGTTATTATCGTATATAGGAATATCTACAAAGATTTCTTGGTAAGTTCGTCTTCTCTTGGTAAGTTTTCTGCGGTTTTCTTACCAAATATATTTTGCTGAACATATATGATACACATGAGGGAAATACCTAATCGAATGGCCGCAGCTACTAACTTCTTATCCTTACACTCACTTTAATATATTGTACGAGTATTTATTTTGCATAACAAACTTTCAACAATAGTGGGATAGAGTATCGAGTTAGAATACCCTTGAGGAGAGTTTGGTCTCGGAACGGAGCTATACGAGTATGTGTATAAGTTGTCCTTTTATATTATTATTATTGATTGCTTTTGATACTCAGCGAGAATTTCGATACTTCATCATATGCAAAATAATTCCGATACCTCAAAGTAGATATCTGAAGTCCAATGACCAGTAAAATGAAATACGAGTAAGTGGGCACGTCAATAAAGCCGATGAAACGTTGGAATGCTCGAAGGACGTTGTTTCAAATAATAAACATTGAAAACAAGATGAGAATGTACGAGTATATATTGCGAGTCATCACACCATCGTCATATTTTTCCATTTATTTTGGGTCTGCGTGACAAGACAAGTCACCCCGCTTTATTGTGATATACTCATATCTAAAGCGATCTCCGGAGTCAGGTTCGCATCACCCATGTCTCAGTTGATGTTAGCTATACTCGTACATCGCTTCTTCGGAGGACTTCTTCCTCTATTTCTAGAAACTTACATTCCCTATGTCAGGTTTCCCATATTTTTACAAATCGTGTGTACGGCTAATAATAACCACCAACCAACCTATTGAAATTACAATAGTACTGGGCCTCCAGAACAAAGTTACGAGTATGTCATCGGAGGTGAACATCTCGGGTAAATCACTATTCCACCTTACAAGTGGACATTGTAAGGTGGAATATGGAATATATCCACAAAAATAGAACCTATACCAGACTCTTTTTTACATACTCGTACAAGCCTCTCAAATTCTTTCTACTCGTAGTTGTTTGGAAGAAATTGCTTTCCATTGCAAATAAGCTTGTATCATAAGGTTATATTCGCCAGGTTGTACTGTTTACGACGGAAGTCTACATTAACATTAATTTATTTTTCTGGTGTCATTTAGTGACCGAGGACCACTCTTAAGACTTTTATGTTTCTTAGTAATATTATATACGAGTATACTCTACATTGCGCTGGTACGTAACGAGGCAGAGTGTGGAGCGTTGGTGAGAAGGCCCACGGGGGGCTTCGTTAGTCTCAAATGGTGGAGAAGGCCCACGGGAGGCTTCGTTACTCTCAAATGGTGGAGAAAGTTTAAAAGAAATGTTTGAGATATCTCTACTTACTTGAGTACGGTTTCTATCCATGGCTCTGTCATACAAGGTGTCTTCTAGACATGTTGGGATACTATACTATACTACCTTCTAAGCGTGAGGGGTGGTGTGAGGGTCTCTTCTCAATCTTTAAGTTACTGATGGGAGCAACATCTAATCCAACTATTGTAATTTGTTTTATCAAACACTGTTTATTCCCATTTTTGTAACGGTATAACCCTACCGGTTTCAAGGCTTTCACCTCATCATCAGGGGAGCACAAACAAGACGTCTTGTAAAAAAATAAAATAAAATACATTAACTCAATAAAACAAATTACAATGTCTTTAAACCTCTTCAATGTTAATACCTTAACTATAAATAATCCAACTATGTTGAAAAATATATGGTTTCATGTTCCTTAGAACTATTCAAGGTACAGAAATGCTGACATATGTTACGTGTATTTAGAACAGGCAGTACGTATATTTAGAAAATGTGAAGTATATAATACGTATATCTAGAACAGGCAGTGACGGCGGTAATTAATTTAGAACAAGCAGTACGTTTATTTAGAACAGGAGAAATGTACGTGTATTTAAAACAGGCAGTAACGGCGGTAATGAATTTAGAACAGGCAGTAACGGGTGTAATGTATTTAGAACAGGAGAAGTGTACGTGTATTTAGAACAGGCAGTAACGGCGGTAATGTATTTAGAACAGGAGAAGTGTACGAGTATCTAAAAGAGGCAATAACGGCGGTAATGTATTTAGAACAGGAGAAGGAAGTGTACGTGTATCCAAAAAGGGAGTAACGGTGGTAATGTATTTAGAACAGGAAAAGTGTACGTGTATCTAAAAGAGGCAGTAACGGCGGTAATGTATTTAGAACAGGCAGTAACGACGGCAATGTATTTAGAACAGAAGAAGTGTACGTGTATTTAGAACAGAAGTGTACATGTATTTAGAACAGAAAGTAACGGCGGTTATGTATTTAGAACCGGTAGTAACGGCGGTAATGTATTTAGAACCGGCAGTAACGGGTGTAATGTATTTAGAACCGGCAGTAACGGGTGTAATGTATTTAAAACCGGCAGTAACGGCGATAATATTTTTCGAACAGGCAGTAACGGCAGTAATGTACTCGTATTTAGAACAGGCACTACGAGTAAGTAGAACTAATTTGTCAAATACTCAGCCTTTGTTCTACGGACTATCTTTTGAATGGGGCATCGAATACATCTTCAATATTTCAGAAAATGGCTTAACAAATATTTCGTATTTATTTATTTTTATTGTCTTTTTACTGTTTATACAAGTACCTACGTGTATTTCTCTTTAAGCTTTGTATCATAATTGTGATTGGGTTTAAACTAAACTGTACGAGTATACTACTATATAAGGAGAGTCGGGGATCTTCTGCGGGCTGCCGGGGACAAGGGCGATAGGCAACGTTGGGGGCGCTGAAATTTGGAGGGAAGGGTCAATGATAGATGTGGTAACCTAACAAAAAAAAAGAATTCCAATCGGGTGACTGACAGTGCCACACGGTGGCCGGTCCTAAAACTTTTTGATCAAGGTAGTATGTTATGTAAGCTTTATGAAATAAATAAATCTCAACTAATATGAACTTAAGAATATTTTTTGAATGACTGTTACGCCAGCCTGCTTACATTCCAAAGGAAGTCTATTCCACGGTTTAGGGATAGCATGGTCTATTCGCTCAATCCTCCTCAACAGTCCAGTTGAGGAGGTGAATGCACGAGGATATTAAAGAAGAAGGCGGAGAGTGCAGCGCGGATGGGTAGATGGACAGATGGGTAGATTTGCAGATGGGCAGTGTGCGGTGTGTGGGGGGCGCACGGCGGGTGGCGCGTGCGGTGTGTGGGGGGCGCACGGCGGGTGGCGCGTGCGCCCCGCGCAGCCTTTCCGGATATCGATCCCCTCGGGTGCGCGCGCCTCGCCGCCATATTGCTTCGGATTGCAGGCCGAAGCTCGCGGTCGCTGTTAATGGGAAAAGACTGCGTGCCCCATCCAGTGCGAGCCCGATATGGCTCTGCCGAAGTGTTGATGTGAACAGTCACGGTGAATCCAACTATTTGTTTTAGTTGTAGAGGTTCTCTGCGCCACTAGGAGACAGCCGAGCTAAGAACAGATAAAAACAGGTCAGTACCCAACCAATATTCCTTAACGATTTTTCCCGAGACGTTTTCCCTTTACAAAATGTCGTTTCGGGTTTACCCTTATTCGCAAAAGATTCTTATTTTCCGCGTTAACAATAGTGAATATTGAATATTGCGATTCTTGCGGTCCCAATCAATTGTTTTAATAAAATTGGCACCGCAGATGGCATGCGCAGAGGGTAACATCAACCCTTCAGACCATTCATGACATTGTCGATTTGTGGAATTCGTTTTTCCTCCATAAATCTGCAGCGCCACTCGATTCCCTGATGATGTCCCTTCAGCATTTGGATGATTGGTTCTGCCTTGCCCTGCCCTGCCTTACCTGACTGAGTACGGCGCGGTGTTACGCAGTCTTCTTCGATGATTCTAAGCCGTCTCTCCTGTCCAGTTACAACACGAGATATATGTTCTTTACACTGTAGGTCAATCACGTAATCACAAGACTTGAACTCACTTTTCCAGCGCAGCCCCTTTCCTTCCCCTCTCAATCGTAGAATATTTTTAAAAGGTTGATGCGTAACGATGTTTCCTGTAAAAGTTGATTCTTTTTACATGCATTATTTTCAAGTCATAATAAATTGATTTTATATGTTACAAAAAGTAAACAACGTACTTTGGATTATCACAATTAATAAATGAAATTTTGGATGAAAGTCTATTTTTTTTAATGAATTGAAAATAACAAACTTTTGAAGTGTTTATACTCTTAAAGGAAAGCAGCCAATATAACCTTGTGCCGATTGATCCGTAACGTAACGGGGAGGTTTTTAGTAAACTGAGAGTTTCAAGATAACATTTTAGCTGTACCATGCTGAAAGCTGAAAGCGCAACGTTTCTGCTTTGGTCATTTTATACCACTTATTAAAGAAAGTCACTTTGTTCAATATGTTAAATATTTTTTTAATTCATAAAAGTCTGAATGGCCAATTTTTATTTATTATAACTACTCTTCGTCTACTTTAACGTTACGCTCATCATCATGACTATGGTATGTGCGGGCGTCTGGGCGTCATGGTAGACTCTTTAACCGCCCGTCTCTACGAGTATTCCCTCCTCTTCTGGGCCATATTGTCGGCGGCATTTAACCTGGCTGTTCCGTCATTTATTGTTTTACTCTCTTTACACTTGATTGCAGACCGACCTTCTTTTTCGCCGTCCTTTTGCCACTTGCAGTCTCAGAGTTTATGCAGATTATTTTTATTGTTTCTTATACTGACTTGTCCAAAGAATTACATAATCCTTTTTCTTCATAAATTTGAAAGTACACATATATACATTACCTTCATTACTTCTTAGAGTGTAACGGAAAACATGAGAGTAAAAACCAGACTGAACGGAAGTTCCCGACTGAAAACAGTTCAGTGAAATACTACCAGTAAATACTACCAGTAAATACTATCAGTAAATACTACCAGTAAATAACATAAACCGCAATCCTTAAGTTTAAACCGCTTAATGAAATATTAATGTGTACTCCTTACGAGTATACGCACTTAACGAGCAAGTTGAAGGGTGAAGGTTCTCGTACCATTCAGATTCACTCCTTACGAGTATCGTCACCTCACATTAGTCTCGTACGAGTATTTCCTTAAAGTTACTCAATAGAATACTTCAAATTTAACTTAGGAGTATATCTGGCAAATAACATTATTTTGAACGGGAAAATATTTACTTTAATAACTTTTATTAACAATTAAGACTTTTATTAATAATTAAGACTATAAAACGAACATTTATATTTATTTTTTCAACAAACATACATACATACATACTCGTACGTACGTACGTAACGTACGTGCATACATGCATACATACATACATACATATATAGATGCATGCATGCATACATACATACATACATACATACATACATACATACATACCATACATACATACATACATACATACATACATACACACATACATACATACACACATACATACATACATACATACACACATACATACATACATACATACATATATACATGCATGCATGCATACATACATACATACATACATACATACCATACATACATACATACATACTCATACATACTCATACATACATATATACATGCATGCATGCATACATACATACATACATACATACATACCATACATACATACATATATAGGTACAGTCTCTCCAAATGTTTCAACACCCTTCGAAACAAATGCATACTGTATACTTAAGAATTCTTTCGAATGCCATCAAGTCTACCTGCCTTTGCTCCAGAGGATGTTCATCGCATGTTATAGGTGCAGTCTCTCCAAAATACCGCTTGAGTGGCCCGATCTGTTCGTGCAGTCCCCCTCAACTAGAATGTTAACACTTTGAGACACGCACAAACTTAGTGTAGCACGCCACCCTGAAAACAAATCCCTAACGCTTGGTAATTTCATGAACCGTAGCGCCAGGCCATTTAGAGTTTTAAAAACTATACAATATGTGTACACAGTTTAAATTCCACCCTTTCAGGACACTCCGGCCGGTGAATCTCCTTCAATATACAACTATTGAATCAAACTAATACGGTTGTAGTTATCTCATTTGAAGTGTCGCACAGATAACGACATTGATTTGTTTAAGAGACTTCCTAAGATGACACTTTTTGAGAGGTGCGACAATGAATCAGAAGCGCCCTTGGAGTGACTTAAGCCACTAAACGGCGCCACCGAAATCGATTGATTTATTTTTTAACTTATTGCACATGACATAAAATAATGACACGCTTCACAAACAATTCGGACAAACCAAAGGAGTTTAGATTAAGTACCCTGGACTGTATCGGTATCGATGTGGGTCGGTCGCCCTTCGTGCGTCTTGGTTCCGGTTAACTGTGCTTCTGCTCGAGATATATTCTTACTGGAGGCATGTTGGATAAATTATATAAAAGCTTTCATCGGCTGTCGATGTGGGTCGGTCACCCTTCGTGCGTCTTGGTTCCGGTTAACTGGACTTCCGCTCGAGATATATTCTTACTGGAGGCATGTTGGATACATTACATAAAGACTTTCATCGGCTGTCGATGTGGGTCAGTCGCCCTTCGTGCGTCTTGGTTCCGGTTAACTGGGCTTCTGCTCGAGATATATTCTTACTGGCATGTTGGATACATTACATAAAGACTTTCATCGGCTGTCGATGTGGGTCGGTCGCCCTTCGTGCGTCTTGGTTCCGGTTAACTGGGCTTCTGCTCGAGATATATTCTTACTGGAGGCATGTTGGATACATTACATAAAGACTTTCATCGGCTGTCGATGTGGGTCGGTCGCCCTTCGTGCGTCTTGGTTCCGGTTAACTGGGCTTCTGCTCGAGATATATTCTTACTGGAGGCATGTTGGATACATTACATAAAGACTTTCATCGGCTGTCGATGTGGGTCGGTCGCCCTTCATGCGTCTTGGTTCCGGTTAACTGGGCTTCTGCTCGAGATATATTCTTACTGGCATGTTGGATACATTAAATAAAGACTTTCATCGGCTGTCGATGTGGGTCGGTGGCTCTTAGTGCGTCTTGGTTCCGGTTAACTGGACTTCCACTCGAGATATATTCTTACTGGAGGCATGTTGGATACATTACATAAAGACTTTCATCGGCTGTCGATGTGGGTCGGTCGCCCTTCATGCGTCTTGGTTCCGGTTAACTGGGCTTCTGCTCGAGATATATTCTTACTGGCATGTTGGATACATTACATAAAGACTTTCATCGGCTGTCGATGTGGGTCGGTCGCCCTTCGTGCGTCTTGGTTCCGGTTAACTGGGCTTCTGCTCGAGATATATTCTTACTGGAGGCATGTTGGATACATTACATAAAGACTTTCATCGGCTGTCGATGTGGGTCGGTCGCCCTTCGTGCGTCTTGGTTCCGGTTAACTGGGCTTCTGCTCGAGATATATTCTTACTGGAGGCATGTTGGATACATTACATAAAGACTTTCATCGGCTGTCGATGTGGGTCGGTCGCCCTTCATGCGTCTTGGTTCCGGTTAACTGGGCTTCTGCTCGAGATATATTCTTACTGGCATGTTGGATACATTACATAAAGACTTTCATCGGCTGTCGATGTGGGTCGGTCGCCCTTCGTGCGTCTTGGTTCCGGTTAACTGGACTTCCACTCGAGATATATTCTTACTGGAGGCATGTTGGATACATTACATAAAGACTTTCATCGGCTGTCGATGTGGGTCGGTCGCCCTTCATGCATCTTGGTTCCGGTTAACTGGACTTCCGCTCGAGATATATTCTTACTGGAGGCATGTTGGATACATTACATAAAGACTTTCATCGGCTGTCGATGTGGGTCAGTCGCCCTTCGTGCGTCTTGGTTCCGGTTAGCTGGGCTTCTGCTCGAGATATATTCTTACTGGCATGTTGGATACATTACATAAAGACTTTCATCGGCTGTCGATGTGGGTCGGTCGCCCTTCGTGCGTCTTGGTTCCGGTTAACTGGGCTTCTGCTCGAGATATATTCTTACTGGAGGCATGTTGGATACATTACATAAAGACTTTCATCGGCTGTCGATGTGGGTCGGTCGCCCTTCGTGCGTCTTGGTTCCGGTTAACTGGGCTTCTGCTCGAGATATATTCTTACTGGAGGCATGTTGGATACATTACATAAAGACTTTCATCGGCTGTCGATGTGGGTCGGTCGCCCTTCATGCGTCTTGGTTCCGGTTAACTGGGCTTCTGCTCGAGATATATTCTTACTGGCATGTTGGATACATTAAATAAAGACTTTCATCGGCTGTCGATGTGGGTCGGTGGCTCTTAGTGCGTCTTGGTTCCGGTTAACTGGACTTCCACTCGAGATATATTCTTACTGGAGGCATGTTGGATACATTACATAAAGACTTTCATCGGCTGTCGATGTGGGTCGGTCGCCCTTCATGCGTCTTGGTTCCGGTTAACTGGGCTTCTGCTCGAGATATATTCTTACTGGCATGTTGGATACATTACATAAAGACTTTCATCGGCTGTCGATGTGGGTCGGTCGCCCTTCGTGCGTCTTGGTTCCGGTTAACTGGGCTTCTGCTCGAGATATATTCTTACTGGAGGCATGTTGGATACATTACATAAAGACTTTCATCGGCTGTCGATGTGGGTCGGTCGCCCTTCGTGCGTCTTGGTTCCGGTTAACTGGGCTTCTGCTCGAGATATATTCTTACTGGAGGCATGTTGGATACATTACATAAAGACTTTCATCGGCTGTCGATGTGGGTCGGTCGCCCTTCATGCGTCTTGGTTCCGGTTAACTGGGCTTCTGCTCGAAATATATTCTTACTGGCATGTTGGATACATTACATAAAGACTTTCATCGGCTGTCGATGTGGGTCGGTCGCCCTTCGTGCGTCTTGGTTCCGGTTAACTGGACTTCCACTCGAGATATATTCTTACTGGAGGCATGTTGGATACATTACATAAAGACTTTCATCGGCTGTCGATGTGGGTCGGTCGCCCTTCATGCATCTTGGTTCCGGTTAACTGGGCTTCTGCTCGAGATATATTCTTACTGGCATGTTGGATACATTACATAAAGACTTTCATCGGCTGTCGATGTGGGTCGGTCGCCCTTCGTGCGTCTTGGTTCCGGTTAACTGGGCTTCTGCTCGAGATATATTCTTACTGGAGGCATGTTGGATACATTACATAAAGACTTTCAACGGCTGTCGATGGCATTCAACATATAGAAACCATTTTAATATGTCTCTGCCTACGGTTATCACTGTTGTTTTGTCCTTGTTTATTTTCATGTTGAAAAACACCATATTGGAAAGGCGTGCAGAATGGATGGGTCATATGCTGCGACATGAAAATTTCCTGCACAATATACTGGAGGGAATGATTAAGGGATCGATTGGCATAGGGCGTCCTCGCCGAGAGTATCTGGAGCAAATATGCCACGACATGGACCGCACCTCCTATACAGAGCTCAAGAGGATCGCTGAAGACCGAGCGGAGTGGAGGAGGAGATGCAGAGCTTTGCTGCTAACCAATCTCCAGGATTGAAACTGAAGAAGAAGAACTAATCAAGTTGATAAGATTTTATAACAGATTGATTAATCAACAATTGGTTAAAAAGCATCAACTTAAACTTTGGCTTCTGAAATATCTTAGAACATGTTCCAGAGGCCTTAAATGAAAACCAGGCTGGAAAACCTTTTAGAACAAAAAAAACGGATACCGAAGTCAACTTGTTGCCATTGAAACTTTAAAGTTGATCTAAGAAGACTGTTGGAATGCTACGTCTTACAAACAATATGTGCACAAGCGTAAACTACATACAAATAGACTGATAACCTTCCCCGTGTACCCCTTTTAATGCCTGTTAGAATACAGTATTTCAAAGAAGTAACACCGCTTTTTTATTTCCAGAGTATGGCGCCATCAGTGCTTTCAGGTGCGCGCTGGAGGCGTGAGGCGGACACGGAAGAGGAGCCGGCAGATGCATTCTCCGAGCCTACTTCTTCCGCAATGCCCACGCCCACCCCTGCGCTCAAGCCCTCCATTTTTAAGGACCACCACTACCGCACCACCTCCACCACTACGGAGGTGAACATCTTAGGTAAACCATCTTTACATTGTCCCACTATAAGTATTTTAAGCTGATTATATTTCAAAATTTCTCTATCACAGAAGGCACCTATATGTGTCTTCTAGCCCTATTAACCCTTTTAATCCCAGCATATTTTGGCAAAAAAACGGTAGTTTATATTTTATCTCAGTTAATATTTAGTTTTAAATGCATTCTTTTAAAAGTGAATGATTCTCGAAGTTTAAAAAATTATATATTCAACATAAAAACTTGTTTGAAAATATTGAGGCCGATGATCAGCCCCGTGGGATTTTTCCAATAAACCAGTTGGGGCCGATGATCGGCCCGGCCCCGTGGGATTAAAAGGGTCAAAACCCGAGCTGACCATCTTCTCAACTCTCCATTATCCTCGAGAGCAGTATTTTAGGGAATACACACAAACCATTTTCATATCCATGCTGGAGGCTCATTGAACGCTGACTGGCCAGCTGCTTTCTTTACATCTACTGCAAATGAACCCACATATGGTAGTGTTTTTGAAACTATAGAGAAAAGTCCCTCTTTTTAACTTATTTTTCAATATAAGGTAGCGTGCTACTAAAGCGGTAGCTTTAATAATAAAATAGTCGCAATACTACTTTTAACTTCGACTCTTACCACTTCAATTTTACACCTACACATATATCATATGTGTTTGCAATCAGCCGTCAGCTGAGCATCAGTCAGCCAATAACTGAGCTAAAGTATGCATACAACCGAGTACTATGTTAAGTAGTGAGTACTTAACAGGTTAAAGATGAAAATGCACTTGAAAGTTATTACTTCATACCGATAGTTCTGCACAATGCTGGATATCCACTGAGTTCTGCACAATGCTGGATATCCACTGAGAATCAAAGTGGTGGGAACCTTCATCTTAGAGCTTTACCACCACAATGTTGAATATTTTGCCTGATATTAACATCCAAACACTTCATATCCAGCCTAGAATTTTATTGAGAAACCAACTCTTTTTCTGTCTACATCTACACTACCATTGGAGGGTAATATTTTTAGTAATGCATTCTTTACATTATTCAAAACCTTATTTAAGGTTCTTTGAAACCTTGGCTGATCATTTTTATACTGTTTTATTAAAGGAAACTCTATGAGAACAATGACAACTTTAAGCCAGATCACTAACAGCCTACACATTAACACATTAAGTCAGATTTAACCCAGATCACAAACAGCCTACACATTAAGTTAGATTTAAGCCAGATCACAAACAGCCTACACATTAAGTCAGATTTAAGCCAGATCACAAAAAGCCTACACATTAAGTCAGATCACAAACTGCCTACACATTAACACATTAAGTCAAATTTAAGCCAGATCATAAAAAGCCTACACATTAAGTAAGATTTAAGCCAGATCACAAACAGTCTACACATTAAGTAAGATTTAAGTCAGATCACAAACAGCCTACACATTAACACATTAAGTCAGATCACAAACATCCTACACATTAAGTCATATTTAAGCCAGATTACAAACAGCCTACACATTAAGTCAGATCACAAACAGCCTACACATTAAGTCATATTTAAGCCAGATTACAAACAGCCTACACATTAAGTCACATTAAGATGTGCAATTTGTGTATTGTTAGAAAAAGACCTAATATATTCAATATTTAAAACCCAAAGAACATAAAAATGAATAGTTGTTGAAACTAAAGAATCAAACTATAAATAAAGTGAATTCTTATAATTCATCTATGACAAAAATTCAACATTTACAACAAAAATTATTATTTCGATGAATAAAGTTGACTACGTTGAAACTTTGCAGAAGAGGTCACATCATCAGGCCCCACACCAGTGCCAACAAAATCGGACATAGAGAAGGCTGGAGAGATTGTGAACAAGCTCGCCACCGGCATGGGGATCCCCACGTGGGGCTTAGTTGCCATTATTACAGGTACTCGTTACATTAATTCTCATTTTATTTTAACCCTAATAATATTTTATTGACACCGATCAAACATTGTTTATGGGCTAAACCTTTGATATTTACGATCAAATAAACACCTTTCTATATAGAAGTATAATTTAAAAATTCAAATTACAATTGTTGTTTTCTGTCTGTAACATGGTCATCCTGTTGTCACTTGGGTATGACGTCAGCAGTGAATGAGCTCATGCAGTGCTGTAAAAAATGCGCTCTCCATATTGTAAAAAACATTGTTTTGAAAAATTTTCAAATGTATCTCATCGCACTGAGTGTGAATTCAATTTGTTCCTAATATAAATATATTTTTTACTATCAAAATCTAATACGTGCAGGGGCACCGCGTCCATATATACAATGTGTGCAACGCACATGGGTGGCCGATTCAAGGGGCTGACGCATAGCGCTCCTTGAATGGCCTATCTGTACTGGCCGCCCCTTCGTGTGGCTGTTTTCATGAGTCTCAGTCACCGGATTTCGAAAAAGTTCTTATCTATTAAATGCAAAAAAGTTTACTGAGTGAATTCAAACACAAACTCCTTATTATTATCCTAAGCTCGACAGCCCTGGGTGGGCCTTGGCTGAATCCAGGAGCTTCCTCCATTCTTGTCTGTTTGATGCCCTTATTCTCCAATTTCTCACTGGCAACACCGATGCATCCGTGTTGACACTGTCCATTCATCGCATTTTGGGCCTTCCTGGTCTTCTACGTCCCTGTGTTACTGAGAGCGTGAGGCGTTTTGTAGGGTTGTCGTCGTCCATTCTGGTTATGTGACCAGCCCATCTCAAGCGCCCTACTCTGACGGATCTGATCACATCGGGCTCTTTATAGATATCATATAGCTCTCGGTTATATCGACGACGCCAACCATTGTGGTCTCTCACTGGGCCGTATATTGTCCTAAGAACCCTTCTTTCAAATGCTGCGATGGACCCTTCAGTGTGTTTTGTCATCACCCAGGTTTCAGAGGCATATGTGAGGACTGGTTTGATCAGGGTCTTGTCACAAACTCCTACTTGATACACAAACTCCTACTTGATACAAAACTATTAAACTTAAACTTTTTTTATTTCTTGTTATGGTAATAAAACAGTTAAAAATTAAATAATTGTATAAATATACAGTGTTAAACACTGTTTTGTTTGTTATAATTATTGTATAAATATACAGTGTTAAACACTGTTTTGTTTGTTATAATATAATTATTGAAAATAATAGTTAAATGTCTATGGTATATACTTGTTTTTCATCAATTAATCATCTAAAACTGATGTATATTTAGGTAATTTTTTAAAATTAAATTGATTGTAAAAGGAAAACAGCATACTCGTACCTATACTTAAAACAATATTTAAAATGATTTAGGGATAGGGGTGCCGTTTTTGGTTTTCGCACACATGTGGCTACACCTCTTGCGGCAGTCCTGACTATGTGTACTTGCTGATGCATAACAATAAATTAATGTATGCACATGCATTATGGACCCATATGATGGCAGACAATCCTCCTATAGTATAATGGATTACCATCATCATTTTATCCTAACTCAAATGAATTGCATAACACATTGTGCGCTGCAGGTGTGTGCATCGTGGTGCTGGGCATATGTTTCTGCTGCATCCGACGCTGCTTCCGCAAGCGACGTTCCAAGGATGGCAAGAAAGGCATGAAGGGTGTGGACCTCAAGTCAGTGCAACTACTGGGCTCGGCCTACAAGGAAAAGGTTCGTTTTCGGTGCCTTCCACCTTGCACCTTGTGCCACACACCAGAGTGCCTCTCTCCTACATCAAATGGAAATATATTATAGTTTACTCTCTGCTAACATTTATATTTTGAAAAAAATATTTTATTAAATGTCTTCCTTTGTTGTATTTTTTTACACAATTGGAATGAATGCTTTTTAAAAAACCCTTACAACGAAAAGGGCTCAACTCATCCCTTTTCAATATGTTATACACAAGCTCCAATGTCTTCTTACCGAGTTTCAATATTTCCATTTGATGCCAATCAGTGATGTTGTTGCTTTTCAATCAATTTCTGATACATTTTAATTTATTCTTTATTCATTTTGTAATGCTAAATAAACTTTATAATTCATTCTCAACATTTTCAAAATAACCACATAAGATAAGTGTTCATTTGAAGTTTCATAGTGTAAATAAAAACAGTTTAGTTAAAATAAAAACACATTTGACGTTTCATAGTTAAAATAAATTGACCATCGCACCATTTGAAACCATATAAAGGGGATATTCCTTAGTGAAATCAGTGGATAACTTTATTTAGGAGTAGAGCTTCCAATGAACCACTTAATATAACCCAGTTTTCGGTTATTTTTACATCCAAAATACCGGTTACCGGTTAACCGGTTATGCAAAAATATACATATATATTTTTTATTTAAAAAGAAATACTAACTTTCTTATGATATATATGTTATCATTTTCCATGGTAAGTTCACTTGTATTATGAAAATAGTATTAGTTTCTTGGCCGCCTCAGGGTTTGAACACGTGACCTATAGCACGCGAGCTCACAACTCTATCTACACTGCCATGGAGCTATGTTACTTCTCCATCTCCCTTGTGATGTTTCCTACTTATGACTCACTTAGGGATTTGTCAGATTTTTCAAATTGAAAAAAATAACGTTTTTGCTTTTTTTAACTTTAATTTAATTGAATTTATAACATCTTTACTTCGAGTCTTTTTATATAAAAAAATATTTTTATTTAAGTAAATCCATTTTTAATGATAAAAATTTACGGAGTAAAATATAATAATTATTTGATTGTTATTATTTATAATTTGGTGAGTCAAGTCACAGAGTAGATATTGTTATGAATTTTTCAAATGTATCAGAAAATGAGTTTTTGGTCAATGTTTTCTGGGTATTATTTTTCTAGATAATATGACATTGTTTATGATCCATTAAAATTCTTGAATTAGTCTCGAAAAATTTGTTACCATCTCATTTCATATAATTTTGTTACCATCTCATTTCATATAATTTTATAATTGAATAGTTTTTATTGTCTTTTTCTCAAAAATATCGCACCTTTAATGCAATACTGTCACACAATGAAATAATATAGTTTAGGGATAATTAATATTGAAGGTATGAGAATATATCCTTTATTTTTTTAAAATAGTCATTTAACAATTGAAAATAATTTTGGAGAGTTATAATGGAATCATGTGATGGTTATAAGATAAAACAAAATTTAGCAAAAATATTCTATTTAGTCCAGCAAATAATAACAGACCACTCTCATTTTTAGGTCTATTAATAAATATTTTATTATTTTAGACAGTGCGGTGGAGCGCAGTGGAGTGGCGCTCCACCACCTTTTTACGGTTTACAAAAAGCTTAACAAGAAGTGAGCTTCTACGACTTTTTTTTTTTTTAAAACAAAAAGCCTGATTTTAGATCTATTAATAAATATATTTTTATCCACATATAACATTAAAATATGGTATGCCATCTATGAGAAATTATTAAAACTATACAGCTATATTTTGAAACATGACATCTCATAGCCTGTCATCTATAGTTCGGAAATTCTAGGATGAGTCCTGTGACAGCTCACAAATTTGCCCCAATACAAATTTGTTGATGTTGATGTTCAGAGTAATTTTAATTATTTTATCAACTTTAATATAAACCTCAATTCTAATAAATAACAAGTTATTTAGGTAAATAAATTACATAAGGTTGTATTGGGGCAAATTTGTGAGCTGTCACAGGACTCATCCTAGAATTTCCGAACTATAGTCACAATTTTTATTTAAAAAATGTCACGTTTTAGAAACATTTATTATTTCCAAAGTATTGCAAACTTGAAAAATATTAGGACTAATCTTATTTCAGTCTAAAGCTTAATAAATACGAGTATATGGGATGGTAGTTCATTCTAAAGAGTCGAGTCATCTCTAGTTGAAATATTAGGACTAATCTTATTTCAGTCTAAAGCTTAATAAATACGAGTACATGGGATGGTAGTTCATTCTAAAGAGTCGAGTCATCTCTATTAGGACTAATCTTATTTCAGTCTAAAGCTTAATAAATACGAGTATATGGGATGGTAGTTCATTCTAAAGAGTCGAGTCATCTCTAGTTGAAAATATTCATAACACAGAATTTATTTTGATTTTTTACATGATTGAACCTAATTTTTTTTAACAGTTATTGAAAGTTTTTCACAAATAAAACTGAACTTACTCACTTAGAGTAAATTTTTTTAAGGAATAATCAATCAAATGATTTATAAGAAATAAAAATATATAAATCATTTACAAAAAGTAGCGCAATTATATTTTTGCATGAAATATTTTTCTTACATTTCCTTTGCAAAATTTACCTCTTTAGAGCTTTATATTATGCATTTTTTTGTTCAAAGTCTTTCCTATTTTAGCGTGAAATATATTTTCAACAGTTATTTTGAAATTATATTTTATATTATTCATGAATATTTCTTTATTAATACAAAGTAAATTGCAAATTCTTGCAAAGAAAAAAACATAAATTTATTTTGTTACAAAAACTTCTCTATAAAATTAATATTTTACACTATTTTTCATTGTAATATTAATTTATGTCAGCTACTTTTTTATAAGGGCGATATCGCAATCTACCAGTGTACAGGAAAAAATACAAAATTTATTACTAAATATCAATAGTTGCTAATATCCGTCTTAATATTAACACTAAACTTCAGTTGCAAATATCTTCTTAAGTACAAACTTTAAGCGCACAGGCGCAAGCGCAGGCGCAAGAGCTAAGCTATATCAAGGCGTACGATGGAAACAAGAGCCACTTTGGTATTTATGATGCAGCTATTGACAAATTTAAGAACTAATCAGTGGGTAAGGTAGATATATACTCGTATATATTTCACATTTAAAACAACTACAAGTTATTTGATTTTTCCAGTTTGTCATATTTCTTATTAGAATCTACTAAAATAATATATTTTATAATAATATTACGATATATACGCAATGGAAGGAAAAGTAAAGATCAACTTATCACAAAAGCATGCCTCGATCCATCGGTAGATTGTGATTGACCGTTTAGACATCCCTGATTTATTTGATCATTAGTTTGTTTGTTTTCCTAATCACGATCATTTTGGGTGTAAGTATAGAAGAATAGATCCAAATACATATTATATATCTCGGTACATTTAGTGAAGTATACTTCTTTTCAATTTTATTTTCATATGTCAGAACTAGTATATTCACAAGTGTCCAAATCACATAGAAATTTTCCTACCAACCCAAATTCATAAACATTTTACTCATTGAAGTCGTTTTAAAATCAAAGAAGTTTCGGAAGTTTTAAATAAATGTAGCCAAGTTTGAAATTAAATTTGATTTCTCCAAATAGTAATTGAGATACTTGGCTAAATTTTACAATAATTCATATTTGATTTTCCTCGCTCAGTCTAATAAAAAAATCATAACATTATTCGCCATTTTCTTACTAATTTATTTAAATAGACAATAGCATTTATTTTATAACCCATCAGACAAATTATTGAATTTATTATGAATTTTTCAACCAGTTTTTAATTTTTTCTTCTTAATCATGCATTTTGGAATGAATCACTGTAGCTTTCAAATCTTTACGAGAATATCTTTAGATTTTTATTTATATTAATTTTTATTTATATTTTCTAATAATAGTTCATCCATCTATCTTATCTTTCTGTAAATAAATCCAGAAAACTTGGCACTTGGCACCCGGCATTGACATCACATTCCATCGGAAGAGCACCTGCACCTGGTTCCCTTATGGTGGAATTTTATTGGATTACTTTCAAATTAAAAACTGGTTTACTATTATTCACCAATGCCAGCCATAATGCGATAATGCCAGCATACAAACATTTTACTGTTCTTATATGCATCGGAACATATTATGTGATTCTTTACAATAGTAAAGATTTTGTTAGTTAAACAAAGCTTTCCGGCATATTTAAAACTAAAAAATACTCGGATAAAGTTACGGTGTTTTTTGTTTTTTCAGTAAATAATATTTTACGTATGTCTATGACTAAAATGTCTTAATGTCGATAATATGAATGAACAATAATATAGGATAGTTATTAAAGCTGCCGCTAGAGTTGTTACTGCGAGCATTGGTGGATAAAGCCCTGCCTCAGGAGCCAGTGTCGCTTCGTGATTGACCATTGACAAGTCACACACGCAGGTGCAGCCTGACATGGAGGAGCTCACGGAGAACGCGGAGGAGCCGGACGAGGGGGAGAGCAAAGTCAGCGAAGTCAAGCTGGGGAAACTGCAGTACAAGGTTCGGCTGATATCTAATTATACACCCTTCACTAATCACCCTTCGCCTGATTACTTCAATTGTGATTGTGATTGAATTCGGTCCATTTTCATCTTTCATCTTTCATCTTGAGATCGAGAGGCCAAATATTACAAAAATAATTATTTTAATTTATAGAAAGGCATATATAATATCAGTATAGAAAGGCACGAGTATTTTGAAATTATAATACAGAGTTAAAATTGTAATTTGAATCATTTTTTGATCTCATATACCATATAAGAACAAAAATAATTGAAGAAGGCATTTTAATTTAGAATGTAGTCTTTGATGATGATTTATGAATGTAGTCTTTGATGACGTCCATAGAATCTAGAAATTTTTCAATGATTACAGCAATATGTGTAGTATATATTATTAATATACATCCCTAAATATATATTATCTACTCAATATTGCTAGGCCTATAAAAACCGTAGAAAGTTTCATTAATTCATTCTGTACAAGTAGGCTGAATAAAATGTCATAAAGCGCTCAAATGGGTTTCATTCTGTACAAGTAGGTCAAATAAAATGTCATAAAGCGCTCAAATACGTTTCGTGTCAACACATCCTTGCAAAAATTGCTGAATTAATTTAAAATGTGGTATAAAGTAAATCCATTAAGTACAATTGAAAAGTGCCCTAAGAACATAGTGCCAAAAAGTGAGAACTACCTTTATAAATGAGCCATATGAAATCATCACGAATATTCTACCATATCTTTCATCTAGCTTTGAAATTGAATCACCTACCTCCATCGATAAGATTAGAGCAGAAAAGCTCACATTGGAACCTTTTTCCAGCTGGAATATGACTTCAACTCCAACAGTCTGTCGGTGACGGTGATCCAAGCGGAGGACCTGCCGGCGCTAGATATGGGCGGCACCTCAGATCCCTACGTCAAGGTCTACCTGTTACCTGACAAGAAGAAGAAATTCGAGACCAAAGTTCATCGCAAAACTCTAAGCCCCATCTTCAATGAAACCTTTGTTTTCAAGGTACGAGCGTATTGCATGTATGTAACATATAGTATAATGTTATAGTATCACACCGTGAATAGAAGCAGAACTTAAAAAGTTTTCAACATCCGTGTGTTTCATGTTTCAATTATTATCTGAATATATAATATAATATGTAGTTATTTCTGAATTTTATTTTCTTTATTGAACTAACATTTAATACTTGAATAACATTGGATTCTGTACTACCCAAGTACGGGTGTCTCAACTTTGGATTCTGTATTACCCAAGTACGGGTGTCTCAACTTTGGATTCTGTACTACCCAAGTACGGGTGTCTCAACTTTGGATTCTGTACTACCCAAGTACGGGTGTCTCAACTTTGGATTCTGTACTACCCAAGTACGGGTGTCTCAACTTTGGATTCTGTATTACCCAAGTACGGGTGTCTCAACTTTGGATTCTGTACTACCCAAGTACGGGTGTCTCAACTTTGGATTCTGTATTACCCAAGTACGGGTGTCTCAACTTTGGATTCTGTACTTCCCAAGTACGGGTGTCTCAACTTTTTCATGCATTAAATAATATCTTACTTATTTGTTTCTTCCTTTTTGGATCTTTGTGGCAAAAAGCCTTTATAAATTATTTGATCTATGCTTATTGTATAACTAAGTAAGGCGATTATTTAAGATTGATTTATTTTTGGTTTCTTAAAACTTATTCTGTATTGCATATTGATAACACATATTGTGTAAGTTAGTAGACTTAACTAAAAACTCTAAAAAAACAATCAATACATCTCTTGTAACATGACAAAATATAATCTAAACGTTTCCCTCTTTCTCATGAAAAATACATAACTGAATAAAAATTTATAATATTACTTCTTAATATTTAGTAAATCTGTCAAGTTCATACGCTTCTCTTGTACAGAGTGTCCCATACGCCGATGCCATGAACAAGACTCTGGTGTTTGCGATCTTTGACTTTGACCGCTTCTCGAAGCACGACCAGATCGGAGAGGTGAAGGTGCCCTTATGCCAGGTGGACCTGGCACAGACCATCGAGGAGTGGAGGGAGCTGCAGAGCGTCGAGGGAGAAGGGGGGCAGGTATACACACGCTCACCCACAGTACGGGGACACCCACCTCTCGCACAACACTCTTTTCACACATTTCTTCTAGGCATCGTTTCTAAATACAGTTCTTCAAATCAGATTTTATGATAAGACATGAATATCAAAATTCCTCATTTCCCATAATGATGAAACAAAAATGAATAATATAAATATGATAGTATGTATCAGAATGCATATACTCGTATGTAACTTAGCGAACTAGGAAATGCAACATTTATATGAAATCTTGTGTAAGTTTCTCTTTCAACAGAACTGTATTGGCATACATTAGTTTATTTACCTTCTCTAGATTAAACAAATGTCCAAATGACATTTTGCCATTCACATTTCATTTTGGAATTTAAATTAGATTTATTGAACAAATTGATCTCCAGTGCAGCATTCCGGCTAATTTGTGCCAATATTGTTTAGGTATTACAATCAATAAATAAAATAACACATTACGTTTCTCGTATTTCACACACATTATGTTTATGTTTAGGTAAATACACAAGGACTTTACTGTCTTAAAGCTTTTCAAAATTCCAACCAACATGAGACCACCTTGAATCAATATCAGTTGTAAGACAGAATTGCACAAATTTACTCAGAAATCATTTGTAGAAGATGTCATCTACAACCCGTAGTGTCCTCAGTTTAATAACCAAGATATACAAATAAAAATCATCCTTCAACATTTTTCCTTCGTAAAAATATTCAATACTATTCAAAAATGAAATGTCTATGTCCACCAATCACAAGACCAAAAACAGATTTTGAAAAATTTCTCGTTTTTCAAAAATTCTCACATTTATAAAATGAATCACTTGTTACTTGTTACTTGTTACCACACCCAGTTCGGATCATTCTGTCGTTACAACTCTTCTATAATAGATCCAAATCACATTCAATCATCATCTCAACTTTGAACAAGGCTTGAAATATTTATTTTGTGGTTATGCATTCAATCTCTATTGTTGTTTTAGTTAATCTCTTTTCCAACTAGCAGTCAGAGAAAACGCGGCCATCCCGTGCCTTCGCCTTATGTAGGTTTGAAGGTCGTCTCGAGGTGGTGTTGGCATCGCTGTGTGGGACGGGACCCCGTCGAGTGACGCCGGAGGAGCAGCCACATTGCCACGATTGCCATCTCACACAAGCTTTTTCCAACGCCATCTACCGTTGCTTTTTTATTTGACTCATTTCAAAAGAAAGTATCTAGAGTTTTACACTTTTTTCACACATATCTCTTTGAAAGGTTTCATCAATAATATTTCTGCATTATCGAGAATCGTGTTGACTATACAAAACAATGCGCAGCCGTGGGAAATCTCAAGAAAGACTCGAAGAAGAGAGAGAGAGAGAGAGAGAGAGTTAGGCCTCAACAAAGTACCGCTTAGATTTCCAACTATTTTGTAAATATCTTCAACTTTTTCACTTAATTTTTGCTAATACTCAACTACTCAGCTATCACACTTCATTTAAGATAATATTTGCAACAATTATTTTGCTCTTCATTCTTTGGACAAACTAGACACCGTGAGATTTCGCATATCCAGAGAAATGACTATTGGACTCGGCTAGTAAATGTAAATGTCTCGTGTAAAGAGAAAACTTTGCAACATTTACTTTTTCGCTGATCAGCTCATCGGGTTCGGAGACTCTATTCGCTTTGCCAGATTACTTTTCTTTTCTCGTACAAGTAAGACAAGTAGACAAGTACTCAGTATTGCATCTTTTCGTATTATTAAACATTTCCAGCATAATTATCCATATACACGTATGTATACTTATTTCCATCATTTTTCTACTTTTTTTTATTTTCGAGTAAGCATTTTGAAAGAATTGCTTTTCAGGCATTGAAATAGCTACATTCTCGTATATAGTACACCCACCACCAAAGAACTTTCATACTGAAAATTCTTCCTTTGTGGTGAAAAAGTAAGTGTAGTAGGGTTTTCCAATCTTTATTTATTTTGTTTTAGATAACAATTTCATGTATTATTCGTAACATTGGATTTCCTTTCTTTCTCTTGGATATCATCAGTCATGGACTCGGGTCCTGGATAAGCATCCAAGTTTATGGTCGAACCTTACAATTGTATTCCGCCGCCGGGCACTGCCAGGCACATTGGCTCGCGTGGAGCACTCTCGCAGGCTAAAGAGACGAGGATCGGAGAGTGCCGTATGGTACAGAGAAGCACGCCGCGGCAGCGGATACAATTGCAACGGTTCGGCCCGTATGATTGATTTTTATCTCTCCTCTATATTTGATAACTACATAATGGACATATTGTATTGATGGAATTGTTTTCTCTTTCCCTGCATATTTTCTCTGCTCTGCTTGTGGCTGTGTTTGGTTGTGTCCTCCACAATTTGCATGACGCTTCAAATACAATCAAAACGATCATTCACGTAAGTATTATTTATACCAAAATGGACATAACTTGACATAACAACTGCTGAGGTGCCATATTATTTACTGGGATACTTTCACCATTGATCGACTCTTGTTCCGTTGCATATCAATTTGTACTAGGCAGGTCCACATTTTGTCTGGTTCATGGTTAAGCTAAAGCAAGAATTATCCCAGTAAAAGAAGATGGCACACTTGATATTGTTTAACTTACAAGTTTCACGAAAGCTCAGAACAGATTGATTCCACGGAAATAGACATGTGTTGAACAATCCTTACTTGTGATATTTAAGAATGTTGTGTCTTGTCCCATTTACCTAGAATACACACTTGACCTACACAGCCATTAGACTAAGCGACTCACCCGAGGGTACACCTGAGGGCCGGCATCCGTCTTGTCTCGGCGCCCACAACTCTGAGAGATTATGCCATCATTCCAGTTAACAGACCATTTCATAGATTTGCTCTCGAAATCTTAACTCTTCCACCCCACCTCTTACATTTTGCCATTGTTACTTTCTTACATGTCCTTTTTCATTTTCTCTCTTTCCTTTATATAGACTCGAGCAATTTCCTTTTATTTGTCACCACTTATTGTCAGCTCTTTGGTTGGGCGGCTGCGGCATGCTGATGGTTTGTGTTGCACGTTGCATGATGCATGTTGCATGTCCACGTCCACATTCTCACTCCTGACACGGGTGACCCTGCACTTTGTATTGTAACATATATGTATCTCGGATCATTCCGTGTCCTATCCACATGAAATGATCGACTTATGTTATTATAGCTTATTGAATGTCATCTTTGTCAGGAATAAGATTATTGTTATTTTCTGCACTTATCTTGCACACTTGCACCAACAGGCACATATTTACCTTAACCAAAACCAGCACTTGGCACATTTTTCTCTGACTTGACGAGTGTTCTATGCAATTAGTTGGAAGAATGCACCATTCAGATATAGTATGAGTTTTACTGTTTTCGATCCGACCATTTTGTGTTCCTTCGTACCGAATAATGCCTCGCAACTTTCTGAAACCGTTGTTTAGTTGATCGGATTGCTGTTTGACTAATCAATGTGAATTAATATACTGTGTATATTTGCAGAGGTGATCAATGTAATGTATTAACGTAGTGACTGTATTGTTACGAATTGGATGTTTCATGCTGTGATTGTAATTTGGTGTATTGTGAAGACTCTGCACTCTGCGACGGATGATTCAATATTTCCATAAAGATTTGGCATTCGAGTAGGCTAACTAACAACTCTTGTCTGATGAGCGGTGGAGGGAAGTTCGGATCACAATGGGCAGGTACGTACTGTGCTGTGCTGCGCTGCGCCGCATAGAGTAGTGGACCGGCCAGCTGGCGAGGTAAGTGAGGGAGGAGCACTGCTTGCCTTGCATTCTCCGGTGTGCCGTGCTGTTGTGCCGTACACTTTTAACCTGTACCCTGTTATGTAATTGATGTGTTGCAATGTGTATAACCTGGTAAACATTATGTTTTTGTGTTGTCATGTCCACTAGTTTCCGGGGAAGACTGCAGTAACGTGAGTCTGTTTATATCAAACAATCATTCTCAAATTTGGATAGTTGTTAGTCTCATTATCTCATTATCTCATTACTGTTACTGTTACTGTTACTCGTATCTCGATACATTATAATAATTGTAGATGAAAATGATATTTTCATTTATTTGGATAAAGTCACGTTAAAAATAAAATGATGTTCACAGAATCACTCCATCATGGCATATATATAGAAGTTGTTATTTAGCTGTTACAAGAAGTGTAGAGATGGTTATGAAAGCCTTCTGAAAGGCCGGTTTGAGCTGAGCTGGGTGTACGTAAAGTAATTCCATCTTGGTTGCAACATATTATGGTGGCAATTTAGAGTCAGAGTCAATCCAAATGAACAGATTTCTTGGCTCCGTACCGTATTCATGTAAAAACTGACAGTGTTTATTTACAATTGGATGTTTTAATTTTTGTGATTACATGTGGTTGTTAAACTGTGCGTAACATTTAGAAGTTGCAATTATATGAATATATTTTGTTGATGAGTCCCCTGTGTCTCGTCTCACAGTGGTAAGTGGGAGGTGCGGAGCTGCCCGGGCCGCAGCGGTGTCACTGAGAAGAGGCTGTCACTCAGCCCTAGCCTTAGGAGGCCCTAGCGAGGCTCCAACGGGATCCGGTGCCCCTGAGCGCCGGGGCAGCTCCGCACCCCTTGTATTGTCACCAGTGGGTATTGGCTTCTAGGTCATCACCAGATGCTATTTATTTACATTCATATTTAATACCGACAATGTGTTGTGATCTCCCAGTCCTCCCAATATGTATTATTTATATTATATTCTATAAACGATACGATTATCTTGTGATTGTGTGTACCCTGCCTTTACTCTGTGCCTCTACGCCCCATCCTTCTGTTTCACTCTGAACTTTCTCTGTCTCTATCGTGTTGTGGCTCACCTCCTCTTGTTTGATCACTTGACTGGACGAGAGTGAAGTCGCCCACCTCCGTACATTCTCTCACATCACACACTCAGTGATACGATAGTCTATACAGTGACAGTCTATACAGCCCATACACACACACTCACTATAGACTCGTCTCGTATCGTGTCGTGTCGCACTTTTCTGTCATCCATCCATCACAGAGAATCTCTCAGTCGCTTGGTATTCAGATACTATACGATACATTTACATTACTAATTCAAAAAACATTTTAGATAATTACTCATTTTTAATAATTATATGTAAACATTATACTGAATGAATTTTGAATGCCACAATTACAATTAAGTGTCTTTAATTTCTTCACATCTAGTGTATAAAAGTGCCTTTCTTAATTTATCTGAAATACAAGTATCTAAAGCATCACGGTGCACAGTCTCATCACAGTGCACGGTCTCATCATGGTGCACGGTCTCATCATGTCGCAGATGCGGGCGCAGGTGCACTGTTCGTACAGATTCTGATGTGGTCTCATAATTGATTCATTATGATGTCTATCTAGAGTGTGTTTCATTTTAAAATGATACGAGTATTTAGAAATGAAGTATAGAACCGAGGGTACACGGACAGAGTAACTTGAACAGGGATGGAAATTGCAGGATAACAAGTTGGGAGACATTTGCTTCTCATTACGCTATGTGCCCACCGCCGGCAAGCTGACCGTGGTCATTCTGGAAGCTAAGAACTTGAAGAAAATGGATGTTGGTGGCCTCTCAGGTAAAGCCTATCTCATTTCATTCATCATTTTGCTCCTGTACTACAGTTATTGAGAATTTAAATTTATTTTGAGAGCTTACTATTGTTTAATGACTTATTTGTCTACAGTGTATAAACCTCACGGAAATCACTGGAAAATTTTCAGATATCTAAACAAATTAAAGATATTCTAGATCTTTTAAAGCTCTGTATTCTCAGATACTCGTATAGTATAGATCAGTTTGTACAAATAGACAAGATGCTAGTTGATAAGAGTAAACCTGCGCAGTCACTCGGTCACAGGTCATTTACTTTCTCTGATGAAACCTTCAATTTAAAATAGAAATCATCAAACTTTCTTATCATCCCTCTATTTTGTGTTATCTTTTAAAATCAATAAATATAACACATACGAGTATGTTAATTATTCCACTTAACTAATTAATATTCATTTGATTATAGAAAGAAAATTCTTTAAATGTTCCCATTTAAGGTGCTTTCCCCCTTTCCCCCTTAGGACATACTCCTCAATATGACTAGTACGAGTACTATTGAGATGTTTCCCCACTGAAGCAATTTGAATTGGTCAGACCACGAAAACATTTTAAAAGTGTTTCACTATATGATATGTATACTCGTATACTCGTACTCGTCTAATCAAAGCCAAGATTTCGATATATATTTTCTTTTCAGTTTTATTCACCTTATTCAGTTGTAGTGTTAATCATCATCATGAAATGTGTCTAATATGATTTTTCTTTTCCAATCGCTGGGCACCACGGCCTCCCACCCGCTGTGCAGATCCGTATGTAAAGATAGCGCTGATGCAGAACGGCAAGCGGCTCAAGAAGAAGAAGACCAGCATCAAGAAGTGCACCCTGAATCCGTATTACAACGAGTCGTTCACTTTTGAAGTGCCATTTGAACAAATACAGGTACGAGCTGAGATAAGCAGGGAAACCTATCCGCCTGGCTGAACCCGTCCTCTCGGGTCTCCCTGGACCTCAAGATCTTTGGAAATGTTGTCTTTTCATCCGACCACCCATCGTCATACCATCCTCAACTAGAGATGCTAACGAGCTCTTGCCAGTACTGCATAGACCATTTTGGCAATTTGTAATGGCCATCATCATTTCATGATGAGATGACATTACAAGTTGATGAAATTGTCAAGAAGAAAAGATCAGATCGAAAATCTGAAACTGTGAAAAATTGATCTTATATTCAAATACCTTCGCAGTACGTGCAAAAGCTCGCATTTCTCTGTTCTAATTTTTACATTTTTATTTTCAATTCGGATAATATTCATCAATATGATATAAATATTATTTACTTTAATTTTGAAATGGACTAATTGAAAAGACCTTTTCAAATTTATATGTTATAAATTAGCTATTAAAAAAAAAAAATTCTACTGTCAGAATAAAAAGATGAAACAAAGAATACACGTGTGTACCTAACTGTTTCCAGTTTGAACTGTCAAGACAGCACAGCACAATCAACAGTGCTAGTGCTAGTGCTGTCTTTACTTTACTATTTCACAAATATCTTATTTAAAATACAATACAATCATTCATTTGATAATAAACCTTTTCGCTTATTACTTTTAAATACGTCAAGAGAACGTTCAACATTACATTTTGTGTCTTCTCTACATTATTATTTGTACACTTTTATCTCATTTTATTCATTTACATGATTTTATTTTGATGTGAATCATCCAAACATGAATGTCACATACACAACACATCGCAAAACTCAGAAACATCGCAAAGCTCAACACTGAACATTTTCCAATGAATCTCTGACCCCGCGACAGTCAGCGTCCCTCAGGACTCTGAATTTGTGCCTCGGCCGCTCCGCATTATGTGCTGATATCTGCTTCCACATTCTGTATCTCATCGCTTAATATTTAGCTAATTCGTGTCATAACATGTATGATATTTGTCTAATGTTTCATTTGTTCAATGAGAACCAAACTCATTTCAAAAATAATTTACTGTTTACATAAATGTTGCAAAATGATGCGACATTACCATATGTGACTTGAAATATAATTATAGTTAAAACACATTGGTTTATGATTTACATATTGTAATGTATCATTAAATCATGATCACTGCAAAAAGATGATACGAATTGAAGAACATTCAGGATGTCAGAGTTTGTATTTATCCTAAAACTTGGAATAAAAAAGAAAGTTTCTATTTGTATAGTATTGTATTTCCGATCACAGAAACCGCGTAATGATTAGCATTCTATAGAATCATATATGATACAAAGAAAAAGAAGTAATAATTGAATTCATTGTATTTGTGAACCACTCTTTACATTTATATCATATTTCTGTTAAAAGTGAATTAAGCCTTATTTCAATGAAACAATGAATACATATTGTAGTATAACTATTCACACTCGAGGAATTTTATACATCTTCTACAATACATAGAAAATGTGAGCAATATCTGAATAATGAAAGGTTTCCTCGTTGGAACCGGTATTTAGTGATCTTTTCTCGTGGCAATCGAACGTAAGACAGCACTCGCGAGATGTCTCGACATGATGTAGAGCCGGCCGAACGGAGCGGAGCGGAGCGCGCAGGCTGGTGGTATCTCTATCTCTCCTCGTCACTGCATTACTTCTGGCTCCTATCTTTCCTCTTACTTTTCTCTTTCTTAGACTTGCTTGACCTTAGATACGATCGCTTTTCTCTCGCTAGATTTAGTTTTTTTAAACTTTCAACTTAATTCAACTTCTTAGTGACACCAAATTATTTTTCCATTACACTCACATTCACTCAAACGCTACGACCGTGATGCTCGCATTTCATTATTTTAAAACATATTTTATCTCATCAAATTCATAGACGATAAGCTTTATTTCATCATTTTAGTGATAAATTAACATAGAAGAATTACCAATAAGTAACATTTTTGCATGGTTTGCTAGCACTCTACTAACAGCAACAAATTAAATCTTTAGTCACAGACACACGCTCTATTCATGACCATGACGCTTGGAATATTACAATACATATTGCTATTTGAGAATTTGTATAGAATAAGATGAACAGTAGATGAACATTATTCTCGTAATTTGGTCAACCGGCAACAGCTGGTCAACCGGCAACTTAGCCCGGAATCCTCTAATCCTAATCCTAATCCTAGTTCATCACATCCCCGATAGTAGATAGTAATACAAAGAGGAAAAGGTATATTGTGCCCTTCCTCGTAGAACATTGTATGGTAACTAGCATTCGGTACATTCAGAATTTTATGTAAAGAATATCTTTGAGCTATGAAAGTAGATATTTGACTAATTCATATAATTTTTAGTGCTAGATTTTACAGTCAGATTTCATCTTTAGCTCCTGGCACCGGTTGTGGTGTCTCGCCTGAGACGGGCTGTAAAAACGCTTTTAATGTATCCAATGTTCAAAGAACACGGATTATCAGGGGGAGAATTAATCACAATTCAATTGTTTAATAACAAACTAATGAAAATTCTTCAAACTTCAAATGTTTCCTTCAAACTTTTATATTTTATTCATTTATATTATATGGGAATCCACTGAAATAACCAATTGTTACTTACTTATTTATTTTTAACACATCTGTCGGATTTATTGCTCTAAATTCATTTCTTTCAATGAACCGGCTCACTTAATATTTAATTTAGATATATTTCAAATATTCCATGTACATAAAAAGATTACTTCTTTAACTGCCGACTCAATCGATGCTTTGGTAATCTGACAATTGAGAATATCAAAGTCCAGAATGATTAAGGAATTCAGGACAGTCTTTTCAATTGAAATAAACATACGGTAAAACTATTTGTATTCCGCTAACATACGAGTACATCAATTTCAAAATATGTAAAGAAATGTATTTTTCTGTCATCGTATATTTTTTTCATAACAGAAACACTAATTCATTTCATGATTTGCATGAAATGTGAAATAATACATTTTATTGAGGATCTCAGTGTTTTATCAATTTTTATAAATAAACTTTAGAACAAAAATTTTAATAAATCTGAAGGAAGTCCATCGAGTACTGCTCTAATTATGTTACAAAAATATTACTGCATTTAAAGTTGGTTACGTTACGTAACTTTATTCATTTGAAAAGTAACCGTCACATTACATATAAATAATCTTCACTTATCACCGGAACACTTTATTTCACTTTAAAATCCTATTTTAATAGGTTGTTTCCCTTCTTTTTTGTTTTAACTCCAAATTTAAACGAATAAAAAAAATACAGCCATTTAAAATTAGTTTGAAAATTGGAACGGCTCGGCTCGTATCCTTCAGTTTAAAAGAATTATATAGATATTGGCTATATTGGCTCGGGAGATGCAGCCTTCAGGCTGGAGGTGCTCATATTTACAGAAAATGACCAAATTTAATGTTCATCGTTAGAAGCATAGCGTAAGGCAACCGAACATGTTCAACTCATTTAGTTAGTTAAGTTACACATTTAATCACCTTTGACCTTTCCACTTACTCAAGCAACTAATAAAACAGAGTACATTCTATAACACTCGAGAAGAAAAATACAATTCTTTAAATTTTATGAAACAAATAATTAGAAGTTTGAGTTATTTGTTTAAATCCATGAAAATGACTCAATGTTATATTTTATACAATATTTTAAATTCCCTAACCAATATATAAATACCCTAAGACACCTAAACCCAATTAATGACCTGCATCACCATCATCATCACCACGGCAAACTTTGCATTGAAACTTCAATTTATCGTAAGACTTATCAGCGTTATACGTTAATAAATATCTATCTTTTATATTCATTGAAAAGTTACCATTATTATCACATACTAGTTATTTATTTTAGTTTTACTTCAAAATAGATCATTAAAAAGACTGAGGTAAAAACTGCAAATTTTCAATAATGTTGAATTTCTGCAAGATGTTGAAAATTAAAAAAAAATTAACAATCTTTCTTTCATTTTGACATTTTTTAATTTAGTGTAAATTGTTATCATTAACCAATTTCTTTTGCCCGTATTTTTTTATTTAAAAAAAATGTATTAAAACTCTTTTAAAGAATCTCACTGATATCTGCGAGTAAAAGTACAAACAGGCATCATTTTTTAATTTTATATGTTTTTTTAATAAATCCTGTTTGAAATACTTCTGTTATAAAATGTACAATTGTAGTTTGCTCATTAATGACATATATCCGTTTATGGCAGTTTGCTCATTAATGACATACATCCATTTACTGCAGTTTGCTCATTAATGACATACATCCGTTTTACTGCAGTTTGCTCATTAATGACATACATCCGTTTACTGCAGTTTGCTCATTAATGACATACATCCGTTTACTGCAGTTTGCTCATTAATGACATACATCCGTTTACTGCAGTTTGCTCATTAATGACACATCCGTTTACTGCAGTAAAAGTAATTTGCAATTTTTTTTTTATTTTTCCAAGAATAAATTAACGCACTTATATGATATTTCTTTATTATTCTCGAGCACTTGTAAAAATTAAAGCATGATTAGATTCACTGCTTCAATTTATAAATATTCAAACTCATTTCACCTTCAGAGAAGTAATGTAATGATTACCTGATAAGTAATGATTAACGTTTCACCTTCAGAGAAGTAATGTAATGATTACCTGATAAGTAATGATTAACATTTCACCTTCAGAGAAGTAATGTAATGATTACCTGATAAGTAATGATTAACGTTTCACCTTCAGAGAAGTAATGTAATGATTACCTGATAAGTAATGATTAACATTTCACCTTCAGAGAAGTAATGTAATGATTACCTGATAAGTAATGATTAACATTTCACCTTCAGAGAAGTAATGTAATGATTACCTGATAAGTAATGATTAACATTTCACCTTCAGAGAAGTAATGTAATGATTACCTGATAAGTAATGATTAACGTTTCACCTTCAGAGAAGTAATGTAATGATTACCTGATAAGTAATGATTAACATTTCACCTTCAGAGAAGTAATGTAATGATTACCTGATAAGTAATGATTAACATTTCACCTTCAGAGAAGTATTGTAATGATTACCTGATAAGTAATGATTAACATTTCACCTTCAGAGAAGTAATGTAATGATTACCTGATAAGTATATGATTAACATTTCACCTTCAGAGAAGTAATGTAATGATTACCTGATAAGTAATGATTAACATTTCACCTTCAGAGAAGTAATGTAATGATTACCTGATAAGTAATGATTAACATTTCACCTTCAGAGAAGTAATGTAATGATTACCTGATAAGTAATGATTAACATTTCACCTTCAGAGAAGTAATGTAATGATTACCTGATAAGTAATGATTAACATTTCACCTTCAGAGAAGTAATGTAATGATTACCTGATAAGTAATGATTAACATTTCACCTTCAGAGAAGTAATGTAATGATTACCTGATAAGTAATGATTAACACCGAGACTCATCATGGATCAGATGCGGAACGGAACACTTATCGCATTGTCAAGAACCTGAGGATTTTCAGTATTACTGAAATATATCACAGAATAATATTCTATCTCTGATCGCTTCCACGATTCAAATCATGATTCAAATCTTTATTATAGAAAGGCATATTATTTATTTCTAGTTTTTTTACATAGACACAGTAGTGTATAGCGATATATTTATGGTAGTACCTGGGGGAATAACACTGTAAGCCTATTTATTGTCAAAAATATTAAATACTACTCGAATACGCGTAACTTACAATAAAAGCACAAGTTAAATTGAATTGTGTGGCTTACATTTTCTCCGTGAAACCACACACGTAGATTTATAGTTTTTATTCTCCAAATTGAAGGGCAATCGTAGAATTATCGGCTAATGCATCCATCCGTGAAGTTGCCCATGTCAGGGAAAGTAGTTATGATGTGATGGGTATTGACTGCAGAAAGTGAACCTGGTGGTGACTGTGGTGGACTACGATCGCATCGGCACGTCAGAACCCATCGGCAAGGTGGTGCTCGGATATAATGCTTCAGGCACGGAGCTACGCCACTGGTCGGACATGCTAGCCTCGCCGCGCCGGCCCATCGCGCAGTGGCACATGCTCAAGGACCCCGAAGATGGTGACAAGAAGGACTAAGATGGATACGCATTGAAGAATATCATAATATTGAGTTTGATGTGAGTTCTTATCAAATCTTTATTTTATTGTACTTTATACTTAATCATATCGAGGACCAAACTTCCAAGATCAGTTTTATTCATTGAATGTGATCAATTTGCAAAGCAAACTTCTACTCTAACTTAAAAGATTCTTTTAGTTTTGGACTACAACCAAATTTGAAAGATTTCAAATTTGATAAGATAAATTATGGATCGTTAAAAATGTCTTCATTAAATATATTGCTTTAGACCAGGCATGTCAAACTTGTTTTATACCATGTGCCGCATAATTTTGCATTAAGCTAAGAGCCAATTTTAAAAAAATTATATCAATTAAAAAAAAAAGTTAAATAAAAATAAATTTATTTACTTCAAAATAAATAATTAATATTTGTTTTATCTTATAGTAAAAAAACTTTTTTGTTGAAGTCTCGGCGGTCCGCAGATTTATTGTCAATGGGCCACATACAGCATACAACCTGCGGGCACCATGCTTGCTTGCTTTAGAAAGTATAAAACAAGATTTATTTAAAAATGCTCGAGTAAAGTGAATTGATTTTTGTGCATTTTTTCCAGTTCAGTATTGATTTTGGAGCAAAGATCTACACATCCGACAGCATTGTACAACATCCAAATTTTTCTTCAAACATCATATCTCCAAACGTACAGAACATAAACATCGAGGATCTAGTTTTTAAAATAATTCTACGTGGGATACATTAAAATCCCACTCATAGTTGTGTTTGTTCGGGAAGATTCCCACAACCACTCTCCGCAGGATAATAAGTTAAGTTGAATACGACAAGCCTGCCTGTCCACCTATCCGCCTGTCCGCCTGTCCACCTCTCCATTTCACAGTTCACAGTTGGGAATGATGGGTGCGAAGAGTCTACAATTTGGATAGTTTCCCGTCGCCTGTGGATGAGTAGAATTTCGTGAACTGAATAAACTCAATGAGTGGTGTCGATTGACCAAGCTTTGCTTCGTGTGCGTGACGTGACAAGAGTCTGCGAGTCTCCTCAGAGCGCGTGTTATATACTCGTAAATTCTGCCTATATTCTAGTCACTCTTTCTACCATGTATTTGATGTCTGAAAAGTTTGTATTCCAGAGTAAACATAATATAAATATATATATATATATATATAAATATCATTGAGCGAAGCTTCAATACTGTATTACACGAATACATTCCTCAACTTTTATTAAATTGTTATATGTTGTTATCTTAAAAGACTATAGGTGTAAATTTTAGTAGTAAATTATTATATTTATTCAAAAGTTTGTTGAATGATGTTCTGCATAGTATAAAATTGTTCGCTTGTAAACATAATTCATTTTTATATTTTTGACTAAATTATAGATAATTTTATATTTTTGCTTTAAATTTAAGATTTTTCGTTTTCATTGTAAATTCGAAAGTTCTGTCCTTCCCAAAACTTGAATAAACACTAGTTATTGTATATTTGTAACAAATATAATATTCCGAGTAGGTTCTGTATCCTTTCTTTTGGCACTTTTAGATTTTTCACAAATGGTTTCATAGAAGAGATTTAATAAATTCACTTGTATTATATAGAATATTTTTGAATGTGAAAAAAGAAATGCTTTACAGGTCTTTTATTATACATTCTACTATAGTTTAAAGTATATCACAAAGTATTTATAATAATATAAGTTTGGATGTTAATACGTCGCACAGTTCATTCGGGGAAAGTGAGAAGGCCTGAGTAGAAGCGAGACAATATAGAAATGTATTTATTAATAAAATTATATACAAGTAACTTATTAAATGTAACTGTTATAATCATTCTAAGCCCAGTGTTATGTACCACCACGTGACGTGCGTGACGTACGAGCTCCACACGCAGCAGCCGCACGACCAACTCCGCCCGGGAGCCTCACTCGCACACCCGACACCCTAGTATTGTACTGTACTGTACTGTACTGTACTCGTGCAATACGCATCTCTACTGGGCTTTTGTAATATAGAAACTTTAAGGTTTAATATTATTCATTATTTATTTTTTTATTATGTATCGGTAAGATTTTTATAGGTATGATTCAAGACACAATTGTTTCAAAGTTTTGGACCCATTGTCAGAGTTGAATATGGTTTAAATTGTTTCGATCAGTCGTTTGACATGTTTCCATGTCTTTTGATGTAGGCATACTTATTTTGTTATCGCATACTACGCTAAATGTATTATATCTGAAGTTTAACATAACATAGATACATGTACTTATATATTATTATACATATATACACTAAGTGCAGCCTCGTTAACCCCGACACTTGTAAATGAGAGGTTTTGTGTTGGTTCGGTTGATCCACTTGTTTTGTGATCTTCATATTCATTCATAAGACTCCGCCATTGTTAAGAACTTGTTAACTGAGTGTTAGATTGTTGGACTTTTGATTAAGATGAGTTTTGACACCGTGCCACCGTGGTGCGAAAATTACCAAAGATAGCCGTAGGCGTATGTGTGACATGTAAATTTTAATGAGATTATTACCATAAAGTATAATATATATATATATATATATATATATATATATATATATATATATATATATATATATATATATATATATATATATATATATATGAATATCGAAGATATTAGAACCCCGCTTCCCGAGTAGCCTGGTGGCCAGTGAAGGATCGTGACGGTGTCATATCACGTGGGAGACCTCGGCACCCGCCTATTCCATTCCAGACGCAGACAGACAGCCGTCTGCTGTTAAAGGAATCTTCATACTATAATATTATTAATACTATGTACCGAGATGAATATCGGTCTCTTGTTGACAGTAGAAGTATGCGAGTGCGAGTGCGAGAACACACGTACACGATGAATCATATCATTCGTCCTGTTAAAATCATTCATTGTAGCATCCCTTTGTACCTACTATTTACCTATTTATTTACTAGACATTGTTTTATTACATAATCCTTTATTTTCACTAAAATATATTGACATGTCATATTATACAGAATGTCTACAATATAATTCCATATAAAATATATATATATACAAAGAAAATATATTTCTTTTATTTACAAGTAACCCACCCATCCCTACCGCATAAATTTTCAACCTTATCGTAAAAATTACATCACAAACTGAAGAAAAAAGCTTAAATTTAAGATTTCTCCATGATTTTAATCAACTTGGGTGAATTATTTTTTATTCAAAAATTTCAATATGATTTTTTAGTGAATCATTTAAGGTTTTATTAAATCTTTCAAATCATCAGCGTAATATCTATTTTTTAGTGTTCGATACTTTTTCAAAGAATATAAAGACTCTATTTCTCTGACAACAAAGTTGCCATGCTTAATCATAGCATCTATCTTTTGTGGGTCCTTCACATCCTTGTTCTTGAAGAACGCTTTATGGAGTCTCTCCCGGAACACCTTCTGTCCCTGCGGCCAGTCCTTGCTGAGGTTTAGCAACTGCGGATGGGATGAAGAGTCCACATATTAAAATTTATTCAAAATGAACAGAACAGATGTACGTTCTAGTGGTGTTGTCGAAGGTAACCGACAAGAGAACCAAAAAAATTGACGACAACTACAAAACCAAATATTATCATTATTATAAACATATCTCAAATAATATTTGCTTTAATAAAATGCATCATTTCAAATAGGTGAGTAAAAATTTAAAAAATAATAAATTCAATAAAATAATTGTAAAATTTCTACATTTGAATTCAATTTGACATTTTTTATTATTTTCAGAAAAGCAAGAATAAAATAATTTACTTTTAGACCTTCTTTATATGAATTTATCATTGTTCTGGCATTACAGTACATAACATTCTGGAATTTCTCTGGGAATCATGTACGAGTATTAGCACTATATGGTACATAATATAATTATCGGTATATTATCTTCAAGTTTTTAGTTCAAAGCCTTTATTAAAAATAATCTGGGACCCTCTATTATTCTTGTTATTAACTGCCATTTCAAGAGAGATAATCTGGGACCCTCTATTATTCTTATTATTAACTGCCATGTCAAGAGAGATAATCTGGGACCCTCTATTATTCTTATTATTAACTGCCATGTCAAGAGAGATAATCTGGGACCCTCTATTATTCTTGTTATTAACTGCCATTTCAAGAGAGATAATCTCTGGGACCCTCTATTATTCTTATTATTAACTGCCATGTCAAGAGAGATAATCTGGGACCCTCTATTATTCTTATTATTAACTGCCATGTCAAGAGAGATAATCTGGGACCCTCTATTATTCTTATTATTAACTGCCATGTCAAGAGAGATAATCTGGGACCCTCTATTATTCTTGTTATTAACTGCCATTTCAAGAGAGATAATCTGGGACCCTCTATTATTCTTATTATTAACTGCCATGTCAAGAGAGATAATCTGGGACCCTCTATTATTCTTATTATTAACTGCCATGTCAAGAGAGATAATCTGGGACCCTCTATTATTCTTGTTATTAACTGCCATTTCAAGAGAGATAATCTCTGGGACCCTCTATTATTCTTATTATTAACTGCCATGTCAAGAGAGATAATCTGGGACCCTCTATTATTCTTATTATTAACTGCCATGTCAAGAGAGATAATCTGGGACCCTCTATTATTCTTATTATTAACTGCCATGTCAAGAGAGATAATCTGGGACCCTCTATTATTCTTGTTATTAACTGCCATTTCAAGAGAGATAATCTGGGACCCTCTATTATTCTTATTATTAACTGCCATGTCAAGAGAGATAATCTGGGACCCTCTATTATTCTTATTATTAACTGCCATGTCAAGAGAGATAATCTGGGACCCTCTATTATTCTTGTTATTAACTGCCATTTCAAGAGAGATAATCTCTGGGACCCTCTATTATTCTTATTATTAACTGCCATGTCAAGAGAGATAATCTGGGACCCTCTATTATTCTTATTATTAACTGCCATGTCAAGAGAGATAATCTGGGACCCTCTATTATTCTTATTATTAACTGCCATGTCAAGAGAGATAATCTGGGACCCTCTATTATTCTTGTTATTAACTGCCATTTCAAGAGAGATAATCTGGGACCCTCTATTATTCTTATTATTAACTGCCATGTCAAGAGAGATAATCTGGGACCCTCTATTATTCTTATTATTAACTGCCATGTCAAGAGAGATAATCTGGGACCCTCTATTATTCTTGTTATTAACTGCCATTTCAAGAGCGATAATCTCTGGGACCCTCTATTATTCTTATTATTAACTGCCATGTCAAGAGAGATAATCTGGGACCCTCTATTATTCTTATTATTAACTGCCATGTCAAGAGAGATAATCTGGGACCCTCTATTATTCTTATTATTAACTGCCATGTCAAGAGAGATAATCTGGGACCCTCTATTATTCTTATTATTAACTGCCATGTCAAGAGAGATAATCTGGGACCCTCTATTATTCTTATTATTAACTGCCATTTCAAGAGAGATAATCTGGGACCCTCTATTATTCTTATTATTAACTGCCATGTCAAGAGAGATAATCTGGGACCCTCTATTATTCTTGTTATTAACTGCCATGTCAAGAGAGATAATCTCTGGGACCCTCTATTATTCTTATTATTAACTGCCATGTCGAGAGAGATAATCTGGGACCCTCTATTATTCTTATTATTAACTGCCATTTCAAGAGAGATAATCTGGGACCCTCTATTATTCTTATTATTAACTGCCATGTCAAGAGAGATAATCTGGGACCCTCTATTATTCTTATTATTAACTGCCATTTCAAGAGAGATAATCTGGGACCCTCTATTATTCTTATTATTAACTACCATGTCAAGAGAGATAATCTGGGACCCTCTATTATTCTTATTATTAACTGCCATGTCAAGAGAGATAATCTGGGACCCTCTATTATTCTTGTTATTAACTGCCATGTCAAGAGAGATAATCTCTGGGACCCTCTATTATTCTTATTATTAACTGCCATGTCAAGAGAGATAATCTGGGACCCTCTATTATTCTTATTATTAACTGCCATGTCAAGAGAGATAATCTGAAACCCTCTATTATTCTTATTATTAACTGCCATGTCAAGAGAGATAATCTGGGACCCTCTATTATTCTTATTATTAACTGCCATGTCAAGAGAGATAATCTGGGACCCTCTATTATTCTTGTTATTAACTGCCATTTCAAGAGAGATAATCTGGGACCCTCTATTATTCTTATTATTAACTGCCATGTCAAGAGAGATAATCTGGGACCCTCTATTATTCTTGTTATTAACTGCCATTTCAAGAGAGATAATCTCTGGGACCCTCTATTATTCTTATTATTAACTGCCATGTCAAGAGAGATAATCTGGGACCCTCTATTATTCTTATTATTAACTGCCATGTCAAGAGAGATAATCTGGGACCCTCTATTATTCTTATTATTAACTGCCATGTCAAGAGAGATAATCTGGGACCCTCTATTATTATTATTATTAACTGCCATGTCAAGAGAGATAATCTGGGACCCTCTATTATTCTTATTATTAACTGCCATTTCAAGAGAGATAATCTGGGACCCTCTATTATTCTTATTATTAACTGCCATGTCAAGAGAGATAATCTGGGACCCTCTATTATTCTTATTATTAACTGCCATTTCAAGAGAGATAATCTGGGACCCTCTATTATTCTTATTATTAACTGCCATGTCAAGAGAGATAATCTGGGACCCTCTATTATTCTTATTATTAACTGCCATTTCAAGAGAGATAATCTGGGACCCTCTATTATTCTTATTATTAACTACCATGTCAAGAGAGATAATCTGGGACCCTCTATTATTCTTATTATTAACTGCCATGTCAAGAGAGATAATCTGGGACCCTCTATTATTCTTGTTATTAACTGCCATGTCAAGAGAGATAATCTCTGGGACCCTCTATTATTCTTATTATTAACTGCCATGTCAAGAGAGATAATCTGGGACCCTCTATTATTCTTATTATTAACTGCCATGTCAAGAGAGATAATCTGGGACCCTCTATTATTCTTATTATTAACTGCCATGTCAAGAGAGATAATCTGGGACCCTCTATTATTCTTGTTATTAACTGCCATTTCAAGAGAGATAATCTGGGACCCTCTATTATTCTTATTATTAACTGCCATGTCAAGAGAGATAATCTGGGACCCTCTATTATTCTTGTTATTAACTGCCATTTCAAGAGAGATAATCTCTGGGACCCTCTATTATTCTTATTATTAACTGCCATGTCAAGAGAGATAATCTGGGACCCTCTATTATTCTTATTATTAACTGCCATGTCAAGAGAGATAATCTGGGACCCTCTATTATTCTTATTATTAACTGCCATGTCAAGAGAGATAATCTGGGACCCTCTATTATTCTTATTATTAACTGCCATGTCAAGAGAGATAATCTGGGACCCTCTATTATTCTTATTATTAACTGCCATTTCAAGAGAGATAATCTGGGACCCTCTATTATTCTTAACTGCCATGTCAAGAGAGATACAAAACCCATTATAGATCCGCACGGCCTGGAATGTTGAGTGAATGTTTATTTCCCACCAATCCATTTCAGGATCATTTTCCGACCATGACCAAACACATAAAAGTGGTGAGTATGTGTGATTTTTTCCCGATATAGGCATTTTAATATATTTGGTACTAGAACACATATATCATATACTGGAACCGGACAGTATCGAAATCTGCTAAGATAGTATTTTAGTGCCAACTTTGATGTATGGGAGCGAAACGTGGACATGAAAAGTGACTGAATGGAACTGAATAAATACTGTAGAAATACGTACATTGAGAAGAATACACGGAATACAGAATGAAATGATTAGCGATGAATGTAATAATACTTAAGGCATTAGATTAAATAATAATACACACTTCTTCATCTTACTCAATAGTAAGGTATTGTATTGAGGAAAATGAAGAAGAGCATGCTGCATGCTGCATGCTGAGATGGCTCGGGCATGTGGTTTGGAATGAAAGAAAAAAGACTAACAAAACCAATATATAAATTAACCAACATAGAATTTACAATAAGACATGAAAGACACACAAGGGATCAGAATCTCCCTTATTCACCTGCCCTTGGGCAAAAAGATTAATAAACATACCCCGAAGTACCCTGTCTTCCTTGTACGCTAACTATAATTGTAAAATATGTGCGTTTAGTTTAGCCCTTTTTGTCTACTCAACATGTGATTTGCAGATTCCATGATTGTGTACTTATGGAGAATTATCAAAAACACTTTTTGAAGTTATGCAAAAAACATTTACCCGACTTGCTGTTAAGATATGCGATACAATACCTATGGGAAAGTGTAAATAGTTCAGCAAATATAAAATAAAAATCAAAGATTGTCAAATTCGTTCAAAAATTACGAACATAAATCCCGAATATTATGATCTTTTATTTTATATGAAAAATAAGCTCTCACTAGATCTCAACATTAAGTGGGGCACTACTTTCTGTAAGAATGGGATATTCTCTCAGTTTCATAATGCCTCCAGTGGGTTTCTTATATTCATTACTAATGTAAGGAAGGACCAAAAGCAGTTATTTATGAAAGGATGCATGCATCAGGGTAACCTAGGATTGATCTAATAAGTATTGTGAAACATTCTAGATTTAGCTCTCGAAACGAAACTATAGACATTTTCTTTTTATTATTTAAGGGCCAGATAAATTTCTCTCCTGTAAAAAAATTAAGACGTACACATGAAAAATTATAAAAATGCTGATATTGTTTTAGTTTATAGTATAATATATTCGCAGTAAAATTATATACGCTTAAATAATCGTAAAACTATAAAAATAATTCCACCGTTCACGTAATGCAATGCTATTACGGAAGTTCCCAAGTTTACGGGTGATACTACTTTATCAAACTAATTTATTTTATTATAAAAATGGAATTCTTACAGTTTTGTATAAAGTAATAACTTGATAACGCTGAGACATTCTTAGCAGGGGCCCAGAAGAAATGTTGAAAACAAGACAACGCACAAATTGAAAATAATTTGAGACAAGTGAATAACTTGGTATTATCTCTAAGATAACATTGTCGATAGTTTTGACATCTGTCAAAGTCCCCGTTCATATCTCTAGAATAACAAGAAAAATACTATTGATGTTGTGTCTCTTTCTCTCTCTGCTTTTGTCATGGATCTGATTTGAATTAAAAGAGACAGGACTATGGAGCCGCAAATATATCTAAGAAACTGGAAAACTAAATGTATTTTTTAAATGTAGTTCGTTCTTTAAAAAAAACACAAATTTGTTTTGCTTACTCAACTCAGTGTCATAATTATACCGACGGCGTCCCTAGGCAGCATGCAACTGTGCCTCTCCCAATACGTAATGAAAAAAATGCTTACCCTTTCCGTTTCGGATGATGGTGTAGTTCACGCTATATAATAAATCACTGTAGTTTATATCTTGCTTTGTTATACGAAAATGTATCAACGATGTCATTGATTCCATATTCACATTTTGCCTGATTCTATTGATAATATGGTAATGAGTTTAATCTGTTTTATTTTAGCGTGTATCTTAAATATATTTTAAATTGTTTCAATAATGAAAAACTTCCTTCCAGAGAGCAGTTTGTTAATAATGTACATAAATAAAATATTTGGATAAACAGTTATTAATTTTTGCTAAGATGTAACATTAAATAGTTGTGGTTATCACTACATTTTAAATATGAACTGGAGTGAATGCATTCTTCCATAAAACATTCATCTAAATCAAGAGTTTCCAAAATGGTCGATAGTTTCAATAAAAAAAATTGGGGGTCGACGACTGCAAAAATAGACCCTCTTACTACTGCAGCTATTTTTCTCTCTTTGAATAATGGCCGTGAACTCCTATATATGAAGGAGTATACGCCCTGCAGCTATTTGTTTGTTACTTCAGAATATCTACGATTCCAATAGGTACCTAATTAAGAATATTAGTCAATATTTGTACTTATTTTGAATTTACATATTTATTTCATAAATGTCAAAAATGAAAGAAAACTGATCGTATTTTTTTGCTTTAATTTTCGTCAGCGCAGATTTCGATTTTAAATGTTGCACAAGATAATGCAATGCATAATCCGTAGTCCTTTTATCTTTTTCAATCCTTAATTACGAGTGATTAAAATGAAAAGTTTTATATCTAGTGAAATATTTAACATCGGTACTGTACAAACTTATTAATTTGAGTAAGTAAAGTAAATGACTAGGGGGTCGACGGTTTTAAAAGTTTTTGGTAAAGGGGTCCGTGGCCGAAAGAAGTTTGGGAATCCTTGATCTAAATCGTTCTACATATCTCTATAACCTATTTATGAACTTTTGAGCACCTCCTTTGGCTTGGCTGACTAAAATTGTGCTTGTGTATTTTTGGAGAAATGCAACACAGTTGAAAATATCATCAAATGAAAGAGTCACTAAATTGAACTGGGTTATTTTTCTTCAGATCAATGTGATCACTCTGCTAAAAGTTCAAAATAAGCCTTCATCTTCTCAACTGCAATCAAATCTTATTCTCTGCAAATGCGAGGCACGCACATGCAAAGTTTGAGCGATAGTTTTGTGGTACACCATATCAGTGTCATTAAAACAGATCCACCCCCGATATTATGCCATGCAACCTTTACCCAAATCTTCTGATTAACAAATAAAACTATTATATATGTATATTGCACCCTTCTCGTAGCTTCCGACACTGCCACTCACCAGATAAGATTAGTAAGTTAGTCTTCCATCCACTCGGTCTGGTTGCAAGTTCATTGTTGTCACAAGTTGTTACCTCTCCATGCGATATTATTATATTACCAACATATATAACAGACGGTGACTTACACGCCAACTTCAATGGCTCAATAAACAGAGCCGGAGACAATATGTCTGTCTGCATTAACATGGTTTTCACACTTGACTACTGTTAACCCGCAAGTAGCAAACATGTACATGCACCAATCTCACTACTTTGATAAGAATCCAGTCAATGGCTGCGACTGCAATCCAGCCTACGAGTAGATCGGCCATTCAGCCTTATCGTCAGTGAAATGTTGGGTTTCCTTTTAAAGCATTTCATTTAACTATGTAAGTACGATAAGGACAAAGAAAATAAAAAAATTATACAATTTTTTCTCCCAAATCAAGTTTATTACAATGCATACAAAAACCATAATATCAACTCTCCATAATATGTATATTATACTTGAAAATAATCTATAGAAAGATTTTAGTTCCTAGCACACATACAAAAGTGGTTAGCTTCTCAACTGTTCGGTTGATATTGTACAAATCTCAGTACCAACCAAACATACACCGCGTCTCCAATAGTTAGATCATAATATTGAACAGAGAATACTCCAAATATTGAACGATGAATTGGCAAAAAGATATGAATGAATTGATCAGTAGTTTTGTCAAGTGTCACATCAGTAATTGTAATTATAATTACGAGTATCAGCGATGTTTCCAATGCATGTGTAGTGAAGAGTACTCGCACATATTACACATGACACCATTTTACAATTCTTTCCTACAGTCAAATTCAAGATAGATTCAAACTCAACACGAGGGAAATGTTTCACCAAATATTGAATACTACAAATACTGTCATTTCAGATTCCATTTGTTCACGAGTTTATTTTAATGTTCATATTTAAAAAGAAACAATCTTAAATAATCAAGGGTAGGTTAAAAAATAAGGCTTACAATTTAGTAATAAACAAAGTTATGGTTGAAATGTTTAATAAAAAAGTTATAATTTTAATATCTGCAGTCAGCAATGGCAGCTCTCAAACTTAAGTTGTAAAATGAATATATTTTCATGTAATTATTAGTCTTTTAAAAACTTATCAAATTGACAATAGGAGTCACACACAGGATGTGGAGCGTCAAGCATTCAATATCGAACAGCCGATATTCTTCCCTGTATCTATGAATATTCTCAGCGGAGTGTCTGATCAATCTGAAGGGTGATCTCGTTATAATAACAAATGTATTCCAGTTATTTTTCTCCAGTACATATATAACATAGGTATGTACATTTTAACAATGACTATAAACTTAGTTTTTATTCCTCAGTCACTAATGTTTCTTTGATAAGTTATTTTATTCCTCACAGAGTCACTAATGTTTCTTTAAAAGTTATTTTATTGATTTTTCACGATCTAAAAAACTCAGATCACGAAAATAGAGATCAAAATTATTCATTACGAGTAATTTGGTATTTATATTGTAGAACTCCATTTTATAAACAGAATAGTTTAACACTTAAATGTAAAAAAATATCCTAAACAATAAACTCAAATTAAAGTGACAGGCCTGTGTTCTGACTCTGTCCCAGTCCCAGAATGTAATTATAATATACTTAATAAAGTTAACAATAAACCTAATAAAACCCTTTTTGGCCGACACAAACTGAAATCCTTATTCGGCTTAAGAAAAAAATTCTTAATACTTTGTATTGAAAACCCTTTTAACTAAATTGATCTCTCAGGTGAAGAAAGTATTGCAGTATTCCAAGTTTTTACGAAGGCGTTCAAAAGCTGGTGGTTTCCAACATGTCAGATAGTTAAATATTTTGCTATAAAAGCTTGGTAAGCGAAACAGGCCTGTGACTTATATTTAAGTATGTTTGAACATAGAAATATATCGATGGAAACGGACAATGTGAATATTATTAAAATAACTATTAGTTTATGAAAATACACATCCCTCTACACTACATCTACACAGCATAGAAAACTATTTATTTATTAAATCATTTAGTGAAAAACTGAACACAAACATTTGGCAATAACTTAAGTATTTTAAAACTAACAAATTGAGAGAAATTTTTATAAAATGACTACTTTTTAAGTAAAAGCAGACATCATAAGAAGACTCACGCTAAGAAACCCAATGTGTAATTTCACAATTCATATAAACTGAATACTGTAAAACAAACATCAGTTCAATACAGAGATGGTGTATGGTATTTAAAGAGTATTGCAGATTTCCTTTTATAATGATGTGCACTTACTTACAATGCCAAGTATATCATAAAACCATAAGATGCTCCATAGATGTGATAGCAGAGCTGTTTTACTTCGCAAATCTCGAGTTTTCCATTTCTAGGCTCAATTTCTCAATTAATGATATTTAGTTGCTTTGTATGTTCTGCCAAATGTTTTATATTTAGTTGCTTTGTATGTTCTGTCAAATGTTTTATATTTAGTTGCTTTGTATGTTCTGGCAAATGTTTTATATTTAGTTGCTTTGTATGTTCTGTCAAATGTTTTATATTTAGTTGCTTTGTATGTTCTGTCAAATGTTTTATATTTAGTTGTTTTGTATGTTCTGCCAAATGTTTTATATTTAGTTGCTTTGTATGTTCTGCCAAATGTTTTATATTTAGTTGCTTTGTATGTTCTGCCAAATGTTTTATATTTAGTTGCTTTGTATGTTCTGGCAAATGTTTTATATTTAGTTGCTTTGTATGTTCTGTCAAATGTTTTATATTTAGTTGCTTTGTATGTTCTGCCAAATGTTTTATAACTAGACTTGAAATATTTGGAGTAATCGAAGGTATACCATACCATACATATCTTCATTGAATCATTTTTGACTTGTTAAAATTTAAAGTTTCACAATAAAAAAAAATGTTGTACACACTCAGGCTATTTTTATGAAATCACCTGGAATTTTTATTTGTAGACACCACTTAAAAAAATTCATACACATAAAAAATTGCAAAAATCATAAATAATTTTCCAAAAAGTAATAATTGGTTGAGATTCAAAAAGCACAGGATGAGGCTAAGATATATGGTGAATATGGTAAATATGATGAATTTTAAAACTGTTACATCTCTCAAACATGTTTCAGGTTTTGGGATAAAATAGATTTTAACATTATACAAACGGACAAAAAAGATCCAACCCATATTTTACCAGTCCTGAGATAGTTTGAGGAAATGTCACGCTGCTTTATATAGATTTTGAATGGATTTAACTATGAAAAACATATACATTACACGACTGATATTTTTGAGTACATAAGATAAAATTATGCATTTTCCATATATCAAATGAACCTAAAGTGTCTGATGGATTGGGTCCATTTGTAAATATAGAGAAAGTTTTCACGAGTTCTTTTTTGACAGAAATTATGTTCTGAACACATATTTCAATGCACCTGATTGTGAAAAATATGTATTTCTCACATTCAAGAAATTTACATCTTAAATCTAGTGATTCTCTGTGATTCATTCATGCAAACTCATCAAGTCTTGAAATACATCAATTATATATAATATGGAGACAGATGCAGTGTAGCGTGGCAATAAACATCTCGCAGCCACAACTTCCCATTGACTGATGCTGATGCACAGTGATATTGGATCTTCATTCGCCAAAGTCAAATATATTTAAAATAAAGTGACAAATTTTATTATACTCTGTTATTAGACACTCGCATAGAAATGTTGCTTTTGAAAATGAAAAAGTCTCGCAGTTCTACAGAGTATCGGAGGGAGATTGTTTTTTAATATGTAAAATGAAGGATCAAAAATGAACTGGATAAAAGGTGAGGCTGCTATAGAAAGGACTTAGCACCGAACAGCTACAAGAACTTTTCACCTGAAAAACCACCACATCCTAAAGCCATTTAAGGACTAAAAACTACACACAACACACGGGCTATGGTCAATTGAATTTCGCAAATGTCTCGATGGCATATATAATATATTAGGAGTAGTTATTGCTAATGTGCACAAGAGCCTCGTCCACACTGTTCAATAAGTTAACGTACATTGTCAACAGACGCACACAACACACCGTACCATCACACCCGTTCTTCTACTAGCATTACCATTCCGTCACAATTAACATTACCTTACCGTAATCCTTATGTTAGACTAACCAACGAGTTATTTGTCAATTATGCATAAAAATATACTTGTAGTATCATTATACTCTCTCGGATCATTTAAAAGCTAATGAAATAAAAAATAAATTATGATCTAAAAAATGTTATATGGTAAAATTCTATGATAAAAACAATATTTTTAGCGAATATATATGGAAGTGTCATATAGTGAACTTATTTTGTACTAATAACGGTGTATCGAAGCAAATTAAACTGACGCTGCGATAATAATCTAAATGAACTTCTCTCGGTCAGTCAGGTACCTATTACTGCTTTGGCTACACAACACGCAGCCTCGCCTCCTAATTCTACCTGTGATTATTGCACAATGCCGAGTATACTCCGCAATATCACAGATAGTCGGACGCTGCGGATGAAAAGTTCTCGATACATCAACAGAGGATCTTGACCGATGAATTAAGAAATAAAATTAAATCTAATGAAAATTCAACCGATGTTTTCGCAAAGGTTCAAATAAAGAACTATAATTTAACGTTTTGGTCAGAATCAAGGCATCTGTCAATGTTAGATAAAAATCTATAAAGCTAACTCTGCAGAGGGACAACTGCGAGTCTATTTACTTATCCTAACTTAAGTAAGTCACTTTACAATTTGCGTATGTATGTACACTTTTAGCATCCAGCATCGTTGCGAACAAACACTGCACCGATTGAATGCACATGTGAATGTATACTGAAAGCACATCGCACTTTCTTGTTATTGCGTGTTTTGTACTTATTTACATAAAATCCATAAATATTCCACTGCAAGCATCACATCACCATATGTAAGATTCCGTGGATTTTCAATTACGAGATTTATAGAAACATTTCCTATTGTGATTATACTCTTCATTGAATTTTAACATTGAAAAAATAAAATATTATATCCTAACTGGATCTGTATAGTATTTTAATAATGTTGTTCACAATAAAAAAAAACACGGACGGCTAAATAATCACAAATATAGCTGAATTAATTTGTTTTTTCTGAATAATTCTGATATAAGATATCGAAGAGACAAAACTAGACAGACTGGAGCAGAACAGAATAAAGATCAAGTTTTTGAAAGCTTTGTCTTTCTGTTTCTGGTAAATATGCAATAATCATATAAACTCGCGCATAACAAACGAGAGCACACATTTGAGCATCAAGTGCCTGATATATAATGAGGGTGCACACTGGCGCAGTGTAGCTGAGAAGCAGCACACAAGTGGTCTGGTCCTCGCTGTCAGCGATAACATGGCAACAGCACAATAGATCTGCAAGTGGTATCCGATGAACTGGAGACTTCTGAAGAATACTCCCACACTAACACAAGACAATCAGAGAAGGAAATATCCTGATTAAAAAATGTGTGCTTGCCTCACTATGGGAATTCTATTGACTCGTTTAATATATTTTGATTGAAGCTTCCACGCTTCCAAGAGTATGTCCATGAGGTTGAACTGTTGTCTCATGTTGAACAAAGCTTCAAGCTTCAGCTTGATTTACGTTACATTCAATAGAACAGCCCACGCACAGGGGACATCCACGGATCCATCTCTAGTGATGGCACCTGGTCCTGGTCCCCGTCCCGGTCGGCTACAGCATCTGGACAGATACAAGTATTTCAACTGACAATAGTGTCCGTGTGCCACTTTATTCTGATTAATACTTACATAATCTGATTCCCAAAATGTCAGCTAGCCACACACTCTTCTTAAATGACCTTCGGCACCGGTAACGGTGTCAAAGACAATGTATTATTACTAAAAGTACCGAACATGTGTAATGAATAATTAAGTAGTAGTAGGATTTGTTTAATAAAATTTATAAAAGGAATTAGGAAAAATATTAGAAACAAAATGTATTTGTATAGAAAAAGATTTCTTGTCACGTTATATTAGATTATAGTAAATAGAAAGACACAGTGCAGCTGACTTTCAAGAAGATTGCTGTAACATTTGGATATTCCGAGAACTATTCAGCTGTAGCAATTTAACTATGATCTAATCAACAATCCGATGGACGCATCCAAATATATTCACAGAGTGCACAATGATTTGTTAGACCTTGCTGCGGAAATATGTGGAAAATTGTAAATAAAATTTAGCAGAGAAATCAGTGAATATAGTTAGTTACATTTGCCCAAAGGAAATGAAAATTCGACCATTGTTTTTATCATAACATGGATTCTAGACACATTTGAATAATAATAGTTTAGTAATAAAATTATAATATGCTGTTTCGTATCAAAATATTTCCTCAAGAGCAGAGCCCTGTATTTTTTTATTTATTATGTATATATATGGCATCCCAAATTGACTCTAAACTAATAAAAATTTTGATTGAACTTATTTTAGTTTAAATAAAAACCACTTTATTTTGAGAAGCAAAAAATACCAGAATATATTTAGTATATAGTTGCTATTTCCTCATATAAAAAATAGATTTGGAGTGCAAGGAGCAAATGTTTTAAACATAATGTAAATATTACCAAATATTGAGACATATGAATGACATCACATCACCCCTAAAGTATCTCGATAGAAGTTCCCATCCAAGTATTTCCACCGAAGAGTCACGTGTTATTCTGCTCTGTAATTGTGACTATGATAAATTTCCACTTAATCTTAATGATTTCTAAAACATAACTATTTATTTATAAGTTTACAAGTATCAGTTTGATAACAAAAGAAATATGACAATTAAATAAACACAAAGTCAAATATGAGTTTAAGGTACATTCGGAAACCACAACTGAAAAATCATCACAGTCATTTGTTAAGATCACACATTGAGAAATCAACTCGTGTTTCCATACAGTTATTTATTTATTCAGTTTCACTCAATAAAATGCCCACTGAAAATTGTACACAACAAAATAAAGATCATAAAAAAATGTTAACTATTCTCAAAAGGTAAAAACACATCCAGTTATACCCCGAGATCTGTCTTATTCATCCAGTTATACCCCGAGATCTGTCAATTGTCACAATTGCCTGAAGTCACGGTGTTTGCTTCCGAGTTACAGCTTATTAACAGCAAGCCGCTACTGCTACAGAACCACTGTGTGAGGCGTCTGCTTTGCTTCGGGTCACTTGTCAAATATTTGTAAAATAAAGCTTAGTTTTGGTTACAAACGCTTCATTTATGTCAGTTAAGCACGTGTATGACAATTACAGTACAGTTTATGTATCGTTGAGTTACTGAAGAACATTTTGGTGTTAGGGTATCAGTCTGGAACCTAAGTCGACGTGTCTCCGGGATATGCCTGCATGTGCACTGTTAGCCGTGGCTCAGTGGAGTGGGTGGAGATTGCGGCAGGCGTTGCTAGCAGGGCGAGGGCTGGGGCGAGCCTGTTGTGGGCGGCTGAGGCGCTGGCCCCCAAAGGCGCACGGTGCAATCGTCTGACACGCTTGCCAGCAGTGAGGGGAAGGCAGGGTTCCAGCTCACGCAGTTCACTGTGCGCGTATGCCCGCTCAGCGTGGCGATGGGCTCCTCCTCGCGGATGTGCCAGATGTACACCTGAACAATTATACCATTATTTACATTTATGCCGTGTTTTATGCATTTTTAATCTTAACCCTTCCTGTCCTGTGATGTGTAACTACTACACATTGCTTCTAAAAACTTTAATATCTCTATAAATATAATAAATACTGGGTTCAGATTTTAGGTATTCCTCTATAATACATTTACGCATTGAATGAAAAAAAAATATTAATAAAAATTAGCAGTTATCGGCCACATCAGATATTTTGTGAAAATCGGGAATAAATTCACCAATACAATCAAACGTGTGCCAGTGTGTGACGTAGGTATATTCATTCTAAAAAACTGCTATGGGTGAGGAAGCGACGCTATTCACATCTCACTCTCATTCTACTTCGGTTTATGGGAACGTGAGAAATAGAATCTCAGTTCTCGCTCAGTAGCCAGCGGGCTTTCGTTCGAGGTGGACGCTTCGCCCGTTTTGTGAATGTTGTCCAACGTTTTTTTTCACTTTTTCAGCAATTAAATTTCAATTATTATCACTTTTGACTTCAAATTGAATTAATTTAAGCGATTGGCTATGAATATTCTTATTTTTCTGATTTTAAATAGCTCATTTTAACATGTGTATTGAATACACAGCATCGGAAAGGGTGGATATTTTTAGCACAGGAAGGGAAAGGTTAATGTCTCATTTTAAAATTAACTATTGAAATAAACTCCATATTAAACTAACTACATGTTAGTTAACGCTCCATGTTAAAATGAAATCAATATTAAAAAAAACTATAAGATACAGTAAACTCCACATTAAAATAAACTCCATGTTAAAAATAAACTTCATATAAAAATAAATTGTTAACATAAACTCCATGTTAAAAATAAACTTCATATAAAAATAAATTGTTAACATAAACTCCATGTTAAAAATAAACTTCATATAAAAATAAATTGTTAACATAAACTCCATGTTTAAATAAAATCCATATTAAAATAAACTCAAAGATAAAATTGACTCCCAGTTAGATTTACGAGTAATTCCATATTAAAATGAAAACCTAAACAAAACTAAACTAATACTAGAGTGATTCTATTCATTGTTTCAGACATTTTACCTGTATTGAGATATTTGAGAAAAGATAAACGAAACTTCGTATGGGCTTGGCTTGAATGAATTGAACTTTTTAATGTTGATACCAATTGGTCAGAGTAAATGGCTAAATGGCTCCAATGAATAAACATATTCAATTTATGTTTATTTATATATTATATATGAGAGAGCGAAGATAGTGGAATTCATACAAAAATATTTTATTTGGTTTATTAAAATTGAAATATTTACGCCAATGACTAGAGACTTTTGATATGGGTGGACCATAGTAACATGACACTACTCCGACCTAATCATTCTGCGTTAAGTGAGCCTCGGGACAGGAGGCAGAAACACGTGCAATACTCGTAACAGAGCAATTGATTATTAAATATTCCGATTCGTGTTCTTTACAAGAGCAATGGTTAGCTCAACTTAAATTACAAGTGGCGGTCTATTGACCCAATTTAAATGTTATAATTAATGGTGCCATTTTAACGAGAGAGTGATATCTGAACAAGTAACCACGTACCTTGTTGTCCTCACTACCGCTGGCAATGAAGTCCTGATTGGCGCCTCCGAAGCAACTGTGGATTGTAAAGTGACCCTGGGACAGGCCGCGGAAGCGCCGCACGAGGGCTCGCGCTCCCACATCCCACAGGTGAACGCCCTGAGTGGCTACGTTCAGCAGCGCCAGCCTGCCGTCCGCACTCAGTGTGAAAGCCATCACAGGATGCTCCTCCTGGATCCTGCACATGGAACACATATTATATCTATATCAGATTAGGGATTTTTCTGATGAAAAGCATATGATTGTAACATATATTGAAACGTTTCCTCCGCTTGATGGCATATCATCTTTTTACGACCTCTTACCAGCTTCACGTATATAAATAATTTATAATATTTGAAAGGTGACATTTCCATAGTAATTGTAATAAAATTCTTGTGTTGGTGAGCTCGAGTATTTTTGTGAAATTTTAAACTTATTGGAAAATAAAGAAAAAAGTATTCATCACATTATGCTTTTTTACTTCCAAAAAGGCAAAAATGCATCAAATTTGTATCTCCCGGTCATAACGTGTTCACATCACCAATGTATTTATATAGAGCAGTACCACGCAAATTAATTAAAATAATAATAATTTGTCTCCTGACCATACTCTATATAGTAACATGTTCGCATCACCAATGTATTTATATAGAGGAGTACCAGGCGAATGAATGAATTAAAATAATAATTTGTGTCGCCCGGCCATACTCTATAACATGTTCGGATCACCAATGTATTTATACAGAGGAGCACCAGGTGAATGAATTCATTAAAATAATAATAAATATATTTATGCAAAAGAAATAAAATGTATTAGGTGTACAAATAAGTTTCCGTAGTTTTTTATAAAAAATTTGGCATTTATTGTGAAAGAATGGAACCTCATGTTTTATTCGAAGTATTGCCCATCGCTTTCTGGCAGCATACGGATACCGCATCGGAAGAATGCTTCATCTTTTGAGGCTATCCACGAATCGACCCAATTTTTGGTATCTTCATATGATGTGAAGTGCTGCTCAGACAGGCCATGCGTCATCGATCGAAACAAATGGAAATCAGAAGGAGCAATGTCAGGAAACACTCAAAGGGTGGGGTAAAACCTCCCAATTGAGTGTTTCCAAATAGGTTTTGACCGACGCCGCAACATGTGGACGAGCATTATCATGCAGGAGAATAAATTTGTCGTGTCTAGAGTAGTAGTGGGCGCACTTTTCCTTGAGTGCTCGACTCAATCTCATCAATTGTGTTCGGTATACAGCCCCAGCAATGGTTTCGTTCGGTTTGAGCAACTCATAATACACGACACCAAGCTGATCCCACCAAATACACAACACTAAGCTGATCCCACCAAATACACAACAAGAGTTTTTTTCCATGAATATTTGGCTTAGCCGTAGATGTTGAAGCATGGCCAGGGGGTCCCCATGATTTCTTCCTTTTTGGAATATCATAGTGGATCCATCTTTCATCACCAGTGACTATACGGTGCAGAAAACCCTTTCATTTATGCCTGGGAAGCAGCATTTCACATGTGGAAAGTCGGCGTTCAACGTTTCTCGGTGTCAGTTCATATGGAACCCAATTTCCTTGTTTTTGAATCATTCCCAATGATTTCAACCAATGTGAAATTGCTTGTTGAGTCACTCCTAATGTAAGTGCAAGTTCTTCTTGCGTTTAGCACGAATCTTGATCCAATAATACTTCCGATTCCGCGTCTTCGTACACTTTCGGCCTTCCGCTACGTTCTTTGTCTTCGATGTCAAATTCACCGTTCTTAAACTTTTGAAACTACTCACGACAACTTCTCTCACTTAAGGCAGCCTCACCATATGCTTCTACAAGCAATCGATGCGCCTCAGCTGCAGATTTCTTCAAATTGAAGAAGTAAATCAAAAGTTCCCGCAAATGACGCTTATTCGGCTCAAAACTTGACATTTTCGCACACAAAAGAATATATTATACTGATAAAAATTCACTAATATTTCAAGGTTATGTTGTTGACAGATGTCCAGCCTTACGACAATGACGTTTTACATCTGACAATTTTAACCATAACTTACTGGTGGCGCCAACTTTTGTCAAACGGCGGCGGCTTATTTGTACACCTGATACAATATTTTTTATGACCATTTTTCTGAGGTACGAAAAATATAATGATTATGATAATATAAAAATAAAAGTTGATGGTCTCTATCCACTGCAGTAGGGTATTTCAAGAGTATTGTTTGTAACAGCACAGGATATAGTTTCTCCAAACAAGATAAACATTGTATGGATCTGGATTTATTGCCTTTCACTTGTCATGTCCCCGGTAAACCAGGCTTTGGCCTGTATCTTACTGACGACATATAAAAATGGAAAAATAAAATGATGCTTTTTACCGATTGTTGATAAATATACTCCTCACCATCTTGATAAGTTGTGAGACCTAATTATAAGTATGTATCACGTGGATCAACCATCAGTGTACTGTATCATTTCAGATAAATCAAAAGTCCATCTCACAATGTCACGCATACAGGTGCAATTGTCATTAACCATTTAACCAAAAATACAACATATTACCAATTCCATTCCTTCCAAAGTATCTCAACCATGTCCATGTCCCTTACCTTGCCAATGAATCTTTCATTCAAATTAATCGTCACTGAATTGGTCTTCCGAGTGTTTTATGATAATTAGGAAAAATTATAGCGTACACTAGAGATCAAATTATAGCAACTATCCGTACATTGCCAAAACTTAACTCTTGAACATTCTGTATCTGTCTATGAAATTAAATGTATGTTTTGGATGGTACAGGTAGGATGAAAAGTAGGCACATACACATTGCAGTCGGTCAGGTCCTCGAAGTCATAGGATCGCACGCGGTGGTGCGTGTCGGCCGCTAGCACGGTGCGCCCGTCTGCGCGGCATGCCAGCGCGTTCACGCGTACGCCCTCCCAGCTGTACAGGATCGTGCCCTAACAAACAAATTCACTCAAGTTGATAAAAATTTTTTGGTTTATTCTCAATTTTGAAATGAGTATAAAATGTGCGGAGAAAGTCCAGCCTATAGGCATTTTAGATACATCCTGCTGGATTGGTTAGAGAGCTACTATCGCTTGGTAGATTTTACTGAGGGTGACGATTGGTGGATGCATATCTTTTAGTTTTGAGACTACAACTTTTCCTTATTTCTATCAATGACAGTGCATGTATTCAGTAAAGTAAATATTACTACTATATTATACGATACAAAAAAAGTGTAATACAGCGCAATCTGACAAGCTTATTGCCACGTGGCAATTTCTTCCAGTGAACCAGAAAAGTGTTAAAAAGGCCTTAAATGAAAACCAGACTGAATTTTTTTTAAATCTGTGTTTAAATGAGAATGGAATTCGCAACCCCTGAATTGCAAGATAGGTTATTGATGATCTAGATATTTAGAACCAATGTAAAAACAGAAAGAAGATGAAATAGGGGTGAACATACCATTTTACCAGTGTTTATTGAGCCACTGTTTGAAATATACCAATGAAGGTGTATGTATAACTTACCGATAGTGGAAAGCCGGTTTCAGGACCCAATGGCAGCATGGATAGTAAAGAACCAGAAAAGTCAGTGGCAACATCTGCTCGAGTGTCACAATATTACTAATTGCTATACAAAGCAGAAGTCATACCTCCAGGCTGCACTGGTAGAACTGCCCCCGCATACCGCCGCACACAAACTTGGTGCCCTCGCGGTTCCACGCCACAGCCGTCAGGCTGTCTTCCGGGGAGTGCGACACTTTCACCACCAGTTCCTCCGTCTGTAACATCACACACTCGTGAATATTTGTGCCCTTGAGGTTTCACGTCATGGAACGAGCAGGGCAAGGGTCTGACATACATAACATCACACTGTTTCCCTATCTAGAGGCAAAAAAAAAATTGTATTGTGATACACTTTTTTTTTTATCCACTTTGCACGGATTTCTCCTATTACACAAAGAGGGTCTGCTTCTAGAGTTAGCTTATTCGTCAGGAAGAATATCAGCCAGGATTCTTCACATACTGCTAGACGGTGCCGAGAATATATTCACAGTGTCATTCAGTTGGTTCAATTCTCTAAACCATGCGTGACTGAGTATTTAGCCATGATATTTGTTCTGTACAAAAGAGGGTAATTCCTTGCACGGCTATATTTATTAGGTACATATAAACTTAGTGCTTCTAGAATCGCGGGACAGTTAAAGGAACCTTGGAAAACCTTAAGTAGGAATATCACAGTGGATTCTTGCCTTCTTGTTTCGAGGCTTCTATAGTTACACACCGTGAGAAGTTCGACATGGTGAGCATATTTTGGGTAATCGCCCTTTGTTCTGTAACATAGATATGACGATTTTTTTTGTATTTGTTCTACATTGTTTTTATATTTGAGCTAATGAGGAGCCCAAACTACAAATGCATATTCTAATTTGGTTCTTATTAGATAATTATATGAGTTTGGAAGGATATCGGTACTGATAAATTCTCTTGATATTCTCATTATAAAACCGAGTAGTTTGTAACAGTCCGATATCAAACGTGAGACATGGTAAACTAATGTGAGTCTGACATCAAAGGTTACGCCCAAATCTTTGAATTCAGAAACTCTGTTTAATGCTAATGCCTGTATAGTATACTAATAGTGGGTTGGTGAAAATGATGGACTGTAGGATAGACAGGAGATGATTTAGCTCAGACCAGGAGACTAGGGAGTCTACATATAGGTCCTGTTGTAACTGTGCACAGTCGGGAGGTGAATTCATCTTTATGGAAATTTTCAAGTCGCCTGCGAACAATAAACATGTCGAGTGACTTATGGAATTTTGAATATTGTCTATTAATATGAGGAATAGCAGGGGACCTAAATTAGATTCTTGCGATATACCAGATATTGCGATGAATTTCACAGAAGACTTGTCCCGGACTGTTACATATTGAGATCTTTCATTTAGGTGTGATGCAAATAATCCAATTATTGGGAGTACAAATTAGTTCGGCCCGTTTCCAAAAGATGGCTCTGGCTGTTATGAATGGTTCATAGTGACAGCCGATTTTGGCGGTTTCAGAGAGGTTAGACATCTGCCAATAATATTCAGTTTATATCGCTTTGAGTTTCATGCAAAAACCTTGTTTTGTACAGTGTTGAAAATGTCGAATTTTGTGTTAACCAAGCAGCATTTGTGGGAGGTTTTAATTTTCTGCTTTAATTGGAAGAAAAGTGCAGCTGAAGCCCATCGAATGCTTGTCGAAGTTTATGGTGACGCTGCTCCAACTGATAAATCATGTAGGGAATGGTTTCGACGTTTCAAGGATGGAGATTTCAGCGTCGAAGACAAGCCTCGCTCTTGATACTGTCCAGTTCGAGTATTCCATTTACTACACACCCCGTTCAATATCTCTCATAGCTCTTCCATTGTTTCATTGTTCACCCGTATATCTCATTCACTTTTCCTTTCACACCTTTCTATCACTATAACTTTCAATTCTGCAATATTCATCCTCAGATTTTTACTTTCACGTCACTAACTTTTCTAATTAAATTTAGGGTTATCACTGCATTAAGAAATGTACACTATAGAAGGGAATGCACAAATTTCATTTCATTGTTTATATATTACACAAATTGTATTCATATATAAGGAAAGATCACCACTAATGTAAAATGAATACATGTTTACGCTGTATTAACAAACATTTTAAATATCAAAAGACAATCAGCATTACAATACACAATTTTAAAGAAAATTTTACAACACACACGAGATAAATGATGCCAAAAAATATTGTTAGATAAATAACTGATAAATTGTGGAGAATTCACTTGAAATTGTTGAATAGCTATAAGTAAAAACACTAACACGCCAACCTTAGCGACACATGACAACTATCAAATGGATCACTTTAGAAAAATGACCTATAGTCATGCAATTAGGGAGTAAAACAGGTAGAACTTAACAGCGGCAGCCAGTCCCGAGGTGCGTTGGTGCTCAGTGGACGCTGAGCGAATATGAAATATCGCTGTCTCACAGTTTACTGTATGTCTCTGTCTGCCCTATATGAATTAGCGTTTCCGTCCGGTGCGTATTGGAGATCGCTCCGGTAGTATTGGCCAATTTGGCCGGTCAATTTAAAATAAATATTTTTTTTAATTTTATTTCAAATTTATTTAGAATTTTCACTTAAATAAAAATCCTCGTACAATTTGTCAGTATTCTTATACATATTTAATCTATATACTCGTAAATATTTAACATCTCTGGTAGTCATCTTTGCCAATATATCATTTCATTATTGCGAGTTATTTCTCCGGTTCAGCGCACCTCTAAATCGGCCGCTGCTGTAATTAAATACAATAGAAAAGAAGCATCAAAAGCCACAGACCTCCATGTTCCATATCCAGAGCTCATGGCAGTCTTCAGGGCCGGCCACGATGAGGTAGCGTGAATCAGGGCTCCACGCCAGGCATGACACGCCCTGCGAATGTCCCTCCAGTATCTTCCTGCAATACACAACCATCCAATCCATGTTCCAGCATACACTATCATATGTATCCATAATAGGTCAAATTTAAAATATATATCTTTATTTTTATGTATTTGTAATATTGACCTCACCAACACAATCACAGATATGGAAGGATGATATACATGAGAGTTCAGAGCAAAACTGCAATAGATGAGGAAGATGGGCGTGCGAGAATGGTCAGGAAGTGACTGCGCCTTGCACCTTGAAGATGATGAAGATTATTTGTAATCAATATGAAACCCACATGACATGTAGCATCACAAGTTTCATTTAATTTTATTGTAACAAGAAGTTACTTCTTTGTACGAGGGTTTTGAGATATGGCAAATACAAATCTGACATCAGCATCGTAAAGTTTGACGTTTTTAATGGTATATGTGCTCTGAAAGTTTTGTCATACGAGTGCTATATGTGTTGTTTACAGTGACTTGAAAAATAAATCTCGGCCAAAAATGGTATTAAATCGTGAACATTTTCGTGCGATGATTTTTTATGATTTTCGACGTGGACTAACTCAACAACAGTGTGCCGATCAACTCGCTTCGACTTTTGGTGATGAAGCCCCATCCCGGGTCACTGTGTTTCGCTGGTTTTCCGAATTCAATCGTGGTCGTAGTTCGCTCCAGGACGAATTTCGTGAAGGTCGTCCTAAATCGGTTGTTGTGCCAAAAAACATCGATGCTGTGTGTGAACTGATATTGCAAGATCGTCATGTGACTTATCGTGAGATTGAGGCATGTTTGGGCATTAGTTCCACTCGCATACATTCAATATTGCATGAACATTTGGGCGTTAAAAGATTTGTTCGCGTTGGATACCGCATAATTTGACAATCGCTCAAAAAAAGGCTCTTGTCGACTGGTCCAAATAAATGTTGAAAAAATTAGATCGCGGTGCTTCAAAAGACGTCTATAAGATCGTGATAGGTGACGAATCATGGATCTATACATATGGGCCAGAAACTAAACAGCAGTCGACTGTATGGGTCTTTCAAGACGAGCCAAATCCAACAAAAGTTGTTCACGCACGAAGCACTTCGAAGCAAATGGTGGCTTGTTTCTTAGGTATAAATGGCCATGTCGCAACAGTGCCTTTAGTGGAACCCACTATTTGTTTGCCAGAAGTGTTCGGAGAAATGAGGAAAACCATCCGCTGAAGACGGATCATTTTCCACCACAACAATGCGAGCTCTCACACATCGGCTCAAACAAGTGACTTTTTGAGCACTCAAAATATCGAATTGATGGGTCATCCGCCGTACAGCCCTGATTTGGCACCCAATGACTTCTTTTTATTCCTGAACATCAAAAATAAATTGCGAGGTCAACATTTTTCGACGCCTGAAGAAGCGGTTAATGCGTTCAAAACGCATATTTTGAAGTTACCTCATTCGGAGAGAAAAAAATGCTTCAAAAATTGGTTCAAATGCATGCAACAGTGTATTAATCTTCATGGAGAGTATTTTGAAAAACAATAATGCCATTTTCGATGATAAATATTTCGATGATAAGTACTAGTCTGTCTCAAAACTTAAGTAGCAACCCTCGTATTCCTGTTTGAGAGGAGTAGAACTTGAGGTTGATTGTTCCAATAGAGACATAAATACCCAAATCGAAACAGCACTAGTTAGTACCTAAATCGGGCTTTTTGACTGATACTATCTGTGTGACAAAGAATAGACTACTTCTGGAGAGTGGGAAGGTTGAGAAAATATGAATCTTCTAAAGATAACACTTTTGGAGAGGTGCCACAAGGAAAGGGATACACAATGACCGCTCGTACCTGTGCGTGAGCTTGAGGGAGCACGGGTCCACGTTCCATATCATGACAGTTGTGTCCTTGGAGCCTGTCGCCAGCTTCATTCCATCAGGAGAGAACTTACAAAACCAGACTTCGTCGCAATGATCATTTAATATCTGAAAAATGATTTGAGAAATAATACAACTTTGAAAAGATACAAGAAATACAACTACAGAATAAAAGCAAATTTCATGACAATAGTTTGAACAAGACTAAGACAGTGTACAAAAGGGAAGAGAAGGAGGAAAGGATTCAAAGAGAGAGATAGGTAACAAGCGTATCTAGGTGTTATTTCCTTACATTTATAGTGAGGTACGTGTGGAATTCTGTTGTCCTCGCACGGAGGTGCGTCGTCTTTTTTACTGCCAGCTTTCGCAATGCCAGACATTTTTACTGTGGCCACCAGTTATCTTTAAATATTGCATTATTACACGAAACAAATGTAAAATAATCAAGAAAATATTGACAAGTGCATACCTGTAGCGGATGTGCCGGGAAGGTGTCACGTGAGCAGGAGTGGTCCTGCAGCAGCGAGGTGTAGAGGGGCAGGGCGCCTCCCAGCGGAGAGGGTCCTGAGGTGGAGGGCAACGGCCCCGTGTGGAAGCGACAACGCTCCGCCTGACGGGCCAATGCCTGTCCCAATAGCGCGAGAAGCCGAGCGGGTGGAAGCATTACACGCGCCGGCAGATGCGCCTGCACACGCTCGAGAACTCTCCCGCGGGACTCTGCGCCGGCACCACTCCTGGGAAACACACTATAGAATATCTATCTACTCGCACTATTGTATCAATAATAATAATAGCTTCGACAATATACATATATAGCTCCATTTGAATAGCAAATTCTCAAGGGCGCTTTAACTCAGGATTCGAGCCCACTTTTATTAACAGATTAAAAATTTTACACAATAAATATCTATAAGTTGAGTGTCAGAATAGGAATGTAGTGGCTGTGACCATTAGCAGAAAGAAAAACATATTTGGTAAGAAAAAACCTTTGTTCCGCTTTGTGTGTATCTCTTCAAGTGCTTCCTAAAGCTGTACGTTTTCTTAATTATCTAGATATGTCATCAGATGCTATGGATTGTGAAGGGACACACTTACACATAAGTGTCGTTATTTAACAAACCTCGGGACAGTATTGCGCTATTTCATCACTACCGAAAATGATGTGAATGCAAATTTTTGTAAATTAGTAAGTAATCTGTCGAATACAGCCTGGAAGAGTGGATTGACTGTAGAGAGGCCGCGGTACACACTTCTCACCGCTTGTAAACACAAGTTCGTAAGTGAGGGCACGTATCGGAGTTAGTCAACTTGGAAATTATCAGCACTCGCACACTTTTCCTATTATTATCGGACAACATCCACATCCACATGGCCATGAGAAAAATATACACCTCATTCACGAGCGAACCAAGGAGCACTAGTTTACGCCCATTTATCGGTGGTGTCTTATGTTTCCATTTGTTTTGCGGGCTAAACACACTGTCAAATTTGAATATGGAGAGATTCAACAGATAAAGAAATCAAGTTACTAAAGTGAAGAAAATGGTGTAAGTAAAAAATATAATACATAGGTATTAAAATTGAATACATGCATAGAAATAATTGTTCTGGTAGTTACAATTATTTTCTGCAGAGACCTAATACCATAAAACACACCACAATTTTATGTTGAATTTTCTAAGTAAAAAGGTTGGTCTTATGGTCTGTCAAGTGTTAACAAGAGCCACATAATACAAGACAGAGGTGGATACCAGTCAGTGCGCCGGTAGAGGTCCCGCGTGTCAGCGCACATCATGTAAGAGGAGAGCTGGTGCACGCGCGGGGTGAGGTGCTGCAGGGGCGTCAGCTCGTTGCGCAGCACGTGCAGTGCGTCCAGAGCCCGTCCCGCCTCCAAATATTCCAGGTACTTTTGTTCCAAAAGCAGGAATTTCATTTCCTGGAAAACAACAATCATACTGTACTGTATTATATTTACTTGTAGCAATGCACATAGAACAAAATGCACAAGCTCAATGCCTTCAGTAAGATCAGAAGATGCATTTCGTCCTGTCCTGTCCTGTCCTGGACACTAAATATCACTATTTCTTCTAACATACATATGTGTACGTACACAACTTTCCTATAGCGACACACACAACTTGATACTACCATACTTTCCTTCCACTGTTAGTCTTCTTTCATTCATTCCTCATCTATATATCCGTTCCACATGTCCAAACCATCTCAGATTATCCTTCTTCATTATACTCAACACACCAGCCTTAAATTCACATTCATTCCTGATCGGTTCATTCCGTATTCTATTATACAAATCATACAGACAGACGTATGCCCCACGCAAAGTTACTTGGATGATTTTATCGAGGAGTACTATCGAGAAATCCAAAATATCTACGAGTATGATGCAGACACATCTCAAATTTTTAATCGGAGATTTCAACGCAAGAATCGGTGGTCTCCATAAACATGACGAATCAGTAGGAAAATTTGGCCTAGGCACCCGCGATGACAGAGGAAACAGAGTTTGGTCAAAGGAATTCACTTTACGTTATGAATTCATTTTTCAAAAAGAAAGAGTCCAGAAAATGGACATGGAGAAGCCCAACAGGTAACACAAGTGAAATCGACTACATCCTGTCAAACAAACGATTTACTGTCCAAGACTGCACTGTTTTCAACAGCTTTAAAACAGGCAGCGATCATCCCCAAGTAAGTGCCAAAATAAGGATCAACATCAAAACTGAACGTCTCAAAGCGGTTAAGAAAAAGGAAAAAAGAATAATAGACAATAATTTACTTGCTAAAAATAAAAATGGATTTCAACTAGACCTTAAAATCTATTTGAAATCCTCAGCGAACCAGAGCTTCCGATTGCAATAGAATCAATAGCAGAACAGATAGTACAGAGTGCAACAAACTACGGTGACCATATTCTCAAAAAGAATCAAAGTTGTAACAAAGAATCAAAAATTAGATCTTATGGAACAAAGAAGAAAAATGATATCTACACAACTTACTTCTACGTCACCATCTTTCTCAGAGATCAATAAAATGCCACGCCAAAATATTCGCAAAGATATCCACGAATATAATACAAAAATGGTTCAAAGGACGATTGAGAATAGAATAAGTCTCAAAAAGCTAAAGCAAAATATGTCTTTAGGAAAACATCACATCATTGCACTTAAACTTTCTGATAATACTGTTACTAAACAACGAGACCTTATCTTGAAGAGAGCGGAAGAATTTTATCAAGAACTATATGCAGATACAGCTACGGTTACTATACCTGATACAAACTCAAATCTGGAAACAACTGAGGATGAAAATACCCCGATGATCTTACCAAGAGAAATCAAATACGCAATCAACGGCATGAAATCCAGTAAGGCCACTGGTACCGACGGTTTGTCCATTGATGTACTTAAACAAACAGGTCGAGAAGTGGATACCATCTTATAAACACTTTTCAACAAGTGCCTTCTAAAAAAAGAGATTCCAGAAGATTGGAAATTTGCAACCGTAATACTTCTCCATAAGAAAGGCAATCAAGAGGATCTTAAGAACTACCGCCCGATCAGCATGTTACCTGCCCTATACAAATTTTTTACCAAGGTTTTACCTAACCGATTCTCAAGTACTTTTGACATGAACCAACCACGAGAACAAGCTGGATTCAGGAAAGGTTTCAGTACTATGGATCATATTCAAGTGCTGCGGGAAATAATAGAACGATGTCAAGGAATATGAACTTCTTCTATACCTAGCTTTTGTGGACTATGAAAAGGCCTTTAACTCAGTCAAAAAAGTTGCCATACTAGAAGCTTTAAAAACATAAGGCATCGAGAAGGCATACATTAAGTTGCTCAACATTTATAAGGATGCAAATCCTTGGAAACCTTCCAAATTGGTAAGGGAGTTCGTCACGGAGATATTATTTCACCACAATTATTCACAGCTACACTTGAATATGTCTTTACTAAACTTGAATGGGACAATAAAGGTCTAGCAATTGATGGAAAATACATGAGCTCCTTGAGATTTGCAGACGACATCATTATATTCTCACAAAACCCCAATGATCTTCAGCACCAACTGCAGGAATTGGCAGAGGTCAGTAAAGAAGTTGGTTTAAAAATTAATATATCAAAAACCAAATACATATACGATGAACAGCTTTGCTACCCCAAAACCAATAATTGTAGATGGAAAGCCACTGGAACTCATCCAGGAATACGTGTATTTGGGCCAACTTATTTCCTTTGCAGGTGGCATATCGGAGGAAATACCACGAAGGACAAAATCAGCATGGAGCTCATTTGGACGTTTGAACATCTTCAAAAGTAATCTGAACAACATCTTCAAAAGTTCTAGAGGAATTTGATTGTTTACTTGGTTCCCTTCACAATAAAAGTTTCTTCGCAACATATTTCAATTAGAATTAATCCCTTTAAAATGTGCCTTGAAATGTATTAAAAATTTCATTAAAATAAGTTTAAGTATCTCTTTGTAATTAAGAGCCTACAATTTAAGGTAATTTTAACTCAAAATCCTTTCAAACTCAACATTGAATATGTTCACCTAAATATATTTTAGTTTTTATCAGTTACAACATGACAGACTCGAAAATGGGAAGTGAGAAAGACAAGGAAAGAATTTCATTAATCAGATATTAGTTGAAGATTCCACGGGACTGAGTAATAAAAGAGTTTGAAGTTTGAATCAATCAAATGAAAGAATTTGAAACTACATAAGTTGATTTCAAGCAATACCGAGTGATATTAGGAAATGCTTACAAACTCCGCACAATTATATACAGCGGGACATATTGCATGCAGACTATTAGTGCCTTGAAAGGACATTCTACAATTATCTCTGGGCGGAGCACTCACCACCAGCTTGTTGGGGTCCTGCTCCCCTTCCCCGTCCAGCAGGCGATGCAGTTGTGTCAGGTCATGGTCAGCCTTGGTCCAGTCTCCCTGCAGCACGTGCTGGCGGAATGTGGCAGCCGCCGGGTGCTCCAGGTGGCAGCCCGTCTCCTCCATCAGCATTTCCGCAGTGCGCCTGTACATACAAACGCACGCATACTTATTAGATTCACTTTTATCTCACCGAGGGTTGTAACCTTGATCTCACATCTGATGGATGTTCAGGAGATGAACGTATTATGTTGTAATACGAAAATTTAGAGCTCTGTCTTCTCTGCATGAGAAATGTCGTGATGTTATGTATGTTTGGCTGAAGCCGATTAAAGTTCATTCATTCTGTTAAAACTCCACAGCATAACTGTATTGGCTATGCCAACATGACTGTGTTGTCCTCGGTGCAGTTAATCCAGTCTTCATGTTTCAAACCATCAGAGTAGGCATATAGGTCGTTGTCCATCGTCATCATACCTGTTGGTTATAATATCACAAACCGACAGACTATAATAATCTCGTAACACCTGTTACAGAACTGTGGAAATGTTAATGTTTTTACATTAAAAATACTATTGTATTTATTTACACTGTTGTTATATAAAGTATAACCTATGCCATACGGACATCTCAACCAACCAGAAAAATGTTCAAGAGGTCCTAAGAAAAAAGCAGAATGGAATCCAACGGGAATGGAACCCACGACCCTCGGTTTAGAAGACAGGTGTCTTACCAACTAGACCACGGAGGTTGTTGTCACTACCCAAATTTTCTTAACATATTTATTTGCCAAATATAACAACACTTTAAGTGTGTTTTATACGAGTATATCACAAAACAATTATGAAACTAAAAATTATGGATCCAAATTTGAGAATTATTGAATGTAGAGAGGCCAAGATAAAAACAAAAAAGTACGAAAACCTACATGTTTACTATATAAACCTCAAAAATATACAAATTTATACAGTAATTTTATTAGATAAAAAATAGCAACTAGAATAATCACATTTGGAAACTGTTTCCATTACTCCTTACATTTCCTTCCATCAAAATGTTATCACTTGGTCCAACTACATATACTTGAGTCACACTTCCTCTACCACAACTTCCAATGGTGTTTGATTTCATTGAAGCCACCTCAATGTACTCCTTATCTCTGTCTTCACTTAACAAATCCGTCATCTCATAATGATGGCTCCAATTCATCCTTAATAACTAATTTCTCATTCTGTCATATGTTACATCCGTTCATGTCGATTAGAACTGTAAAAAATAATTCACATCACGCCATTTCCCTGTCGGGGTAGGTAAAGGAGAGCGCCGACTTTCCTATCGCGACACACATTCTTCGCCTCTTCTACATCCGTGGACCTTCTCATACAACTTCTACCATTATCTGAAATTTTAGATTTCATTCTTGCAAAAATCATTCACTTGATACAACTCACATCTACACTGTGTATCTGTTATGTTAGTCTTTCTTCATTAATTGGTTCTAGATGTCCAAACCATCTCAACGTGTTCTTATTCATCTTACTTAACACACTTAACTACGCCTTAAGTTCACATTCATCCCTTATCACTTCATTCCGTACTGCCATACAGTATCACTTCGTGTATTCTTTCAATGCATGCATCTTTACAGCTATTATTCAGCTTCTCTCAGTATTTTCCAAGTCCACGTTTCGATTGTTTCAAAATTGGCACCAAAATACTATTGTGGGCTATCATCTTAGCAGATTTTCGTAACAAAAATAATACACTAAAAACTGGAATAAGAGAAAATATTGATAACGACTATAAATTAGTTATAATTCGTAATAAACATTTAAATGAAGTAGGCCAATGAGAACTGCTCTATGTGGAATCGGCTGAGCGGTGGAGTGTGACTTCAGAACATTGTCAAGGATCTTCAGACAAAGACCTTTTCTTTGTGTACAGAAGACACAAAGAAAGCATCATCTGTTATTGTCATTATGGCCACGTATCATCAGCGCTGTTTAATCTCTTTTATGTGTATTCAGCCACTAAAATATAAGGTATCAATCTGATGTAATATCAATTTTGGAAGCATCCATCCATATTATTTATCAGTAAACTGCGTTGATCAATTTGACTCGCAAAAGTATTACACTTTCAGGTATTAGGTTTCACTACACTTACAGTACAACCCGGCAATCTCTCCCAACCAACCAGAAATATGTCAAAAAGGTCAGAAACCAAATTGGAATCTTTTATTAAAATATCTCGGTTCCAACAGGAAATGAACCTGTAACACCTGTGTTGGTAGACAGATGTCTTACCAGCTAGGACGTCATTTTTTGCATTTATTAACTTCTCAGCAGACCCAGTGGCAGACTCTTTCTACATTGATCTCTATGGAACAAATGAAACTACTACACGAGGACACATCCTGACAATCTGTCTCTGTCTCTCTCTCTCTCCTTGAATAATGGCTGTGAACTCCAATGTATGAAAGAGTATATGCCAGTGTTAAGTGATGTCCACTTCATAGAATCTCCTTAGTTCTGTTCACGCGTGTGACTTATCGGCACACTTGAGTTGCCGCATCTGTAGTTGATATTTAGAGTATACTTAAAGCAACTTGGAGACTAGTAAGCAGTTCTAGTATGTTAAGATACTACGGATTGAAACTATTTTACAAATTTTACAAGATTTACAAAAACGTTGCAATATTCACACATTGTAGAATGGATGTAAAAGTATTATTGGATTGATTGTATAGATGGATGTAACATATAGTAAAGAGGAAGGGTAAAGGGTAAAATAAAAGAAATACTAACTCGTAGCCACTGGACTTGAGGTGCTGGCCGATGAGGCGCACGATCTCCTGGCCCAGCTGATCGGGTGGCGGGCGCGGCGGCGCGGGGGGCGCGGGCACTTCGCCATTGTGCGCACTACCGTTGAGCACCTGCATGAGACCGTTGTTTGCGGGGGCGGGGGCGGGCAGCGGCCCCTGGGGGGCGCCCTGCTGGTGCATCTCTGCCGGGAGCCTGCGGGCCCTCTTACGCGGCGGCTGCGGCCCGGCACCGTCCTCCCCCGACGAGTCAGTGGAGGCCAGGCTTACTTCTCGCCAGGGACGGCTGGACGGGGGGGGGCGCGTCACGAGCGCTGCTGTTCCTGTTCCGGGGCCGGGCCCATCTGTCCCGAGCCGTGACGTCACAAGCCTGCCCCGCGTCTCATCTCTTTGTTCTCGACCGATTGATTTTGTCGACTCGATCGCGTTTACTTCCCGTCAATGTGGCCTACCTCGGCGGAGTGCCCTCGCGCGCGCTTCCTCGATCAGCCCAACGGCTCGACACACCGCGGGGTGTCAGCTCGCGCCTGTCCGCGATGTACACAAAAATCAGCTGAACCGAAATAAACAGCTGTGCGCAGTCCCACTCGGCCGTCCACCGCACACAATACCTGCCTTTATTTGACCCCGACTCTTTGTTCGCGACCGTCACTCGGTGGCGACCTCGACAATAGCGTGATTCACTCCTTTACGGATATTCTCTAATGTTTCTGAGGATTTTCCGAAAAAGCAAATCATGGATGTTCTTAACAGAAAATTGTTCGAGAATACGCCATGATCGAATGAAAATATCAATTACACCAATACTAATACTAGGAATATTCAATACCTATTCACCACCACTTCACCACACAACGATAGAATAGACACAAAAGTGCGCGCAGAACAAATTTTGAACATAGATGACTGTCTCATTGGACTGCCCGTAAGAATGTTAACAAGTGGCGCGTGTTTGTTCAATAATGTCACACTCTGATAACCTCCATCGTAATAAGGTATTTCTGGAAAACAAAGCAAATAACGCGTGCGTTTTTATAGGACTAAAACCCTAAAGCGCGGTTGTGAAAGAGTTTTTTTTTTAATGTACTTACGAACTTTTTTCTCTTTCTCCAGGCTACTTTTCAAGAGAGAAAGAAAGAAAAAAGTTTTTTAAGCGCACTACTAAATGCACTAAAACCTTACATGTGGGGATTACATCAAAAAATATTTCCCTCGAAATAAAGGTGCAACTACGATTGTCTCTGGTCGTCGGCCCGGGAAAGTTGTAGATTGTCAGTTAAAAAAAAAATACTAACTTTTTTACACTAAATTCATTTTAATTTAAATCATATAACAAATAATCGTTCATACTACCATTATTCATATACGTATTGTATTTTAACTTAGATTGTGTACATATTTGTGGTTGATTTCATCGTAGATCCAAAGGTAGGTAGTTTGTTTTTTCTCTCTTCAAATTTTTTTTTCCAAGTGTCGCATTTTTTCTCTTTCTTTTTTTTTTAGTACGTAGGCAAAATGATTCCACACAAACCTCCTGATCCCAAACCACCAGATTTAAACTCTGATAGTGAGCTGTTGACTGAAGAGGAAATCCCGGTCTCGTCCTTCACAGAAGTGAAAAATAAAACCAAACGAAAGAGAACGAGGAACCTAAAGCCAGGGAGCCGCCAAGAATCACCGGAAAGAAAGATAACCCCTCTTAATGTAACATCTGAAATACCTCAAACAGTCACAACTCCTACAACATCCTCACATATACCTCCTACAACCCCGTCTCCTCCCCAGGTAAGGGAATACGGCAAACATGACCGATCCCCTTACGTGGTACATGTACAAAAAACTTCAGAGTCACCAGGAACATCCATCAACTCAATTTCCTTTGGGATGTTTCTTAAAAAAAATAAAATTCCGGACATTTCGCCAAGAAACGGCATAAAATTAATAGGCCGAAATAGATTGGCTGTAGCTTTCGATAAATTCCCATCAGCTAATAATTTCCTTCAAAATGGAGCCCTTGCCGAGTATGGATTTAAATCATTTATTCCTTCTTTCATGGTCACCAAAATGGGCCTCGTAAGAGGAATCCCGGTTGAATGGAAGGAGGAGGAAATTATAGAAAACCTGGAAGTACCGGATGGCTATGGAAGAGTCCAGAAAGCCAGAAGACTTAACCGCAAAATAACCAATTCAGACGGTGTGACATGGGTCCCTACACAAACAGTGGTACTAACTTTTGACGGACAGGTCCTACCTCAGAGGGTCTATGCTTTCTACAACTCTTTAGTGGTAGAAAAGTACTATTTCCCAACCATACAGTGCTACCAGTGCCTCCGTTTTGGACACACGAAGCAACAATGCAGATCATCTGCACGTTGCTTCAAATGTGGCCAATCTCACCTCGGTGAAACCTGCTCCGTAACGGCTCCATCATGTATTACATGCGGTGGGCGTCATACGGCAGTGGATAGATCCTGCCCAGAATTCACTAGACAAACAAATATAAAACGCCTTATGACTGACCAGAACATGTCTTACCAGGAAGCATCAAAATCCACCCCAACCTCTGTGAAATCCTTCGCCGAAGTTACAGCACACGGTGAACAAACCTCGCACCCACTTTCCCAAAATACACCATCTGCTAACCACCATAAGTCCTGGAAACCAAAAATGATAAATGCCACCAAACCATCAGGTCCCACTTTTCGCCCTCATATCACTCCCTCGACGAAGAGGGAGATTGAGAGCCTCTTATGGCGTCCAAACACAAATCTTCTTAATGGATGTGGCCTCCCTCGAGACACTCCAATCACTACACAATCACTAGATACAAACATTTCTTCAACTCTAAATAAACTCATCTCACTCATCTCTGGTCTTTTATACAATTCTCCTCATATACCGTCCAACGTTGCCAAAGAAATATTAAACGAAACACAAAATTTAACTTACCAAATTAACACATCTGAAGAAACAGATGCAATACAAGGAAGGTCCGAACCGACCTCCCTTAATTAAATATTAAAAATGGCCGAAAGAAAATCTCACCTATCATCAGGAATATTGCAATGGAATAGTCGTAGCCTCCCCTCCAACAAGGCTGAATTTCTCCTGATGCTAGGTGAGTTCTGCCCATCTTTGGCCGCCGTCTCGGAGACATGGCTATCTCCGGGGGCATTATTTAATGTTCCCGGGTATTCGTGGCTACGGGACGATAGGGCGGATGGAAGGGGTGGAGCAGCCCTTTTCATCTTATCATCCATTCCATATACGCAAGTGGTTCTGGGTTCTCGGGACGCCAGCTTCAATGCAGTCGCTGCGAGAGTCCAGAATATTACGTATATATCAGTTTATATCCCGCGCCCGTCATCCATCATCATCTCACAACTTAGAAATATAATATCAACACTACCTCATCCCATCATCTTACTTGGGGATATGAACTCCCATCACACGCTATGGGGATCACCTAGGGCATGTAGATTTGGAGCTGAAATTATGAATATTCTGGACGATTTTCAACTTTGCGTACTGAATAATGGATCACCCACCCGCTTAACACCCCCGAATCAAAGTTCAAGCGCAATAGATCTATCCATATGTTCAGCTACATTAGCCCCTACGCTATCGTGGAATGTAGTGCCTGATCCCCACGGGAGTGATCACCTCCCCATAATCATTACATTTCCATCACCTCACCTCCCATTCATTAACCCCACTTGTTATAAATTTAACACCCGTAAAGCCAATTGGGACAAATTCTCCCACTCCCTCGATGCCTCAATACAACAATTAGAATGGCCGACACATAAAAATTTTCATACTCAGTATGATAAATTCGTGGAGTTGATGATCCAGGCGGCTCACTACTCGATCCCCCTTAAAAAACCTCACTTCTTTAAGCCACAGCCCCCTCCATGGTGGGATGAAGAGTGTTCAAATGCAGTTAAATCCCGGAAAAAAGTATACCAATCCTATAAAAATAACATGACAGAGACAAACTTCCTCCTTTTTCGTAAAGTACAAGCCGTCACAAAACGCTTGCTTTCTAAGAAGAAGAAAGATGGATGGATACGGTTTTGTCACACCCTTTCGCCAGAAACTCCAATATCAACAGTGTGGGAGAATGTGAAGAAATTTAGGTCCATCTACTCAACCCGCTTACATAAAATACCAACAGAGTGTTGGGTTCACACCTTTTTGAATAAAATTGCTCCTCCTTCATCGCCAACCCAATATGACGTGCCATATACATACTTTCTCCCCTCTCATAATCATCCTCTAGATGCGCCCTTCACAGAAAATGAACTCAACATGGTTTTGTCCAGCCTAAAGGACTCCTCCCCAGGGCTGGATAACATCCCATATTCCTTTTTAGTGAAAACCCTACCCTACACCAGGAAATATTATCTAACACTGGTCAATTGCATTTTTAATACAGGAAAAATTCCCAAGTCCTGGAAAATATTTAAAATTATCCCAATACCTAAAATGGGTAAAGATCTTTCAGATGGAAATTCCTATAGACCAATAGCCCTTGCATCAACTTTGGGAAAAATCACAGAACATCTTATTAAAAACCGCCTTGAATGGTTTGTAGAACACAATAAAATTCTGGATATTAATCAATTTGGTTTCCGTAAATCACGTAGTGCTATGGATAATTTAGCTATTCTCACTACTGATATTCATTCCGCCTTTACTTATCAAAAACCACTTATAGCCGCTTTCTTAGATATTACCTCAGCTTATGACAATGTCATTTTACATATTTTAAAACAAAAGATGTTACACAAAAAAATACCCAACAAAATCACCCACCTCATATTTAACCTTTTATCAGAACGCTCCATCTTTCTATCAGTTGAGGAGGTGTCTTTCACAAGAACCGTTTGGAGGGGTCTCCCGCAAGGATCAGTCCTTAGCCCCCTCCTTTATAACATTTATACGGCAGATCTTGCTCACCTGGTTCCCCTCAATACCGTCGTATTACAATATGCAGATGATATCGTGGTTTACGCGTCCAATGAATCCTTTAAAATAGCAGAAAAAATATTAAACAATTCCCTCCACTCTCTCTCTAAGTGGCTCAAAAACCATGGATTAGATATTTCCCCCTCCAAAAGTTCTATTGTCGTGTTCTCGCGGAAAAGACAACTGCCTACCACTAATATTTATATTGACAATGCCCCTATTCTTAACCACAGTTCACACAAATTCCTCGGAATGACATTCGACTCCAGGTTATCTTGGAAAAATCACGCTGAGAACATAACATCAACCTGCCAAAAAAACATAAATATTCTTCGCGCAGTATCAGGAGTCTGGTGGGGGGCACACCCAACCACTTTGAGACTTCTATACACCGCCCTCATCAGAAGCCACCTTGATTATGGGTCATTGTTATTGGACCCTACCTTCAAATATATCCTCCATAAACTAGACCTTATTCAATTTCAGGCCCTTCGAATTATAGTTGGAGCTATGAAATCTACGCCGACAAATGCCCTACAGGTTGAATGTGTGGACCCACCGCTCTGCTTCCGAAGACAGTTCTTAGGTACCCGATACTTCCTCAATATATACAAAACAACATCCCACCCCCTTCTGCGTAAATTGAAATCACTTTCAGATCTCATTCCCACAAACATATTTTGGAGAAACAAAACACTCCCCCCTTTAATACAAAGTTATCGTAAATTCTCATCGTTGAATGTGGTAGTCCAAAAAACCCCTATTCCTCCTTTATACTGCACCCCGTTTCAAGCTTTAATTATAAATCCACGCATTGTTGAATCCTTTGGTATTGATAAGTCGAATTATCACGCCAATTATGATTTCATCAACCACATTAACACCCATTGGAGTGACTGGACTGTCTTCTACACAGACGCATCCAAGATTGCTAATGAGGAACATGTAGGAATAGCAATATATTGCGAAAGCTTAAATATCAAGAAAAAAATTAAACTACCCAAATTTTCAACTACATTCACTGGTGAGACATTGGCAATCTTGGAAGCATTACAAACATCTTTAGAATTAAGTATCCCAAACACTTTAATTGTATCAGATTGTCTAAGTTCCCTTCAAGCAATAGGAAAGAACCCATTTCGATCCCCAAATAGTATAACACTTAATATAAGGGAAACTATATACAACCTTGAAGAGGCGGGCCTTGATGTCGCCCTGGCTTGGGTTCCTAGTCATCGAGGCATTTCGGGTAACGAAGAAGCAGATACTCTAGCTAAAGAGGCAACCTCTACAGGAAATACAGATAAATATAATTACACATCTGCACAAGACTTATTACCTTTGGCGCGCTCTTCGATGATGGAGGAGTGGACAAATTACTGGAATGCCTCGAACCGCACTAGGGGAAAAAGATATGCGTTAATTCAACCCTACATTCCAATCAAACCCTGGTTTTCCAATTATAGAAGCACTCGGATCGAAGCGACAACTATAAGCCGAATACGCTTTGGACATTGCTGTTCCCCTGTCCACCTGGCCAGACTACATATAAGGAACTCTTCTTTATGTGAGTGTGGCCAGGAGGAGGGAGATCTTGAACATATCTTCTTCTCCTGTTCTCTGAATACTTTCCCTTTGACCTTTAAAAAACAAACAAAAATATTACTCCCCGCAAATCTTCCCCACCTGTTGAGCCTCAATAAAATTTCCATATTGAATAGCATCACTCATTTTATTAACAAAAACAAAATTAACCTGTAATAAAATATATGTATAATATATATGATAAATATCGATAGAAAATTAAATTTAAATCATTCGCTCGCTCACATACATTTAACTATCATCTTATTGTAAATATTCATTTAGTTGTAAACTATGTACTTTAGTTGTAAAATAGTTTAACTCCATAGTATCTCACTAGATAACAGTAGTCCTGGGCCGAGTTGCTTGATGTGGCGTGTCGCCCATATGAATGGAACTACCTAGATACTATGAAGCTGACATCACTGGACACTGGCGTATACTCCTCCACATATAGGAGTTCACGGCCATTATTCAAAGAGAGAGAGAGAGAGAGGTGCAACTATACTAAACGCATAAGAACAACATAAATGCCGATTCATATAAAACATTTTATTGTACTGTTTGAGATTGAGAAACTAACTTTAGTGGAGGATGCGTGACTATAGGCTAGTGGATATGGAAGGCTAGCCGAACTTTACCAGTAAGCATGGTGTATAAATGCTAACCTCTTTCAAACTGCGCCACAAATAAATGGCTCGTAGTTCTTACTTTTCCTATATAAGATAATGTCAATAGTTACACTAATGGGAGTAGAGGTTTTTAAAAATTGCATCAGGGCTTTCTTTCCAATACTATCCTATATAATGTTAAATAGCATGATCAAATTAGCATATTTAATTCTGTAGTTATAAATTAGCGTGATCTCTACATTTTCTTTAGAATTGAGATGACTTTACAGATTACATTGGCCACAAGTCACGGTATCATATTCAGGCAGAAATTTACGCGCTGGAGAATATGCGATACACCTGCCAACTCCCCACTAAAGCCACAAGAGTGCTGGATGGTTTTGATGGGTGAAGTAACGGACACCAGTAAAAGAGCGATAAATCTTTTCATTGGTCTGAATTCTATGAGCTTACTCCCTGAATGGTTTCATATATAGTTGTCGCATGCCCGTTTACCTTTTGGTATTATTATATTTTCAAAATGTTTCAATGCACTTAAGGCAGTGGTAGAATTTAACGACGATTTCTTGCTTTAACTAGGATTTTATGGCAAACAGAGCTTTATCATATTTTTATGTATTGACAAGATCCAGCTTGAAAGCGTTCAATACTATATGTATCATATATGTTCAAATAATCGATTTCAAATTACTGGAATCTAAACAAATTTACTAAATTTAAATACCATTCCAGTGTACTGGAAAGAGTCCAACATGGGTTTTCGCGCCACGTCATTTTTAAAATAGATCTGAATATGAATGACACAAATTATAAATTGTTGTTATCTAACCTTCATTTGACAACTCTATCCGATCAGCAAATAAAAACCAACTTAATTGTACTTTTCAAAGTCGTGAATGAAATGATCGATTATCCGAAACTCTTGAAATTGATTAGCATTCGAATTCCGACAAAAATTATCAGGCTGCAGAACACATTTCTATGCGAAAATTATGGAACAAATTAATTGGCGAATTCTCCTATATCTAGACTGCATAGGATTGGAAATTATTACGCAGCAGTCTCGGATGATTTTGGAGTTAGTTTGTTGACCTATGAGGAATCCCTGAAAAGACATTTAAGAATATCTGAGCCTTGAAATGAAATTTTAAGGACTTTTGAAGAACTTTTTTGAACTGCTTTTTAATTGATTATTGTAGTTTTTTATCTATTTTTTTTTATTTTTTCCCCGTGTTGGTGAAGTTGCACCTGTCTGATTTTGTCTTTTATATTTCGTCTGCAATTTGATTTCCAATTATTTGTCTTTTGTGTTTGTAATTTTGTGCGCCTGTGGACAACCCCGTATTGTATTAGTTACATATGATTTTGTACGATTTGATACCTATTTCTTTCTGATAGAATTACTTTGATTTTTCTAGTATATTCTGTTCTTAATGTGTTAAGTACTCACTTTTATTTTTATTATAAGATACAATGCACCATTTATTTATATAAATAAATGGTACATCGTACAATATGGCTTACGGCAAATCTTGTGTACCAAATAGTACTGCATATTTTTATATATTAGGTCCTTACATATGAAATTGGCGTTTTGTTTGGGAGGAACATAAAGTTGATTTTTTTTAATATAATATATTTATTTAATCAAAGTATGTACCATTGCTATCTATGCACTTTTGCCATCTCATAGGTAGTTCATCGATCCCTTTACTAAAAAAACCATTCGGACGGGAATCAATAAAATCTTTGAAGTCGGTTTGGACTGCCCCATCGGAGTTGAATTTTTTCCTTTGCAAGAAGTTATCCAAATTTCAAAAAAAATTGTAATCTGTTGGGGCAAGGTCCGGAGAGTACGGTGGATGTCTTAGACATTCCAATTGAAGCTCTTCTAATTTGGTAGCCGTCTGTTGTGCAGTGTGTGGTCTAGCGTTATCATGAAGCAGCAGTGGCCTAGAGCGATTAACCAGCCTCAGTTGTTTAGCAGCTAGTTTTTCCATCATGGTTTGCAGTTGCTGACAAAAGACATCTGCCGTAATCGTCTGGCCAGATTTAAGAAAGCTGTAGTGAACGACACCAGCACTAGTCCACCAAACGCTCACAAGTAACTTTTTTGGAGTCAATTTTCGCTTGGGGCATGGTTTGGTTGGTTCGGCAGGGTTCAGCCATTGCGATGAGCGCTTCCGATTATCATACAGGATCCATTTTTCATCACAGGTAATGATTCGATTCAAAATCCCTTCATTATTGTGCCGGTTGAGTAATGCAACGCAGCAGTCAACGCGCGTTTGTTGATTTGCTTCACTCAATTCGTGAGGTACCCACCTTTCAAGCTTTTTCACCTTCCCAATTTGCTTCAAGTGGATTAAAACAGTTTTATCACTAACACCGCAGCCTGCAGCTAACTCGGACGTGGTTTGCGATGGATCCGCTTCCACAATAGCCTTCAATTCTTCATTATCAACTTTGGTTTCCGGCCGTCCACGGGGCTTGTTATGCAGGTCGAAATTTCCAGAACGAAAACGTTGGAACCAAAAACGCACTGTGTTTTCTTTTGCGGCACCGTCGCCATACACATCATTAATCCTTCGAGCCGTTTCTGCAGCACTGGTGCCACGGTGGAACTCGTACTCGTAAATAACGCGATATTTCAAGTTTTCCATTTTGTAAACTGAGTGACGCAAAGAAAAAAAACAATCGAGGAAAAACAAACGAATTATAATTTTCGAAACACAAATACTTGAGTAAATAGCTGTATAAATTTGAATTTGGTATTCCTAACCAAAGAGAAGATATTTGAGATCAAAGTTGCCAGTACGGCAAAACGCCAATTTCATATGTAAGGACCTAATATTTGAGATTTTTTTTTTATGAAGATAAAATAAATATTTAACTTTTCTTTAGACTAATTTGAATTAACCCAAAGATTTTTCTTCTTAAATAAATACAATTTAAATTTTGTTGTTTAAAAACCTGCCCTATATAATAATACATTGACCATTTAAAATTGTTTAGATTTAATTTAACTGTCGAATATAAAATTACGATATTAAATTTCATCACAATTCAATGAAGTAATTTTTCACCACAGTTGTGTATAAATATATTTTATTGCTTTTTCAATACATTGTCTAAAAATATTTTGCATTTCGTTGTCATGCTTTTGGTATTATCTCATATGATTTCGATTTTCAATGAACAATTATAGTCATTTCATAAACATGATAGGTAGCTGGCATACATCTGCGTGTTAAGTGATGCATTTCAAATTTTCGATTTGTTGTCGCCGAAACATCTGATGCGGACAAAATGCTGATATCTAAATACTCTAATAGATAAATTATAGCTGTGAAAAAAACATCATTTCACCAAAAATAAATAACAGTACAGAGCTGCCAAATCGAAATCTTTCAAAAGTCCTGCCTCGTGAAAATCATAAAAAGTTGAATTTATTATTATTCTAACTAAATTGATCTTTACTTATTTTCTTAAACTATTATTTTTATATCTATATTCTATGTTGCCATTCTTTCTGGTTTAGATAATCTGTGCTCTTTGGCATATTTTTATGTCATGTGTTATTTGGTTAGAGTGATGATTCTGTCTTGCAGTATCGTGTATTGTGTATAATATTTAGATTTCTCTATCCGAATACCGCAAAAACGCTTAAAATGGGCTCTTCGAAGAAACACAAGAAGGAATCGAGAAAAAGGAAACACAGGAGCAGATCGCGCTCCGCTTCTCCGTCCTCCGAGCGTGAGAGGGAGCGGCGCCACCACAAACGGCACAAGGAACGGAGGCGCGACCTGGGTCCGGACTTGGACCGGGACCACTCTCCCGATGGTGAGTATCCTCTCCTATGTGAGCATATCTCCTTTTTCGCTCGCCCCGCCCCTATTCGAACCAGCCAGGCAGCCGGTCCTTCTCTAAATAAAGCCCGATGTGTTACTCTCACTGTCTTCCTGCTGTAAGTTTTCTGCGGTTTTACTACCGAATATGTTTTGCAGATGCTGGAAAGTAACTCTTCCAATGGCTGCAGCCACTATGTTGGCTTCGCTGTGTTTACACTCAACTTATATGTATTTATTTTGTAATACATATTTTAAATCTGTCTATATAAGTGGGTTCGAGTCCCGAATATTAAAGCGTCCTTGAGGATGGTTTGCTCTTTAAAGGTGCTATATAAATTTTCCTTTATTATTTTTATTATTTGTGCGCATCCATTTGTTTTACATTAATTATTTGACTTTAATAGCTCCTTTTAAAGGTTGGATTTAATGCATTATTCCACATCAGCTTCAGAAATATTTTGCATGTATTAGCAATTGATTCATATGTATGACACATAACAAATATCTACTGTCTGTGATACGGGGACAATCTTAACACATTTGGCACATATCAAATATCTACTGTCTGTGATACGGTGACAATCTTAACACATTTGGCACATATCAAATATCTACTGTCTGTGATACGGGGACAATCTTAACACATTTGGCGTTTTCCAATGGGTAATGCTGGAAAGAAGTAATCTGAAGATTCAATGTGTATGCCTAGGCAACCTGGCTGGGTCGTTTCGTGGTGGATCAGCACCGACTGTTTTAATGGCCTCGTGTGCTCCTTCATTTCAGGCCGAGCGCCGACGCGCGCCTTCTGACACTGAGTTGCCCCAGGATTACGGCTCGGTATGTATCGCTTTGCATTCACTCTTAACGTCCGTCGGTGGTCAAATGTCAGTCAGACTGCCCTTGTCGACTAAAGGAGAATACATTTTCACATTTCTCACAACACAAATATGAAACATTATATTGCATGTGATGAAGAAAACAGGTACATTCTGATAATGAGGATGATTTATCCAGGCTGTCTTGGATTGTGTCACCCCGAGGAGTTTTGAATATTTTTAGGTTTAGGCATCTGTCAAACACCTTTTTCTTGAAAAGTGTCTATTTTAATATTGTTGATAACTGTTCTGAAGAACTACGTATACGGTTGGCCATCAGAATTTCTGCCACATTACAGTGACTGTTCTGAAGAACTACACAGTTGGCCATCAGAATTTCTGCCACATTACAGTGACTTTTGACATAAAACAGAATAACCTATTTTTAAATCCTTTCCACGAACCAGGGTTCACCTAAGCTCTGTACCTCACATTTTCTCACCACCCATTGGAATTTAAATGGCAAACCATTTTTCTTTATTTTAGCTACTTTGCCAATCAATGTGCATATTGCATGTTGTATTTTAAGTACAAAACTGAACATTGAGTATCCTTCAGGCCAATTAGCTACTCTGACCTTTTGGCAACCAGTCAACTTTGTAGTATTGCTGCGTTTTGGAAATTTCCGTGAAAAATTGAGATATTTCCATGATTTATCGAAGGTTTCGGTTTTTACTTTGCGATTTATATGATTAATAACAAAATGTTTGAAGTGTACTGTATTGTCCTAGTATGGGATCCTTATTCTTTCCAAGAAGTAATCTGGAAAGGGGAGGAATAATTGTTGATCCCTGTTAAAACGTCTCTCAACCTGGGGGTTGCAGGTTCCATTTCTGTTGAGAGATTGTCACATGGCAATATACTTACCAGACTGTACTGTATATCAGTGCTCTGCAACCTTTTCTCCCCTACGACACACCAAAATTCTTCCTAGAATTCCGCGGCACACCAAAAGCTAAAATATATAGGTATTAAATTGATACACAAATTTTATAATAAATTTTTGTTTTTTATTTGAAAAGTATACATACTCGTTCATAAAACTATAACATACTCGTATTTATTATTACGCAATCTTAATAATTATTATAAAATAATAATTAATTAATGTGATACCTACGCTTGTTTCAATGAACACAAAAGTTTTATATTCGGCTCGATTTTTGACAGCGCTACCCGAAGTTCTCGGTCAAGACCTTTTAAGCATGACCGCTTATCATTTTTAATTAATACAAGAGTTGAAAAACTTTGCTCACATAAATATGTCGTCGAAAATGGGAGTAGTGTTAAGATTCATAAGGGTCATTTTTCTTTGTCTATGACTAATTTGGTGCGGCCATGGTGTGTACAAAGCACACTACGCAGTTTTCAACAGTTGGCACCAGGCGTTGGGGGACCATTGAAAATTATTTAGTTATAATAATTATTCTATACTACATTTTGAAAAATAGACAATATTATGAAAAATAATTTGTCATTGTGTATTAAATACATAATGAAAAATTGTAAAATGTCAAATACATTGAATTTGACCGCGGCACACCTGTATCTGGCTCACGGCACACCAGTGTGCCACAGCACACCGGTTGCGGAGCACTGCTGTATATAACCAAAGTGTAATATAATACAACATTGATTCAGATGTGATGTCTATAATGCAGGAAGTTCTAGAATTGTTAGCAAGCGCAGAAACAGCTGTTTTAATAAAACACTTATGAGTAAGTAAAATATGTAATATCGATGTGTAAGATATGAGTAAATAAGTGGAAATGTTACAAGCCGCAATAACAAATGCGACAAAACTTGAGTGTTTCGAAAAATCTAACCTAATAAGGATTAATATATGAGGTACTATCCAGAAGTATGTGCTTTTCATGACACTCCAAGTAGTCCCCGGCAGAATTTTTGCAATAATTCCAGAATGATTATGATTGGTGATAAGTAGAAATGTTGGTATCTAGATTAAAAGAAAAAAATATGTTATATTATTTTCAGTCTAGGCATTAACATTGTGGAGGTTTAAAAACATTGTAATTTGTTTTATCAAACACTTTATTCCACTTCATGTAACAGTTTCAAGGTTTCACCTCTACCAGTTTCAAGGTTTTCACCTCATCATCAGGGGAGCTCAAACAATACTGAATTCTGTTCGAATTGGTACCGACATACACACTTCTAACGGTAAACATTTGGGTTGGGGATTGTGGGTGGAGGGAGGCATGGGACAACTGCAGCGAGCAGCGGCGAGATTCTGGGTGTGTATACGAGGGCGGTCCGATAAGTACTTAGCCTCACCGCCCGATGGCACCACTATCGCAAGAGCTTTTTTTTATCGCGTAGTACATTTTCGTTGACAGCTACTGTCAAAATTTCTGCCGAATCGGACGCGTAGTTTTGTTTTGGCCGCGTGTGGAAGCTAGCGTGTCCGCGGATTTGAGAAAAATGGAAAAAGAGCAATATCGGTCGGTGATTCGATTCTTGTTTTTGAAAGGGAAATCGCGCAGCGAAATCATAGAGCGCTTGGATGTTGTGTACGGTGACTCTTCTCCTTCAATGGCGACCGTCAAAAATTGGTTTAACGAGTTTCAACGTGTTCGCACGTCGGTTTTTGATGAGCTACGCCCAGATACCCCGAAAACGGCTACCACGGAGGATAACGTGACAAAAATCCACGATCTCGTATTGGCAGACCGCCGATTGAAGGTGCGCGAGATAGCTGAGACAGTAGGCATCTCAAAAGACCGCGTGGGTCATATCCTGCATGAAGTATTGGGCATGAGAAAGCTGTCGGCGCGATGGGTGCCGCGTTTGCTCACTCCGGACAACAAGCGCAACCGTGAGACCACTTCAGAGCAGTGTTTGACGATGTTTAAGCGCAATCCGAAGGAGTTTCTGCATCTTTTCGTGACCGTCAACGAAACATGGATACACTGGTACACACCCGAGACCAAGGAACAGTCGAAACAGTGGACTTCATCCGGCGAACGTGCTCCGAAGAAAGCGAAGACTGTCCTATCGGCCGGAAAGGTGATGGCCACCGTTTTCTGGGATTCAAAAGGTGGGATCTACATCAACTTCCTGGAGAAGGGCAAAACGGTCACAGGGCTCGACTATGCCGAATTATTGGGCCGATTCGACGCCGAATTGCAGAAAAAACGCACCTCCCTCACACCTCCGCCGTCGCCACGGCCAAATTGGTAGAATTAGGCTATGAACTGCTGCCCCATCCACCGTATTCTCCGGATTTGGCCCCGTGCGACTTCTTTTTGTTTCCAAATTTGAAAGTCACTCGCCGGGCAGAAATTTGAGTCGAATGAGGAGGTTATCGCCGCCACGGAGGCCTACTTTGCAGACCTCCAGAAAACGTATTTTTCAGACGGGTTAAAAAAGTTGGAGTATCGCTGGGTCAAGGGTATCGAACTCAAAGGAGATTATGTTGAGAAATAAATTGCCACTTTTCCAAAATTTTTGTTATTCTTTTGTAGGCTAAGTACTTATCGAATCACCCTCGTATATCCTACACAAATTCAAAGTTTAAGGGTGTAATATGAGTCTGAAACTACGAGTACATTTTGTTTATAATCACCTGGACTAGACTTCTCCGAGACTTGACCTAGGAATAAGGGGAAAGTTTCCAAAACAAACTGTTTCCAAAAAAATGCCTAAAGAAATCGGCCAGCATATTATACGGCTAATAAGTTAAGAAATAAGTTGATTAAGATACAGAAAGTAAACTGGCTCAATCTGGAGTTTACAAATTAAAATGTGATGACTTCGTATTTTTATAAAAGCAAGGCAAAAATATACTTTGAAAAAGAGTTGGGGAACATTTGAGATGTTTAAATAACAATATTTTTTTAGATTTCACTAACCACTTAATCGAAAGAAAACCATTAGTTTGATCGGGGTTTGCGGATTCTGCACATGAGCCGGGGATTGCAGCTGGATAACTTCTTATTCTCATTCTCGAGATTAAAAATAGCGTTAAATTAAGTCTCAACATTATAAACAACTAAGTTAATTTCAATAATAACCTTCTGCTAAATACATTTCCCATTCAAAAGCCATCCTTTTGACACCTACCGACTCCTCTGCCCTTTTTAGCCAATACTCCCCGCCCCCTCTTCTTTATGTATCTATTACAATTGGAAAATATATATAGTTTAGACATAATTTAGTTCATCTTCACCTGACTATGAAAAAACAATGGTGAATAAAAAAGTTGTGTTTTATTTATTGTATTAAACATTTATAAACATGATACCACAAAGTGAAACAAACATGTTTTCATTTTAAGAGCTAAATTCTGACGTAAAGATATTAGTTGTTTTTTGCAGTTAGTATATTTGGTTTATTATCATTTAGGATTACCAAAATATGTAATAAAACTTATTACTGCTTCCATTGTGCTCCCAAAATGCCTTTAAGCTTTGGATGAAAGGGATAGTTTATCTTGCGAGTAAGACTTATTCCAATGAGGGAAATAAATAAAAAAAGTTATGAACTCATTGTATCGCGTCTGGATTATTGTTATTCTATAATATTTATTCTGGTCTATCTTATTCACAAATCTCTAGACTCCATTCTTTATCAATATATACATACATATATAATGAGTTAACTAGCGACACATTTCTATTATCTTCCGTAAAAGTTTCAAAGCGCTGGCATCACTGGTTCACTCGTAATGACGTAACAATTGACAGTACCTTCTGAGTCTCGGTTCGAAAACGAACAATGGAGCAACGTGCCAACATTAACCCTTTTAATCCCAACATATTTTGGCAAAAAAACAGCAGTTTATATAAAAAATTTTATATCAGTTAATATTTAGTTTTAAATTCATTCTTTTAAAAGTGAATGATTCTCAAAGTTTAAAAAGATATATATACAACATAAAAACTTTGAGGCCGATGATCGGCCCCGTGGGATTTTTCCAATAAAGCAGTTGGGGACGATGATCGGGCCCGAAGTGGTATGCAATATTTCCTGATGGTAGAGAGAGTATTGAAGATGATCAACGGCCTGGACCATCGTTGCCAGTTCGAATTGAAGAAAATGTTCAAAAAGTGGCGGAAATTCTTCCAAATGATCGTTGTGCGTCTGCTAAGCTCATCGAGGAGTTCACTGGAATTCCTAAATCCACAGTTCATCTCATTTTAATGGAAAATTTAGGCAAATGAAAGGTCACACACTGACTGACGATCAAAAAGTTTGCAGAGTGGAGCACTACAGAGCCATGAAAAGCTTTGTAACAGGTGATGAAACATGGCGCTTTCAGTATCAGCCACTTATAAAGTGCCAGAGCTCAGAATGGCAGGGTGCACAATCGCCGAAACTGAAAAAAGTGCACATGCATAAGAGCTGAATCAAAACTTTGCTCACCATTTTCTTTAATTCCTAAAGAATTCATGCCAGAAGGTCAAATGGTGAACGCCGATGTACATTTGGATGTTTTGAATCATTAATGGGCCAAGATTCTTCGAGTTTGACCCGAATACATGCCTTCAATAGTAAGGAACATGATCTTTGTTGCATGATAATGGACCAGTGCACAAATGCAAGATTGTACGTGATTTCTTAACCAAAAAAGTATCATGGTGCTTGATCATACGGGGTATTCGCTTGATTTGGCTCCACGCGACTTCTGGCTATTTCCAAAACTGAAATTGGCGATGCAAGGAAAGCGTTTCGACACAATTCCAGACATCCAGAAGGCTCCGACCGCGATTTTTGAGGCCATTCCGAAGGATGGGTTTCAGGAGGGCTTCAGAAAATGTTACAGCCGCTTCCAATATTATATTGACTCACGAGGAGTGTATTTTGAATAAAAGGTAATGTTAACTAAAACTGAACAATGTCTTGTATTATTTTTCATTTCCCATCAGTCACCTTTGGTATTGGACAGACTGTGTATATATGTGTTTATTTTGTAATATATGTAATCTGTCAATAATAGTGGGATCGAGTCTCAATATGGAGCACCCTTGAGTAGAGTACTCTTTAAACTGCACTATATAAATTGTTCTTTTATTATTATTATTATGTTTTTGAGTAATGCTCAAAATTTTATGCCAAGAAGTGTAAAGCTAAATTTCTTATTCAATTAAATTGGTAGATGTGTTAACCCTTCCCTTACGGTGATAAAAATAATACGCGTGCTCCGGTGTTGGGTAGTGAGTACGCAATAAAAAATTTGCAATTTTAAATCGGAAAAATAAGAACATTCATATATAATTCCCTTAATTAATTATAATTGAAGTTAAAAATTATAATAATTGAGATTTATTTGCTGAAAACATTAAAAAACCACCTGAAAACGTTAAAAAACGCTCACGGAACGGGCGTACGTCTAATCTATTTGCAAGCCTAGAAGCTACTAGTGGCGCGGAACGTCAGTCGCATACCCCGGCGCTTACGCTTATGCTTGCGACGTTGAGACAATTCAGCTCCTCGCAATTCAGTCTAGTATGCAAGAGTGAGATGCGAATATAGTGTCGCGCTTCCCGCATACTATTCACCTATCGTCAAGACGAGGCACTCGCAGCGTTTAAATGCGAATTTGTTTTCGATCTTTACAAAACACCTCGATGTAGTCGATAAATTCTGATAATTATTAATATTATTTTTTAAATCAATGCGTAAATATATTATGGAGGAATACCTAAAATGTTAACCTTGTATTTATAATATTTATAGAGATATTGATGGTTATTAGAAGCAACGTGTAGAAGATACCCAACACAGGGAAGGAAAGGTTAATCATGTTAAATTGGTAGATGTGTTAATCATGTTAAAATAAAAGTCAATAATTTTTTTTTAATTAAATAAATAAACAAATACAGGTTTATTGATAGCACCATACTCGTAGTATGTACATAATACATTTAGACACATTTCAAGAACACATTAATTAGATAATACATTAAAAAACAGAAGCTATCAAAAGGTCTGGGCTCATCTAATAACATCCCCCCGGCCAAGATACACCTCACCAATATAGGGCGAGCCCAGCCACGGGGGCACCAGATGTTTTTCAGCCCACACCCTAATTCATGTGCTTTGAATCTTTTTTTGAGCCTTTGTGTTCAGACAGTTTGGTTTTGACTCTATTTTATAAAATTGTAATTTTTTATTTAAGAATTTTCAATGTTTTGGATCTTTTTTGATATTGTCAGATATTTTTTCGATGCATACATATTTTTAATAATGCTGTAAAAGTATTGTCTTCAAAATGTTAATGGAAATCTGGACCCGAAGTATGGCAAATGTTTTTTTATGAAATTGGTAAAAGGCAGTGGTGATGTGGGTAGTATATCTATAGCAGTGCAGGCTGTGGTAATGTAGGTAGTGTAACACATCGATCAATAAGACCCGGGACTAACACATCGATCAATAAGTCCCGGAACTAACCACTAAAACAACATTTGTTTGCCAAAATTCTTCTTTATTCATCAACATGGTCTCCTTCAAGAGCGATAGATTCAATCCAACGCTTTCTTAACTTTTCTATGCCAGCTGTGTAGAACGATTTATCTTTGGTTTCAAAATAGGCATTAGTTTCGGCAATCACTTCTTCATTGGCGCCAAATCTCTTTCCCTGGAGAATCTTTTTGAGGTCTGCGAACAGCCAATAGTCGCTGGGGGCCAAATCTGGAGAATACGGTGGGTGCGGAAGCAATTCGAAGTTCAACTCGTGCAATTTGGGCATCGTTACCTTCGACTTGTGACACGGTGCATTGTCCTGATGAAAGAGAATTTTTTTTTTCTTCATATGGGGCTGTTTATTTGCAATTTCTGCCTTCAAATGCTCCAATAACGCTATGTAATATTCGCTATTGATGGTTTTTCCCTTTTCAAGGTGATCGATGAATATTATACCATGCGCATCCCAAAATACAGAGGCCATAACCTTCCCGGCCGTCTGTTGAGTTTTTGGCGCTTCGGATGACTTTCACCGGCTGCTCTCCACTCAGCTGACTGCTGATATGATCTCGGAGTATAGTGGTGGATCCAAGTTTCATCCATTGTCACATACTGACGCAAAAACTCCTGTTTTTTTCGTGTAAACAGTGCTCTGAATCATCGATGCGTTGTTGTTTCTGTTCCATTGTGAGCAAACGCGACACCCATTTCGATAAAAGCTTTTTCATGACCAAATGTTCATGCAAAATAGTGTAAACACTACCAAATGATATCTTCAGGATGTCAGCTATCTCACGCAACTTTACTTTGCGATTTTCTTTGTGTAACAGCCTCATTTGGACGACTAGAGCGTTCAGCATCATTTGTGTCCGTACGACCGTGTTTGAAATCAACATACCACTGACAAATGGTTGTTTTCGATGGAGCAGAGCCCGGATAATACTTTTCAAGCCAATTGCTGAGTTTGAATGGTATTTTTTCTCATTAAAAAGCAATGTTTTATCAACACACGAAATTCGGTTTTTCCACTGTTTTGAAAATAGCAAAAGTAGCGTCACTAAAACCACTGTAACTCAAAGACGCAATGTCGGAATGTCATGAAAGTTGTCGGAATGTCATGACACGTAACTTCTAAAGGTTGGTACTAACTGAGAATGGTATGGATTTGTTATTAGAGGCGGCATCTGTTGGTTAGTCCCGCGACTTATTGATTGGTGTGTTATGTATAGCAGTGTAGGCAGTGGTGAAGTGGGTAGTATATGTGTAGTGATTGAGGGAAATCCTTTTTGACTTTTATTGATTAATTTTTCACAATTATAACCTCTGAGAATATTAAATAAAATTTCATATATATCAATAAAAATCTGCAAAACAACAGAAGAGTATTTTGACATAAATTTTGGATGTTAAAAAATATTTTAATTTTGTTGATATTTGAACATATTTGTGTTTTGTTCCAGTTGAAGAAGTACCAGTGGATTCCCACCTGTTGGAGGATGTGCGTGAAATAGAAGTTCAAGAGGTGGCCGTGTCTGACAGGGTGGCAGGAGGAGGCGGGAGGGCGGAGAGCCTCTCCGTGGAGGAGACCAACAAGCTGCGCGCACAACTGGGCCTGAAGCCCCTACAGGTCTCCGACGACACTCCTGCCGGTGAGTTTTTCTCAATCAGTTCTGATGCAAAGTCTTCCATTCGACCCCATATCAACTTTATGCCTGAATAATCCATTAAAGTTGGATAATCACATGATGTTACGATAACATTCCCCAGTGAGGTATGGCTAATATTTAACGTGGATGGCAGTTAACCCTCGGCAACACTGCCAGGTTCCACTTTCTCCTCGGGGAGATATCCCGAGTGAGGTGCGACCCGGTGCTGTGCAGTAGACAAATTTACTGTTTATCATTTAACCATTTCAATGCCAAGGATGTAATTATTTGCATAATTAATCCATACTGCATACGCCGAGCGCAGTTATATTTTTAAGCTTATTTTACCACTGAAATATGTTTATGCTATATTTAATAATTAGTATACTCGTAGATACTGCCATATATCTCTTTAGAAGATTATGAATGTTTTTGTCACTTGTTAAGATGATTTCTGATGGAGATATTCAGTCATTTTTCTAAAGTGATTAGTTTGACAGGTGTCACGTGTCTCTAGGTTAGGCTACACACCACCCTCCCTATGCTCCATGCCTGTCGAGGAAAAGGGTAATGAGTTAAAAAATTACCAATGCTTATGCTATAAAGAAGTGCTGTTGTATCTGTTATTGTTTGGAGGTTCTTCCAAAACTGTACATATAAAATTAGTTATTGTCATTATAGACATGCACCACCGATGCTGTTACTGTTAATATCTATATCTAATTTATCTGTGATATGTCTGTGTCTAGGAATTGACTGGTTTAATGTTCCACCTGACTACACTACACTACACTAATTGGTACACTAGTCTGTTCCCAGATTCCACAACTCTGTTAGTTTAAATAAAGATTGAATGACACATATTAGAATATTTAACAGTAAATTACCTTGTTATTCCACAAAATGATATTAATCCCCGCATCACATTTTTCTATCTCCTATTCCGAGGTTCTCTTCAGGTGGAATGTGTTTTACCTCCTATCTCGAACACAGCCTCAAGAAAAGAGGTAGAAACATGTATTAAGAATGAATCTAATTAGTGAAATAACAAAATTATTTATTGTTAAATATTCATTTCTTACCTTAACCCATTGCAGTACACAATTTTTTTTTATTCTACCAGGTTCATAAAATAAATTATATCATGTGTACAAATAAGCCGCTGCCGTTTGACAAAAGTTGGCGCCACCAGTAAGTTATGGTTAAAATTGTCAGATGGAAAACGTCATTGTCGTAAGGTTGGACATCTGTCAACAACATAACCTTGAAATATTAGTGAATTTTTATCAGTATAATATATTCTTTTGTGTGCGAAAATTTCAAGTTTTGAGCCGAATAAGCGTCATTTGCGGGAACTTTTGATTTACTTCTTCAATTTGAAGAAATCTGCAGCTGAGGCGCATCGATTGCTTGTAGAAGCATATGGTGAGGCTGCCTTAAGTGAGAGAAGTTGCCGTGAGTGGTTTCAAAAGTTTAAGAACGGTGAATTTGACATCGAAGACAAAGAACATAGCGGAGGGCCGAAAGTGGACGAAGACGCGGAATCGGAAGTATTATTGGATCAAGATTCGTGCCAAATGCAAGAAGAACTTGCACTTACATTAGGAGTGGCTCAACAAGCAATTTCACATTGGTTGAAATCATTGGGAATGATTCAAAAACAAGGAAATTGGGTTCTATATGAACTGACACTGAGAAACGTTGAATGATTTTCCACATGTGAAATGCTGCTTGCCAGGCATAAACGAAGGGGTTTTCTGCACCGTATAGTCACTGATAATGAAAAATGTATCCACTATGATAATCCAAAAAGAAAGAAATCATGGGGACCCCTTGGCCATGCTTCAACATCTACGGCTAAGCCAAATATTCATAGAAAAAAACTTGTGCATTTGGTGGGATCAGCTTGGTGTCATGTATTATGAGTTACTCAAACCGAACGAAACTATTGCTGGGGCTGTCTACCGAACACAATTTATGAGATTGAGTCGAGCACTCAAGGAAAAGCGCGCCCACTACTACTCCAGACAAGACAAAATTATTCTCCTGCATGATAATGCTCGTCCACATGTTGCGGCGCCGGTCAAAACCTATTTGGAAACACTCAATTTGGAGGTTTTACCCCACCCGCCGTATTCACCAGACATTGCTCCTTCTGATTTCCATTTGTTTCGATCGATGACGCATGGCCTGTCTGAGCAGCACTTCACATCATATGAAGATACCAAAAATTGGGTCGATTCGTAGATAGCCTCAAAAGATGAAGCATTCTTCCGATGCGGTATCTGTATGCTGCCAGAAAGATGGGAGAAAGTAGTGGCAAGCGATGGGCAATACTTCGAATAAAACATGAGGTTCCGTTCTTTCACAATAAATGCCCAATTTTTTATAAAAAATGGCGGAAACTTATTTGTACACCTAATACCATTGTATGAAAATTTGTAATTTACCAAGTTTTAATATTTATTTTAAAATAAAACAATATTTGGACATTTCTTTTATATTTTACTGACTGATACAAAATCCTTAATGTGGAGTGTAACTTAACATAAGGCCGCAAAGGGTTAAATTTTGTGATTTGTATTTAGAGTCAAACCTCGTAAACAAGTTTTAAACCGAGGTAATAAAACAAAACCACGTGACTACCTTATTTAACACATTCACTGCGATATGTATTTATAGAATAGTGTAGAGGTACTGAAAAAAATCATATTTTCGAAACCTTAAAATCTTACGGTATTTTTGAAACCTTAAAATCTTACGGAAACCTTAAAGTCTTAAAATATTCGGTACCATACAAACAAAGAGAATCGAATGACGCGCAACGGGCGTCATCAGCGTCTCTACAAAAAATGTGTTGACGCCCCAGGGGCGTCTTTAGCAGCGAACGTGTTAAGGAAACTAAGACAAATTTGAAAAAAATTTTTCTTTAAATACTAATTTCTTCAGTTGAAAAATACTTAAAATTTAGTATTTAATTTTAAGGTCGGACTTTGGATTCCGGTCTTACTCTTAAATTTTATTCTATACCATTCACTACACTTTTAGACATGCTCCGTGCGTACCAAAAATAATTTAATATGAAATAAACATTGGTTAATTAAAAAACATTGCTAAAATAACACAAAATGCTCGAAGGTGTTAAATTAAGCGCAATAATTGAGTGCTAGCCAAAAAAATATTTTTATTGAAAAAACAAAATATTTATGGCAATGGATAAATAGATTATTTTATTTATAATTAATAAAATAAATTTCTCTCGGGTAATTCAATCAATCAGACTAGGAACACAACTAAATGATTCCAGGAACACATTTTAATCTATACAACCGTAACTTGATGATTCTAGGAACACATTTCGCATAGACAAAAGTTTATCATGGGTAATGCCCGCATGTCTTAATTCCAGATGATGGCAAGATAACTGATGACTTAGGGGAGTTCTACCACAAGCCTGCGGAGAATATTGCTGAAAAAAAACAAAGAGAAAAGATCCGCACCAAGATATCTGAGAGGAGAGAGAGGAGATTGGTGGAATCAAAGTATGTCCTATTTTATAGTTTTTAATTGTTCTCTATTCAGCCAAGGATCCCCTCCTTCACCGTGATAATGGTGGCGTGGCTAATATTTAACCCACAGCAACACCACAGTGAACTACTAGTCTACCATACTCTTTGTGAAAAGATTTTAACTCGAGAGTTAATAATGCATGTCTTATAAAGAATTCTTATGCAGACACCTAAAAACATTTTTGAAGGTATTTAGAAATGTGAAAATATAATAAAGTACATTACAAACACCAAATTAATGGGATTTCTTGGTAAAATTATTTATTTTTCAAAACAATATTTGTCTGTATGGATATATCAATAATTAACATTAATTATAAAATATGTGAAATAGAACATTGAATGTATTGCCTCGGAGTAAAAGAAGAAGAAGAATACGGAATGATTTACTTTTATTACATTCAACCATTTTATTACTGTCACTTCAATTGGAGTTCCTTCAGTATGTTACATATGTGTTCTCACCATAGGGCTGCTCTCTCCTCTCACCTCTTATTATCAACAAAATTCCCCTATATGTACTTCATATAGAATGCATCTTTTGTGCAATCAATTGCTGATTTCACAAAAGGCTGAGATTGCCCATTTATTTTTCTATAGTCTCTCGAGCCATAGTGAGGTGCTGTGGGGGGGGGGCAGCTGACTGGAGACAGACCCGTATTGTGTGATCAACTGTGAATACTTGGTTTTATTGTGTAAATGTGACTTTTTTTAGTTTATTGTAATTATTATAGTTTTTTAATTTATTTTTATATGGGATATGTATTAAAATGTATTTATTTATTTGATGTCATTACATTACAGATAACCATTCTGTTCCAAGATTCTACAGTCGAGTTCTTCTCATATTGTTGTGGAATTTATTAATCTCGTTAAATCTAATCCAATCTTGTTTGACTCAATGGTGTCTCCGCAGACTGCTGAACGTGCGCGCCCTCGGTGACTCTGACGACGAAGTGGGAGACGCGGCAACGTGGGTGCGGCGCAACCGCGAGCTGGTCAAGCAAAAAGAGGAGGCAGCACGGCGCGCGGCTATTCTGGATGAGCTGGATGCGGAGTTCGGTGTGGGCGCGCTGGCTGAAGAGGAGGCCCGCGGCGCCAGGCGAGAGGCTTACACGGGGGCGCATCTGCAGGGGCTGCGCGTGGCACACGCCGCCGAGGCGCTGCCCGAGGGGCGCAGTCTCGTGCTCACTCTGGAGGACCGGCCCGTGCTGGAGGACGGTGAAGATACTCTCGTCAACGTTAACATCCTCGACCAGGAGCGCTATGATAAGGTAAACCCGCACAATGTATTTCTGAATCTGGGAATGGGAACGAAGAGCTGCACAAAATGGACCCTTAAAAAACATTAGCTAAATTAGTCTGGCACTTGAACAATGGAAGAGAGAAGCGCTCGAGAGTTTATATATTATTAAAAGCAGTTTGAAGAGAAAAAGAGAACATACTCGTATGCAAGTGAGCAAACTTTGGCTAGATATTTCCGCCCAGTTTCCGCTTCCTAATTGATAAATTCTGATATGGATATGGATCTTGAAATTGTTCATTATGAATGCTATCATTCTTTATATGAAATTGTTCATTATGAAAGCTATCATTCTTTATATGAAATTGTTCATTATGAAAGCTATCATTCTTTATATGAAATTGTTCATTATGAAAGCTATCATTCTTTATATGAAATTGTTCATTATGAATGCTATCATTCTTTATATGAAATTGTTCATTATGAAAGCTATCATTCTTTATATGAAATTGTTCATTATAAATGCTATCATTCTTTATATGAAATTGTTCATTATGAAAGCTATCATTCTTTATATGAAATTGTTCATTATGAATGCTATAATTCTTTATATGAAATTGTTCATTATGAATGCTATCATTCTTTATATGAAATTTTTCATTATGAATGCTATCATTCTTTATATGAAATTGTTCATTATGAATGCTATCATTCTTTATATGAAATTGTTCGTTATGAATGCTATCATTCTTTATATGAAATTGTTCATTATGAATGCTATCATTCTTTATATGTATACATTTTCTCTGTTCTATATAGACTATATTCTAGACTTTTCTCAAATATTTAATTGATCGGGTGTGTTCGGTGTTCCCAGAGCAATTTAAACAAGAAGCAGAAAGGTGGCTACAACCCGTACGAGGGGGCGGACGATCCGGAGCTGTACGAGCTGTAATTGATAAATTCTGATATGGATATGGATCTTGAAATTGTTCATTATGAATGCTATCATTCTTTATATGAAATTGTTCATTATGAAAGCTATCATTCTTTATATGAAATTGTTCATTATGAATGCTATCATTCTTTATATGAAATTGTTCATTATGAATGCTATCATTCTTTATATGAAATTGTTCATTATGAATGCTATCATTCTTTATATGAAATTGTTCGTTATGAATGCTATCATTCTTTATATGAAAATGTTCATTATGAATGCTATCATTCTTTATATGTATACATTTTCTCTGTTCTATATAGACTATATTCTAGACTTTTCTCAAATATTTAATTGATCGGGTGTGTTCGGTGTTCCCAGAGCAATTTAAACAAGAAGCAGAAAGGTGGCTACAACCCGTACGAGGGGGCGGACGATCCGGAGCTGTACGCGGCGGGGGCCGAGGGGCCTGGCCGGTCCCTGTTGGGCAAATACGACGAGGAGATCCACGGGGAGAAGAAGAAGGGGTTCACCATCGGGGACGACGACGCCAGGGAAATGGAGAATTTCAAGAAAATGATGGTAACAAAGTTTGACATTGTTTCCATTTGAAATTAAAGATGGGTTACTTGTGTAAGAAATGTAGTTATGTAAGAAAAGCAACTAAGACTTAACTGTCAAACTCATCGAGTTGCCTGTACACATTATATTTAGTGCACAAAAGTAACTTTTTAGGAAATAAAACATCTTTTTCAAGAATCTTTCTCTGTGTGTAGATCTTAATACATCAGTTTTTTTAATCAATAATTTAGCAAAGGTGTCAGCTTTGACTTTGTAGAATTCCATATTAGAATATTTAACAATACGTTACTGTGTTAATCCACCAGAAGAGAGCCTCGGGATAGGAGGTAGAAACATGTGACATTTCTGGTTGGTTGAAGAAGTTGTCATATGGCAATATGCCCACCCGCTAAGTGTACTATATTATATAAGTTGAACGGAATAATAAGAAATAAAAGGATAATTTAAATAGCGCTCTTTAGAGAGCAAACCGTCCTCTAGGGCACGGTGTCACTCGGGACTCCAACTACCATTATTGACATTTACAATATTACAAGATAAATATCTACAAGTGGAGTGTAAGGATAGCAATAGCGAGGTAGTGGTTGCGGCTGCGGCTGCGGCCATTAGATTAGGTTTCAGTCACTTCCCAGCATCCCAGCATGTTATTTACACAGAAAAACTACAGAAAACTTACCATGGGAAGGCAGATCTTCAGGATTAGTGTTGTGTATGTGTGTAGTGTTCGTATACCATCATAAATTTTGATAAGACCTCCCAAAAAGTGGTGTCTTCAAGTGCTTCCTAAAGCTGCACACACCACCGATATCTCTAACACTAAGTGATAGACCATTCTACAGGACCAGCGACAGCAAAAGGTTTAACATAATACCCCACTCGATTGGAACAATCAACCTACAAGTTCTACTCCTCTAAAAAGGAATACAAAGCAAGTAATAACTTGTTACAATAAAATAAAATGAAATGACACTAATTGTGATGCTACATGTCATGTGGGTTTCATATTGATTACAAATAATCTTCATCATCTTCAAGGTGCAAGGCGCAGTCACTTCCTGACCATTCTCGCACGCTCATCTTCCTCATCTATTGCAGTTTTGCTCTGAACTCTCATGTATATCATCCTTCCATATCTGTGATTGTGTTGGTGAGGTCAATATTACAAATACATAAAACAAAAGATACTATATACATGTGTGTGTGTGGGGGTAGATCAAACAGAAGCTGTCCTCCAAACGGCTGGAGTCACTGGTGCTGCCGGAACCCAAGTTGGCCTCCGAGTACTACACCGCGGAGGAGCTCAAGGCCAAGTTTAAGAAGCCCAGAAAAAAGGTAAGTCGAGCCCCCGAACAGTCCCCATTTTGTTGTCATTAAAGATCAGTCGATATAAACGTGAATCCTTCGTGAAAAATGTTTTCTTTTAAAGATATAGAATTCAATAATTTATCAAAATAAGACATTCCTCTTCCCACATCACGCTTAATTTCTATGATTAGATGTAGACCTGCCGGTCGACTAACTAGGAATTCCTGTTTCAAGTCAACCAGCTTATAAGATAACATTAAAAAAAGATACTCGAAATATACGACATTGCACTTTTCAGTTAAATGAACAACAAAATAACAATAGTAGCAACATGTCACAAATAGAAAATAATCAAACTCAATATTGGTATACACATACTCGTATGATACATAAACAGAGAATTCAGTATTTACTCATTAACTTAACCCTCTGTGGTTTCCCAATGAGCGATAATGCACTCTCGGACTCGGTAAGCCCCTGAGGAAGGAGCAGTGGCTTCAGTGGAGAACCATTTTGATTATATACATTTGTTATATGCTCACAACGCCAAAACCTTTGAAAAGTTGCTCACTTGTATATCTTAAGGGATTTTCAATATAACCTTGATTATTAGTTTATGTACCCTCTTCGTTCTATCAATTATAGTTTTGGACATTGATACTTTGAATTGTTAGATAACATCGGTATAAGGAGTATGTACGAGTCAATGCTTCGGAGTATTGTGTATTTATGTGGTTGCGTGTCTGATCCAGGGGAGGATGCGGGCCAAGGTGAAGCTGGAGGAGCTGCAGGAGGGGGAAGCGCAGAGCCTGGGGGCGCTCCACACAGATGACACAGGTATGCTATGCTTTTCACATCACATTTACAGGAATTGGAAAACATTTCAGTTTTTATTATTTTTTAACTAACATGTTTTTTAACACAAGCAACTTGAAACAATTATCTTTGAAATCATCAAATTGCTATAGTCATAGGCATAGCAGGGGGAAGGATGGAGGAATATTTTTCAAAATGATTAGAGATCTAGTCTCGGTTGGACAAGGAAGATTGTCAGATATGGATATGACCTCTCTATTAGATATCCAGTCTCGGTTGGACAAGGAAGATTGTCAGATATGGATATGACCTCTCTATTAGAGATCTAGTCTCGGCTGGACAAGAAAGATTGTCAGATATGGATATGACCTCTCTATTAGAGATCTACATTTATTTACGAGTATGTCTTTCTGGAAAACTGCCTGAATGTCGGTTACAACATTTTGCATAATATTATGGCATTGATAGACATGGAATGATAAACTCATTTCAAATTGTCATTCATACTCGTACTATAATCCCATACATACTCGTTATTATACCGAGATATATATATATATATATATATATATATATATATATATATATATATATATATATATATATATATATATATATATATATATATATATATATATATATATATATATATATATATATATATATATATATATATATATATATATATATATATATATATATATATATATATATATATATATATATATATATATATATATATATACACACACACACACACACACACACACACACACACACACACACACACACACACACGCACATACACACATACATGCATGTATGTGTGTATGTATGTATGGATGTATGTATAAATTAAAAAAACCACCATCATTATGTCACGTTTTATAACGATGTATGATTGCAGAAGTGAAGAGCGAAGCGACAGTACAGGGAGAGGTGGACGCTGAGGAGGAGGATGGGATGGACACGGAGCTGGAGCAGGCACTGGCCAGGGCGCGCAGCCTCAACCTGGCCTCGCGCACCAAGCTGCCCAAGGTGTTTATATTCTCCCTCAATATTGCGTCTTAACACATTGTTGTCGGGCGGTTTTTTCATCAATCTATGCCGTTAAGCGGGCAATTCATTTAGATTCGCGCGCGAAATTACGTTTCACGTAAAATTACTATAACTTGAGAACTATTGATCATATTTAAATAATATTTTCAGCATTTTATCATTAATGAAATCGTTTTTAATGATCTATTTATTAACTTATATATATTTGGGTAAACAATTATGATATTTAAGGTTAAATTACATTTTTACCTTACTGTCCATTTAGTCATTCTGTACATGTTCAACATAATATATATTTTGTAAAATACGAAAAAATAAACACCAATATTGTTTAAAGTATGATATCGTTGAAAACAGTTCCCTTTGTGTAATGGCACATCACAGAATTTACACATATATCGGGTTTCGCACACACGACATCTCCTTCGTAGATTCTTTTTTTTACCAGTGCTTTCAATCTTTTCCAATGTATGTTTTCTCATATCCATTGAAAGTCTTCCCGGAGAATCTGATTTTGAAGATTTTTTTCGGACACTAGATGTCGATGGTGTCGGTTCAGAGTCTTGAATATTATCCGATGAAATCTGATCAGCCACCCAGTGCTCTGCAATGTCCTTTAAAAATTGTTTATATTTCATTTTATTTTCTCTTGTAACAGAGTTATACGCAACAAAGGAGTTGAACAATGCACAATTTATTAAATACATCGCCAGTCTTTTTGTCAATTTAGTAGTTTTTCGTAAGATAGAATTATAAGAAATATATTGGTCTGCTCGCAAAAAATGGTGTTTCCGTGGATGCATCATCTGAACTCCATCATCAGTATTCATATCTTCTGTCCTTACGGACTTGTCCCATAAGAAAGACAAGTCCCAAAAAGTTTGTGCTTATTTTGATAATAATATCTGTTAGATTCTTGTACAAGGAATGTAATAAAATCATCTCCTATGAATAAATTTACCGCTTCCGTTACATTATACAAACACTACCGGTAGTTAAACCTGGTCGACCTAAACACTGTTCCAGGACTGGTGGATTGTCTGCTGATGACCATTCTTCTTCACCTTCGTCCGAGTCTGAATCCGAATCGCTTGAAATTGTCCGTCGGAAAAATGTCAGAGGACGCGCGGTAACTTCATTATTACTAGTTTCAAATTCGCCATCTGTATTTTTCTCAACACAAGAATAATCTGACAAATTATCAGCACACAATTCCCCATCGCTCTCATTACTATCGTAATCCATTTTTATTGGGTATTTTTTATGAAAAAAATATTCATTTATTATAAAAATACGGAACAAATAACTTTTCAAACACAACAGCGATCGATATCCACTATACTGTACTATATGATACAATGATAGGTATTTTGTAATATTTTTTTAATAAAAATAATTAGCAATAGCAATAGCGGAATGTAGACAGAAACGAAAATGGAGAACGTCTTAAATTAAACAATATCAACAATATTGCCTCAATACTGAAGAATTATAAAGATAAAAAGGAAATGTTTATCTTCCAACTATTGTAATTGGAGTGCATGTTATATGGACAATCTACGGACCCTAATTATACTAAGCAGGCTGCCACCCGACCCTCATACTAATCGCTTTACTTCACAAGTAACCGCAAATCCAATTCCGATCTGTACAACGTTTTTTGGCGTCTCCCGCGCTCTACCAACAGTAAGCAAATACAGTGCTTTTAAGCGTCTCCCGCTCTCTATCAACAGTATGTAAAAGACGCTTTTAAGCGTTTCCCGCAAACAATGTGTTAATAGCTCCTAATATTGTAATACTTAATGTGGGCAGCCAGTAACCAGACCGTTTATACGAGCAGTTAGCCTACAGCCTTATGATATTGAAGGTTTGCTGGATGTTCTATCGGTGCCAGATGCACATGAGAGAATATTTGATAAGATAATGAATTATTTGTGATTTGTACTATAAATAATAAATAATATATAGTTTTTTAAGTGTTTATATGGTGGTGATTGCAGTTGGAAGAGCTGGTGGAGGCCATTAAGCAGGAGGAGCAGGAAGACGAGGACCGTGAGGAGGGGGGCGCAGGAGGTATCGTGCTGGACAGCACGGCCGAGTTCTGTCGCACCCTCGGGGACATTCCCACCTACGGCCAGGCTGGCAACAGGGACGTGGGTGCGCAGGAGCTCATGGTAAGTACACAATGCTCCGCTATCAGTACTACTCTGGAAGGAATGGGCAAACAGCACAGCACCAGAGTAGTCACTCCCGCAAAGTCTCACATAACAGAGATATAATACTATACAATATACGGCCTTATTATATTATAGTTCATCACTGAACATAGACCTCTCTGCAATTTCTCCAAAATTGCCTTAGTCCTGCAGCTTGCTGGCATACCTTGCTGTATTCCTTTTTACATATGTCCTCCACTCGGCATGCCTTAGGTTGTTTTATTTACCTTCTAATACCTCCTTGATACCACTAAATAAGTCTATATGTCCAATGGTCTTGTCCAAGCCCAATTTAATAATTTTACGGTCTCATTTATGTCTTTGAAACCTTTATTTGAGAGTAAATCCATTTGTTGCATTTGCATAATTTTTTCATGTAGCCCAGCACTCGTCTCTTCGTGTTTCTTTGAGTAGTTTGAAACTTTTATGTGGCTTCGCGTTGCTTGAGCACGCGTTGAGGCAAACATGAAAGCTACTTTTGAAGATGTTTTTAAATTGACCAAAGAATTCCAAATATGCTCGGTTTTTCTTCTTACATCTTTCATATTGGAGTCTCGGAAGGAGATAGTAGATGTACTGGCTTTATTTCAAGTTATTACCTTCCTTTTGGAAAAACTTCCGTGGTTTATTCTGTATTTCACTAATATTATGAATAAATAAAATTCAGATAAGGTCACTTTGTACCCCCTACTTTTCACCCATGTTTAAATATTGAATCTTGGAACAGGAACTAGAAGAGGAAGAGGAGTGGCGGGGTGGAGCTGAGGGGGCCTGGAGCTCCGTTGACCCCGAGTCGGAGCAGGTGCACCTGGACATCACCCGAGGTTAGTAGCACTCTATGTCCATCTCTACTGCCCTAGCTTTATTAACCCCCTCCAACGTAACATACTTTTAGCCGAGATATATTTATTTACAATCTCTGATTAAGGCCTTTTTCCATTTGTCACTTGTGACTAGATAACATTGTATAACTTAGTCCAGGTTTCATTCGTTCCAGGTCTGAAGCCAAATCCGTAGTATATTAACCCTTTGCACTCGTCATTTTTAATATGATCACTCAGCAACTGGAAGACTTTATTTGTAGTGAAAGTTAAAAATGTTCAGTCAAAAAGAGATCTATAACTGATTATATTATCTATAGTTAAGGCAATAACATTGTGGTTTCAAGACATTATCAACGCTCCCATAGATTGTTCAATCAACCTATAGGCCGAACCGACCTGCCTTGGAGATGCCATGCCGGTAGGTAGAGCAAGCACACTGTTCTCATATAGACGTGTTCCGTGTGTCGCTCGGCTCCTTCAGGAAAAATCTCTTGAATTGAGTGTATGGTAGTACTTGAAATCATATAATCTTCTTATATTATCTTACAGGCTACATTTTGTCATTGTGTTTTAGTGTAACATATACATTTTTACAATATTCTTTATAAGTCTTAAAATGTTGAACTGTTTTATACATGTTTTTTTGTACTTGTTATGTTTGGTCCTTGTACGAATAAGGGAAACCTGTAGTGTACAAAGGACCCGAAAAAATAAATTAATAAATCATCTCAAATTAAATAATTTCATTGTTTATTCCAATTTTTGTAACAGTATAACCCTACCGGTTTTAAGGGTTTCACCTCATCATCAGGGAAGCTTGTGCACCCCTGATGATGAGGTGAGCCTTGAAGCCTTGAAACCGGTAGGGTTATACCGTTACAAAAAGTGGAATAAACAGTGTTTGATAAAAACAAATTACAAATAGTTTTAAAGATATTTTCATTCTTTAATCTGATTTGTTTTACAGGTAAAATTGTACTGACTAGTCAAGCGTTTAGTTTAAAAGCGTTCAGCGTCTAGTTTAAAAATGTTCAACATCAGGACAAAATTATGAATGCATAATGGCGCTAATGGAGTGCTGAGGGTTAACTTGGATGCAATTCGATCTAGTCTACTATATTATCCCAGCTGAAATGATATTTCAATGAATAAATTTTGCTTTGACAACTGTCAATCTTTGCATGTAGCCAAGGACCAGGACCGAGGAAAATCTCCTCTGTCTTGAGAACGGATGTCTTGTCTTAGGAGGATAGTGGAAGTCAATTGGTACGACCACGTGACAATTGAAACATTTTGTCCTAAGACATAGCAGTAATCTATAACCATTACATTGCATCGCATTAAGGGGGAAGTGCCGGAAGTTGTCTGGTCACATATTAAAAATGCTACCTCGTAGCTGGTGCTGAGGGTTACTGTGCTGTGTTATCGTCTAATAGGTTCTGTTCAATTGGACACCCTTCTCACATCATCTACCGACATCATTTACGATGGTAGGGCGTGCAGTGTTGTGATGCAGATTGACCTGGTTGGAAAAGTTTTGTGGCATATCTGTTGTATTTCTGACGGAATGCAGAGTGTTTTGTTGATTTGTCGAATGAAGAATCGGATGTTTGTCACAGATGGTGGTGGCGCTCTGGAGGCGGAACCGCGGCTAGACTCGGGTGTGGGCGGAGCACTGCGCCTGGCGCTCAGCAAGGGCTACCTGGAGCGAGGCCGAGACCCGCGTCCTGCGCCTCCTCCCCTGCCACACCTGCATGCCACACACTACTCTATTGATGACAAGGCACATGCGTAAGTAATACATACTAATTAAATGTGTACTAAGATCCTAATTTCAGGCATCTGAGATGACATTTCTTAAAGGCTAGACAGAATCGACATGGAATAAATAATCAGTGTCGACAATATGGCAGGGCATGTCATTAGACTTATAAAGTTCAATAAATAAATGGTAGGTATGAGAAGCCCTCAGTCAGTTGGACCCTAATGTTTTTGAAGATTTAGGTAATCATATTATACTTGTATTGAAAACAGACAGGAGGCATTCCATATCAAATTAACTAGTACATACATCTATGATGGCATGAATTTGGCAAATTTTTTAAATATTGTTTTTTTTTATCAGCAATTAAAATTTTTTTTTTCTTTTACCGATTTTAAAATTTTCAAAATTGACAATTTTTTTCCAAAATTGCTTGCTGCCAAAACTTTAAGTGCAATTTGCAAGAAACCTGTTTCAGTTTAAATCATAAGGAATTAATTACTCATAGATATAATTGGAGCCGTATTTCTTCTCGTATCAAATCCTCATTTGATTAATAGCCATAAAAATACTGCAATAATTTAGTTCTGTATGTCTCGTTATCAAAATGTATTTTACATAAAATTTCCAATATATTGTACGTGTGCAGAGAAGATGACAAGTTGTCGAGGCGTGAGCGCGGGCATGCGGGACCGGCCAGCGAGTTCCGAGAGAAGGAGGGCTTCCGGCCGCACGTGAAGTTGGACTACGTGGACGATGAGGGCCGGCCGCTGCGGCCTAAGGAGGCCTTCCGTTACCTGTCTCACAAGTTCCACGGCAAGGGCCCTGGCAAGAACAAACAGGAGAAGCGTATAAAGCAGACACAACAGGAAGGGGTGAGTTTCATTCTCTAATGTGATATAATTACATGCTGGAGTTTTGGTACAGATGTAGCGAAGGAACTTTCTTTCAAATTGCGAATGTTCCCTTCGATTAGGCACGCAAACACATCTCACTACATTTTACACATCTTCATGTGCGCTTCTGCGTGCACGGCGTGACTGGAACAAACTTCTAACATTTATCAGATGTGCGCCGCCGCCATCCTTATTTACGTTTAAGAGAGAATTGAAAAAATATTACATCACTCAGAATATCTTTTCATTATAATTCATCCTCTTTAAATCCCTTCCTTATCCTTGAACTAATTAATTTCCTCCAGTTCTACCATTATTGATAGAGAATAATCATTGATTTGTTTACTTAAATTTAAACAAATATATTTTTTTTGTCAAGTCTGTCATGGATTAAAACAGTTTAATGTATCCAAGATGAGCTGGTCAGCTGGAAGAAATTGCTGTATGGCAATAAGTCCACCAGATGTACCATATTTAACCGTGTACACAAAAGACTGAAAATAAAAATAAGTGAATATTAAAGATTCACAGATGACAAATATAGAATAATGGTATTTTTGCACAATTAATTAATTAATTCGTTAATTTCATTGTTCAGACCATCTATAGTCAATTATTATAATATTCATTTTGTTTTTTTATGAATTATCAGGAACGGTGGATTGCAATTATTTTATATAATTATGATTAAAGAAATGTATCATACAAATACTTGATACGGGAAGATCCTGACTAAAGTCTTATTTTATTTCCAGTTGATGAAGAAGATGAACTCGACAGACACTCCCCTGGGGACACTTGCCTTGCTGCAGGCGCGGCAGAAGGAGGCCCGCGCCCCCTTCCTGGTGCTCTCTGGTACCAAGAAGGGAGCGCCTCTCTGAGCACATTCTTCGTGATCTCCGAGACCGACAAGGAAGCCCCGTACAAAGCATTTCTGTCTCACTTTCCATCGATGCATATTCAAATGGGCAAGAAAGGAAATATTTATTGGAGTCTACTTATTTATCAAGATAACTTTGTATGAACTACACCTTATGAAGTCTTTAGGGAGTTCTAAATGACTCCGTTCTTTTTCAACATGATAAAAAAAACACAATTATGTATAAAGGATCCACCCCACATTTTATCTGTCCTGAGATAATTGAGGAAATATCTAGCCACCTTGTATGAACTTGTAGATTACCTTAAAAGTCAGTCCAGTTCCAGTCTTGTTTTGGTTGAAAGAGATCACCACATGCCGATAAACCCACCAGTGCACAAGGAAAATGAAAAACAATGCAATATGAAACAATTTTATTGAAGACTAATGCCCCGGAAAGAGCAGTCCTCATTCACAGGGAATTTCAGCGCACGAATGTTACCCTCACCGAGCGAGAGTGAGACTGACCTCGGTGAGAGTAACATTGAGGACAATATTTTTGCACACATGAGATTGAGGTATGTTTATTGAAATGTATAATTTGGGTTGGTTTCTTTTTGCAAATAAATTTCCATTTTTATTTATGTTCAATAAAATATTGTATTTTAAAAAGCATCTCCAAACATCATTCTGTCAATGCCCTTACAACGGCGCGTGCTGTGTGGATCAACTGTTATACACCTATCAGGCACAGGCACCTGACATCTTTATTCTGAATACAAAAACGTTTAGTATTCAATTTTGGGGTTTATTGCCATGCGCTTATCTCTACATTTTCCATATAACTTCTATATTAAAATAAATATATTTTTACTATGACTTTATAGAAACTTCCGCTACATTTTAACACTTTAGAAAAGTCCTCTTTATTGAAAAATATGCCTTAAATAGTACTTTTGTAAAAATATTAATCCCTTGAAATTTCCTCTCAAAAGGGTTCTCTGTTATTAATGTTGAGTTGTAAATCTAGTAATCTATAATATTATGCTTGATCGTGTGAAAATCCTGCAGGTTTCCTCTCAAAAGGGTTCTCTGTTATATTAATGTTGAGTTGTAAATCTAGTAATCTATAATATTATGCTTGATCGTGTGAAAATCCTGCAGGTTTCCTCTCAAAAGGGTTCTCTGTTATTAATGTTGAGTTGTAAATCTAGTAATCTATAATATTATGCTTGATCGTGTGAAAATCCTGCAGGTTTCCTCTCAAAAGGGTTCTCTGTTATTAATGTTGAGTTGTAAATCTAGTAATCTATAATATTATGCTTGATCGTGTGAAAATCCTGCAGGTTTCCTCTCAAAAGGGTTCTCTGTTATATTAATGTTGAGTTGTAAATCTAGTAATCTATAATATTATGCTTGATCGTGTGAAAATCCTGCAGGTTTCGTCATTCAAAAGACCACCCCCTCAAACACTTGTCCTCCATTATTTTATTGAAATACTTCCGACTGTTTGTTTATATTCATTTTATTTAAATTTGAAATATGTTCACATTGCGTTGTAATGATCAAGTGTGTGTGTTGCGAGTATTAAGGGCTAAGCGGGGGTTGCATTGCCCGCAGCTGTTGCAGCCCGCAGGATGAGCCTCATAGAGAAGCAGATGTATTCTGAATGTAAATTATTATATTATCTAGATTTAGAAATGATTGTATTATTCTTTATAATAAAATTTGAAAACACCCACGCTCTTTCCTTTTCATTGTTTTGTCACATAATTAGGTAATATATGATAATTAGTATTGTTTACCCTTTCCTTCCATTATGAAGCTGTGGCTGGGGCTGGGCTGCGCAATATGTTTAAAATGTATTATCAGTAGCCATGGCCGTGTCTTTAGCTTAATTAATTAATACAATCAAGTAAAAGAAAAGATAAACCTTAAGGAAAATGTGAATCTGGATATTACTTAACTTATTTAAAACCATCGAAGTCCGGCCCGGCATTCGGAAATATACACAACAGTATACAAACAGTTTGGAAACTATCCAGCAACTCCTCGCTAGCATCGAGATTAACAAATATACCTGTATTCGATTCATGTCAAAATTGGGCTGGCAAATTCTACTATGGATACAGAGGAAAATGTGTAATTTGTTGAAAAAAGGTAGATTTAGCAACTTATCTGAGATACGATTGTGCTAACTCACAATTCCCAGATCCGTAACATATCGGGGAATACAGAATCACGGCCATCATTTCAAATATAATATTTGATTTCATTTTTCCTCGAAAGAGATAGCCAAATCCTATTACGATAGTGATTAACCCTTCCCTTACGGTGATAAAAATGAAACGCGTGTTCCGGTGTTGGGTAGTGAGTACGCGATCAAAAATTAGCGATTTTAAATCGGAAAAATAAGAACATTCATAGATAATCCCCTTAATTAATTATAATTGAAGTTAAAAATTATAATAATTGAGATTTATTTGCTGAAAACATTAAAAAACCATCTGACAACGCTCACGGAACGGGCGTGGATCTAGTCTCGTTGCCAGCTCAACAGCTACTGCGGCGCGGCAGGGTTGGTGGCTAACTCGGACGTGACTTACACTTGCGAGGTTGAGACAATTGCGCTCCTCGCTATTCAGTGACGTATGCAAAAGTGAGATGCGAATATAGTGTCACGCTTCCCGCATACTTTTCACCTATCGTCGAGACCCAAGATCGAGGCACTCACAGCGTTTAAATGCGAATTTGTTTCCGATATTCACGAAATACTTACGATGTAGTCGATAAATTCTGATTATTATTAATATTATTTTTTAAATCAATGCGTAAATATATTATGGAGGAATACCTAAAATCTTAACCTTGTATTTATTATATTTATAGAGATATTGATGGTTATTAGAAGCAACGTGTAGAAGATACCCAACACAGGGAAGGAAAGGTTAATGAACAAGCCGTTTTCTTTCGACTACTGTGTGATATCGCTAAGCTAATGATTCGTGAGATCCACACTTTATACTTCTAAGTCATCTACGAACAAGTGGTAAATAAGCGTTGCAGGAGTCGAGTAATCCAATTATAGAAAGATATACAATTAGCGATTCAGAAGTTTTGAGGATTAAATAAAAACCAACGTTCTGCGTCGTTCTGTGATGCTTGTATCTTTTGTCCAATGTCGATCCTATTAATATCCAATTTTCTGGTGTACTCTTGATATTGTGTAATATAAATGAAATTACGCTCGGCTCCCGTTAGATGTTATCAGTTCAACTGGATCAGTCGGTGAATGATATTATTATATTAATAAGTTTTTGTAGTTAAAGAAAAGTCTTGCCAGATTTAAATATGGAAGTTTCAAGAAACATGTTAGGCGGGCGAGTGAAAGAAACTATTACATCCGAGTAAAGTAACTACCACAAAGCAGGGATATTAAACTTCATCTATTGGAAACTTTTATCCGATCTGTATTTAAAATTTTAAATATAGGAAAATTTTTAAAAAACTAGTTTGTCACTGAAAACCTTAGTTTTTATAATAAAAAAAGGAATTAAAACCCCGAAGCTGGTGTATGTTGAAGATGGAGAAACAAATTATTACTATAGAGGTAATCCATACAAAATATGTTAAGATCATTTGTATCATCACTGTTCAAGGCAAAAATGGAATGATAAGAGTAAATAGAATTTGTATCATCACTGTTCAAGGCAAAAATGGAATGATAAGAGTAAATAGAATTTGTATCATCACTGTTTAAGGCAAAAATGGAATGATAAGAGTAAATAGAATTTGTATCATCACTGTTCAAGGCAAAAATGGGATGATAAGAGTAAATAGAATTTGTATCATCACTGTTCAAAGCAAAAATGGAATGATAAGAGTAAATATAATTTGTATCATCACTGTTCAAAGCAAAAATGGAATGATAAGAGTAAATAGAATTTAAAAAAACGTTTTTGGATAGTTGAAAGCTTTAGCTGATTGAACTTAAAAATGTTTCAATCCATCCATCTGTTATATTAAGAGGAAAATGTTTCAATCCATCCATTTATTATATTAAGAGGGAAATGTTTCAATCCATCTATTTATTTAAGAGGAAAAATTCTTCACAGAAAGAAGAAACAATATTAATTGGATGTGGCGAACATATGGCATTTAGTCAATTAAATCTGTCACGTTAAGGACAGCAAAAAATATGTGATCTATAGTCTCGGCAGCCAAGATCCTCTACAATACCCATTCTGTAAAGGTAACTAGCCACCGCGCAATCGCTCATCTACAGTGACACGACACACGAGAGATACACTTCTGTCTTGTTTATTCTTATTATATTCAACCATGGTTTAGGGATAATATATATTGCTGAATTGATTTATGTCGAGCCAGTTACATCTCAATTGAAACTCCATCATTAGTATCGTGTGTAATTTTAGTTAAACGTTCAGTTATTGGCTGAGAAAAATTAGACAGAACAGAAATAATTATTTTCATATAAAAATGAACATGGAGTGACGGCGTAAAGCGAAATAAAGACTTGCCATTGCACAGACAGAATATCCACTGTACGATCAGTTGTCACTTATTTCACAGTTCATTTATGTGCACCCGGTTTATATTTTGACAAAGATTCTAATAACAAAAAATTTACTCAAATTTGAAAATGAGTAAAACTGAAGACTAAATTCAAACACAAAGCAATTATACCTATCCTAAGACTAAATTCAAGAGCAAAGCAAATGTACAGATCCTATGACAATCCAAGCATAAAGCAAATATACCTATCCTAGGACTAAATTCAAGCACAAAGAAAATGTACACATCCTATAACTAAATTCAAGAACAAAGCAAATGTACAGATCCTATGACAATCCAAGCATAAAGCAAATATACCTATCCTAGGACTAAATTCAAGCACAAAGAAAATGTACACATCCTATAACTAAATTCAAGAACAAAGCAAATGTACAGATCCTATGACAATCCAAGCATAAAGCAAATATACCTATCCTAGGACTAAATTCAAGCACAAAGAAAATGTACACATCCTATAACTAAATTCAAGAACAAAGCAAATGTACACATCCTATGACAATCCAAACATAAAGCAAATATACCTATCCTAGGACTAAATTCAAGCACAAAGAAAATGTACACATCCTATAACTAAATTCAAGAACAAAGCAAATGTACACATCCTATGACAATCCAAACATAAAGCAAATATACCTATCCTAGGACTAAATTCAAGCACAAAGAAAATGTGCACATCCTATAACTAAATTCAAGAACAAAGCAAATGTACACATCCTATGACAATCCAAGTATAAAACCAATATACCTATCCTAGGACTAAATTCAAGCACAAAGCAAATATACACATCCTATAACTAAATTCAAGAACAAAGCAAATGGTATTCTACCTATCCTCTAGATGCGGTTTCTGCTGTTTGAGTTTGCAATAATGTGCAATCTTGGGGAAGTTACGTATTCGCCACGAATGGAATACCTCGATAATGATGGTTATTGTTTCGAAATAATTAAGCGCGCCGTCCACTTCGGCCACTGGTATTGTTGCACCCGATAACGGACGGCAACGCGAGCGCGAGCGGGAACGGGAGCGGGGCAGGCTTGTCGGAGGCAGGGCGTGATGACGCGGTGAATGGCGACAACAGCTGATAAGGATTGTTGTGATTGCTCACGTCGCATTCGGTCACCGTTATATTGTGCGAGGAGTTACTCCTAATGCCGAGTGCAAAAACGGAAAGTTTTACTTTACGCTAAACACTAAATCGATTTATCGACATCGGTGAAACGATAATAACAATTTTACGCTAATCGTTGAAATTTGTGATGGGCTCGCGTGATTGTAGAGGCGGCTAGTCCTGGTGGCTCGAGACCGGAGCGTGCGGAGTGGCGTGTCGGTTTGACAGCTCGACGCTGGCCTCGATGAAATCTTACGAATGCCGCGGGGTGAAATTCGACACTCAAACTCGCTAAACCTAGTGACCGGCAAATAACCGCATTAGACGTAACATGGCACAGGACACGGACATGGTGGAGAACGACGACATTGACGTCGCTTGGGATGCCTTGGACGACATCCATTACGTGAGTATTCTGCCATTTATATTTTCCTACTAAATATTACCTATGCTATCTGATGTAGCCCGAGTCGCGTTGCAAACTCAGCTCGATAAACTCTCCGGAAACCTCGCGGAACTGTAACCCCATAATGTTCAATTGTCACTTTTTGTTTACCCCGTATAACTTTATATTATTTTACTCGAAGTTGAAACTTATATATTGTAAATAAAATAAACAATACACACTGGAAACACGAGTAGTCACACCTATTTGACGCACTCATTGCTTATGTAGGTATTATTATTACAAATATTAATGTAAACAAACTGGTCAATTGGTCGTTTACTTCAAATGTACTAAAGAGATGAAAAGACTTTCGTTATAAATAAGATCCCCGTTATAAATCATTTAAGTATTTGAATACGACTACACGTGGTGTAAAATATAATTCACAATTTCAAGCGTTGTTTAGACAGATTTGTTTTTTTCTTCTTCAGTCTTCTTTTCTGTAACCCTTGAAAAGCTGAAATTAGCTATATAGTAAAAACAATGAAAAGAAATCTAAAAGCCAACAATATCGCGATAAACCGTCACACTGCGCACTGCCTCTCTATCTATCTCCTGTGCCTGTCAGGGGCAGACAGGCTGGCTGCTGTCTGCAGTGTGTTCGCACTAGCATCTGCAGGGCTGGGCGCCCCAGGCATGGGCCGCCATAGCCTGTAAGGGTATGGGGAAATCGACCCGCGGCGCGCCCGCTTGTGCGACTATTGCTAAATTACGCACGGTTACGAGTACAGTGGTCAGGAACCATGACACATTATTGTATCGCGTTACATTTCAGTTTTATACACATTGGCATATTCTTCCTACCGATCAGAAATGTTTTTAAGGCATTTTTATAAACTTTCGAACTGAAGACTTCGCGCAGTAGTTCAACGCGTTATTGCGCGACTTTGCACCTCTATGTTAAAAAGCCTAAACATAAAAAAATGTTTGGTCAATTATCATATATTGATACCACCTCCCAGTAACAGAAAAATGTATCTACGGTACTACTACCGTGACTGGATGAGCCTATTCAAGGGGCTCAGGGCGACAATGACAACACAAAAAAATATGTTTTTCTTTTTATTTGAATATAGAAGCGATACAGTAGACCGGTAGCTGTTCAGGTAGGTTAGCCGCATTGGCCCGAGAATGGCGCTAGGGCGCCTTGAGGTGGGCGGCAATGCTGGCCCATGCAGGACGGCAGGTCAGCCCCAGCAGACGGCAACACTGGTCCAGGCAGGGCGGCTCCAGATAGGCGCTTCTAGGTGGACTGAGAATGAAGAGTGTCTCGGGAGGAGGTAGACACATTCTAATTTGTTTGATAAAACACTGTTTTTTTCACTTAAGAGGTAGAAACTCGTGTAGTGAGGATTAAATGGAATAACAAAGTAATTTGTTTTTATACGTGTAATGATGTTTCTATCTGCAAACTAAATTAAACTTATTATGTTTTTCGTTAATATACATAGATAAAGGGAAAATACTGAATCATCTTCCTTGTGCCAGTGCCATTATTGCAGAAGGCCTTCCTAACAAGCGGCTGTACTAGCCGAATTGACAAAGCGAAAGGTAAATTCCCTTTGTAAGGTGCTCTCGAATTAAAGTTGCATTACCTCTGCCACGCAACACCAATCCCGCGACAGTCAGCTGTTCGGGGCGCGCCATATTGCCCCCCCCCCCCCCCGCTCCCGCTTCACGCCCGCCCGACACACCGCTGTCAGAACGACACTCCGCAGTACTGTTGTGTTTAGTGTTTATACCTGTCTGACAATCGAGTGTCCGTGTTTATTGTGTTCGACAGCGCCGTACTCCGCATATAATACACGTCTCCGTTGTTTGCTCGGCCCCGTTCCCAGTGTCCGTGTCCGTGTGTGTCCACTGTGCTATGTGCTGTGTCCTTCCGATACATTTCTCCATCTCCACACCAGTTACCAAATCCCCTTGCCTTTGACCGATGGGAGTGGCGGCGGCTCGGCGTGTCTTGTGACAGTCAGTGGCGGTACTAGTGTCGGAGCATGGCCGTGATATCGGAGGAGCCCGGAGCCGGAGGTGGCGCAGGGGCGGACGAGGGCTGCTGCTCCGCCATGTGCTGCTTCCGGAAGCGATCTTCCAGGGCGCAGGACGGGGACGAGCTGCTCGGCGTGGTAAGGGCGAGAACTGTACCTTTCCCCGCAGGATCATTGATTGTACCGATTTCTACCTCTGTAGTGTACAGTGCCGGGTCCACCCCTAATACGACGTATTGTCTCAGTACAGAGCGCCAGTTGCCTCCGAATGAATTTGCCCGCAATGCCGAAGCTGTTTATTATATGTTTACGTTTGATTAAATTACAATTTTCAAAAGTTCAGATAAAATTCTTACAAAATATTTTTTTCTAAAAATATGCAGATACGGGGAAGTGTCCGATCTAATGGCCCTTACACTAATCTATGAATAATAGTGGATTCCCTATTTAGAGCGCTTTTGAGCAGAGTCTGCTCTCTAATCGGCGCTATATCATTTATAATATTATGAATAATAACAAGAATTAAACATATTCACACATTTGTATTGTTCCATACCAGTAGTTCAGATACTCACTCGTACGTAATGAAACAAAATAAAACACAACGGAGTCAGAATACTCGCACCGCACCGCACCGCACCGAACGCCCCCTTTCAGAATGAGACGGGGGAGGTCCCCGATGTAAAATAATGTTACGGGGTGTTGAGGTAATCTTTTCAATATACCCAGTTGTGAATTATGTGGCCCAGTTGTAGAATACACATTCGAATCACAGGTATCGGACTCGATTCCCGATGATTAATTCCCATTCTGTTTCGTTCGTTCACTTGTACATATTTATATAAAATGTCTGTCAATCTTTCAGTTGACAAGCCCAAACCGCCTTCGAATGAATTCTTCTTTAATATTAATAATAATAAAAGGACAATTTATATAGCGCCGTTTAGATATCAAACTACTCGAGGGCGCTCCAACTCAGGATTCGAATCCACTACTATTGACAGATTATACTCGTAAATATTACAAAATAAATACATGTAAGTCGAGTATAAAGATAGGAAGGTAGTGGCTGCGGTCATTAGATAACGTTCTTTCGCGTTGTTCTTTTTTACATTATATTGAAGACCTTCGTGGCCAAGCTGGTAAGACGCCTGTCTTCCAACACGGGAGTTACGAATTCGATCCCTTGTGGCACCCAATATTTTGAAAAAGGTTCGAGTTTGGTTTCATTTAAGACCTTATTAACACATTTTTGGTCGGTCGGAAGAGATTATCATATGGCAATAAGCTTGCCAGATTGTATTGTACGCAATGAAAGTGTAATATAATGCAATACAGGGTCTTCCGAGCTCTTGTCTGTTGTGTGCGGTAGTGCCTATGCGCTTTTTTTTCCAGCGGATAGTTTGTGTTGACATTTGTGCGCATTATTTTTACATCTCGTATTTCTGTATTTACTTGCACAGCGATTATGTTTTGATAATGATTATTGATCCGACCGGTAAATTAATAAATAAACAATACACAGGTAAGCTTCTCAACCGCTGGACGCCAGAAGAGCTGGCGTTGTCCTTTATACTCGTACCAATATCTCCTCGCGCCCTGGAAAGGAGAATAGAAAGAGCCTCGTCCTTGTCCTTGCCGCGCACCTCGACCCGCTCCAGCGAAGAGTACGAAATAGCGCTATAGCCATCTCCACATCGACCCATCAGGTCTGCAGTGCCCCTTGTATGACTAACAGACCCATGTGCGTTCAACCTACACCCTTTTATGTTTTTACTATGAATTTTTTTTCTTGACAATAATAAAATGGCAATTTATATAGCGCCGTTAAGAGAGTCAAGTCTCTTCAAGGGCACTCCAACTCGGAACTCGAACTCTCTGACATATAAACAAAACAAATTATAAGTTGAGTGTAAGGATAACAAGGTGGATAAGCATCTGCATATGTTCAAAATAACATATTTGGTAAGAAAACCGCAGAAAGCTTACCGAGGGAAGATGAACTACAAATAAATCTTTGTAGGTCTTCCGATTTGTAATAGAAACTCATTCGGCTTTAGGTGGAGTGTAATATATACGAGGGTGGATCAAAAATAGAAACGAGACTTATTTTAGAGCGCGTAACTTTAAACGGAGCGCGCGGCCGCCTCGAGGAGTGTTGGGTGGGGGGGAGTGAACCCTGTCAGGAGTGGGGAGAGTGATCGGCCTGCCTCGGTAGATTCCGTCATTAGTATGACACACGATGTCTGAGAAAGAGGTGCACTCGTTGATTGCGCAACGCATAATTATCAAGTTTCTCGCTCGTGAGAACGTAAAACCGTCCGAAATTTTGCGGGGACTGACGACACAGTTCGGGGATCAAACACCGTCAAAGTCCCGTGTGTTTGCCTGGCATAAGGAGTTCATGAAAAGCCGTGAAGGGGTCGAAAACGAGAGCTATGATCGTCGCCCACTGACTAGCATTATCGAATAGAACATTAACGCCATTCGTGAGGCGGCCGACGTTTCACGGTTTCCGAATTTTGTTCTGAGATAGAAATAAGTTATGGAAGCACTCAATCCATAATCACAAAAGACCTAAGATTCCGTCAAGTGCCTGCTCGATGGGTTCCACGTCTTTTGACTGCAGAACAAAAGTTGGCGTATCTGTGAGCGGCTCTTGGCGCAGTTTATACAAGAAGGGAACGCATTTTTGAGTCGCATCGTTACCTGCGAATGACACTTGGGTACACCACTACACGCCCGAGTCTAAACAAGCCAGCATGGAGTGGAGAAAGAAGGATGAGGCAGCCCCTGTGAAAGCCAAGACTCGGCTGTCAGCTGGTAAGGTGCTTGCAACCGTTTTTTGGGACCGGTGCGGCATTTTGCACATCGATTTTTTGCACGATCGTCGCACCATCAATGCGACGTACTACTGCGTGATTTTGAGTGAAGTTAAACATGCTTATCGATGCAAAAGACGTGAACAACAGATACGAGAAGTTATTCTTCTCATAGAAATAATTCAAATTGTTTATGGTAGTGAAACAATGAGTTGTAAGATTGTTTTTAAGTGGTATGCAAGATTTAGTGATAGTATATAGAGTATTGAAGATGATCAATGGCTTGGACCATCATTGACAGTTCGAATTGAAGAAAATGTTCAAAAAGTGGCAGAAATTCTTCGAAATGATCGTTGTGCGTCTACTAAGCTCATTGAGGAGTTCACTGGAATTCCTAAATCCACTGTCCATCTCATTTTAACGGGAAATTTGGCCAAACGAAAGGTCACACACTGACTGACGATCAAAAAGTTTGCAGACTGAAAAAGTTTGCAGAGCCATGAAAAGATTCGGCTGATATAGATCCAGACTTCATGTCAAGCATTGTAACAGGTGATGAAACGTGGTGTTTTCAGTATGAGCCACTTACGAAGCGCCAGAACTCGGAATGGCAGGGTCCACGATCTCCGAAACCGTAAAAAAATGCGCATGCAGAAGAGACGAATCAAGACTGCTCACCGTTTTCTTTGATTCCAAAGGAATTAATTATCCATAAGGAATTCACACCAGGTCAGATGGTGAACGCCGATGTATATTTAGGTGTTTTGAATCGTTCATGGGCCAGGATTTTTCGAGTTCGACCCGACTACCGGGAACAAGGAGCATGGTCTTTGTTGCATGACAATGCACCAGCGCACAAATGCAAGATTGCACGTGATTTCTAGGCCAAAAAAAATATCGCGGTGCTCGATCGCCTCCCCCTATTCGCCTGATTTGGCTCCTTGCAACTTTTGGCTATTCCCGAAATTGAAATTGGCAATGAAAGGAAAGCGTTTCGACACAATTTCAGACATCCAGAAGGCTTCGACCGCGATTTTGGAGGCAATTCCGAAGGATGAGTTTGAGGAGTGCTTCAGAAAATTTGACAACCGCTTCCAGTATTGTATGGACTCACAAGGAGTGTATTTTGAATAAAAGATAATGTAAACTAAAAATGAACAATGTCTTCTATTATATTTCATTTCCCGCCAGTCACCTTTCGCATTGGGCAGATAGTGTAAGCGTGTCGTTCCGTTCTGTTCCAGGTGATATATTCTATAGTATAATGATGTATGTTACTTGTACTATACTGTGTCACGTGTGCTGAGAAACGTACAGCACTCGCCAGTGTTTGCTCTGCGACGGTCCTAATCTCATATTTCCGCTGAAGGAATACGAGTATAAAGACGGCACTGTTAGATGCGTGCCCGCCTGCTTCGAGTTGTGTACGCAAGTGATAACTACTCGTATAATATGTTACTATATATCGGCCCGCGTGCAATTACAATATAGTATTCCGCTGTCTTGTTATTATAGTATGTGTCACCTCCTGAAGTCTCGCCATTTCACCCGAACGATTATTTAGAATATTATTTAACGATAAATCACTTGTTACACGAATCCCCGCTACACGTGTTTTACTTCCTGTCGACAGGGAGGCTCCCTTCAGGCGGAATAGTCCCTGTATTAATGTACTATACTGTATTACGGGAGCGGTCAGACTAATGCTTTATGCTAATGCTTTATGGATCTCTACTATAATGTTTCTAAATTCACCGTTTTATAGTACGAGTATATTTTTGTGGCGTATACAAAACTTGAAACCGATGATTTGTCTCTATTATACGGTTTGAAAATTCTGATAAATTGTTATAGTCTTAGCCTCGTAGTCGAGGATCCCCTCGCCTACACACAAGGAATTGTTCGCTCTTAAGCTGCTCTTCCACGTTGCTGAGCCTCGTAGTCGAGGATCCCCTCGCCTACACACAAGGAGTTGTTCGCTCTTAAGCTGCTCTTCCACGTTGCTGAGCCTCGTAGTCGAGGATCCCCTCGCCTACACACAAGGAGTTGTTCGCTCTTAAGCTGCTCTTCCACGTTGCTGAGCCTCGTAGTCGAGGATCCCCTCGCCTACACACAAGGAGTTGTTCGCTCTTAAGCTGCTCTTCCACGTTGCTGAGCCTCGTAGTCGAGGATCCCCTCGCCTACACACAAGGAGTTGTTCGCTCTTAAGCTGCTCTTCCACGTTGCTGAGCCTCGTAGTCGAGGATCCCCTCGCCTACACACAAGGAGTTGTTCGCTCTTAAGCTGCTCTTCCACGTTGCTGAGCCTCGTAGTCGAGGATCCCCTCGCCTACACACAAGGAGTTGTTCGCTCTTAAGCTGCTCTTCCACGTTGATCATGTGATATTCTGTGAGAAAACAGGCCGATCCTAGATGCGCACTCCTGCAGATGTCACATGCTCGTACATGTGGATCCCGCCGAGTCGCTCGAGTAGGAGGTATCGAAATAGACTTCTCACAATTAGGGTTACCATCCCTGGAAGGGGGCGCTTCAAGGAGGCTGCTTACTAATATCGACCTGGATGAGCAAAACATTGTCTAATCACATCGGGTCAATATTTCCCGCTGTTATGCCCTCGTTATGAGGGACGATCGAGGAAACTAAACATCACAGAAGAAAGTACCCAAAATTCGTGTTTATTAACATGAAGAAAAATTAAATTAAATCATTTTTATATTTTTTTTTAGATAACATTATATTTTGGTTTATAAAATAAATGCTTCAATTTAAAACATTTATACTCTAAAAAGGGGCAATAGTCCGAAACAGTTTGGGAAACACTGGACCGGTGGAATGTGGCGCGTAGTTTAAGGAGGTAACCAAGGACGCCTTGTAGCGGGAGTGTCCAATTAAAATTCTTGACCCAACTGCAGAGCGGCACCTCGCTGCCCGCTGCTCGCCATGGCACGTAACATCTCATGGCCGCTATAGTATTAACCGCTGATGCTCGCCACCTGCTAAACGTTGCTAATTGATAATATTATCCCAAGGTGTAGGCGTGTAGGCGGCCATCAGGAGAGAAACGGAGGAAAATAGTCGCGCCAGTTTTGACATGAGTTTATAATTATTGTTTTTGTGACGATGGTTGACAGACTACCACTCGGCAGTATTTTGAGTGTTTTTAATCCCTATACTATACAGGTTACAGAGATAATAGGTTTTCTTTCCAGATACAAGGCATTTTAAAATTCCTTCTGAGATGTTACTGTTAGCATTTGGGTGTTATCCCCGTGACACAAAGTTCTCCACACCATCTCATATACTCGTACAAGGATAGTTTGAGAAGTTGGGTGAATTTCTATAAGATGGCACAACTTCATATGATTCAAATGATCACTGCTAGTACGAGTATCATTCCTCAAGCGACTTCTGCCAAAGTTTTGACTAGATGCGAAGCGTAGTTAATATTTGACGAACGATGTGTCATCTTCGTCGTTGCTGAGCCTCGTATCACTTTGACATTTGCCGCAACAATGCAAAAAAAAACGAGTTTCGTGCCGTCATAAAACATTTTTATTTGAAGAAGTTAATAGCCGCGCACATCAAAACCGATTTGGATGAAGTTCACGGGGACTCTGCACCAGCGTTGAAAACTGGATTTCTGGATAAATTAGTTAAAACGTGGCCGCGTATACGAGTATATCGAAGATGAATCGCGCTTCGGACGTCCAATTGCGTCCACCATGTAGGAAATCATTGAAAAAAACCGCTGAGTGCATGTGTTCGAGATTGCTGAGGCTGTGAGCATCTCAAGTGAACGGGTGCACAATATTCTACACGAAAAATATTAGTCTATTGTCCATTCCATGTCATCGAGTCAATAATTCCGCCATATTTCCTTTTTGATTTAAATCTCCAAAATGCTTTTGGATCTTGTTTTATATTACTTTCAGTGTTCTGTAGAAACAATGTGAAAGCTTTGCAGCATCTACTTGACGTTTGACATTTGCGCGAAATTGAATGAAAATTAAATAATCATTTTGATTTGAGGACTTCCATTTTTAATGGTGGTCATGTTTAGCTTGTATAGTATGTTCCGTATTATATCGCGAGTGAACCATGAACCATTTTGGATATCGCCTCCCAGGTGTCACTGGCTTCAATAATACCAGTACAATACAATAATATTATATAGGTAATTAATACGATAATACCAGTACCGTACATTATGTACCATACACCCCCAGACGTACTGAACCACTGTACGTACATCTTTCCGTCGCATTTTTTGCAAAGTTGTGATACCATATTCAATTAGTTCAACATTTTTCTCCATTTCTCAGTCTTGAATGTATGGTATTGTACTTGGAATGTTTCGCGTACCAAATCGCGAACATTGTCCTTTGTCCATAGCTTGGGTCGTCACTTGATATGTCTGGCTTTTCTTCTTGTGTTATCTTTCGTAACTATTAGGTTTTTATCGTGCAAGATGGTCCGTCCCACTATTAATTCATCTTTATCCGGGCTCGGAGCAGATATGTTAGTTGCTCTAGTCAAGGTGTTCCCCAGAAACCCCAAAAATTATATGTATAAAAACATTTTTAAATGTTGACCTGTCAAATCTGATTTTGGGAGATGGGTATTCTGTTTATTTCTATGGAAAATAATTTCTCATTTTACGAGCAAATGTTAGTAACGAATCAACTCGCAAATGGGGGAAACGGCTGGTCGAGTGTACTATACTTCTATTCCTTTAGGCCGTTCGATTCGGTACTCACGCCCGAGAGACAGAGTGAAGCTGCGCGAGGCGCTAAGCTACTGGGGCGCGCCTATCACTGTAACATACAAGGGGCCGTGGACTGGACTGTCCTGTCCTGTTCTGTCCTACTCGTACCAGTGTGTACTATACTTGTATTCCTTTAGGCCGTTCGATTCGGTACTCACGCCCGAGAGACAGAGTGAAGCTGCGCGAGGCGCTAAGCTACTGGGGCGCGCCTATCACTGTAACATACAAGGGGCCGTGGACTGGACTGTCCTGTCCTACTCGTACCAGTGTGCTATTGCGTCATAGGACATATCTGCGCATCGCCTACGGTGAATCAACGTTTGGCAATGAATCACACGTGCGGGGACCACCGAGCCGGGCCAAGGATGCAATCCTCAGCCTCCTCGAGACCCGAGCCCGAGCCCCAGGTCCCGCTCGCCACCTGAAGGCCTGAGGACGGTAGTTTTTCGAATATTTTATTTTCCATATCTAACGTTCATTGTGTCGTAAAAGTAAAACTAAATGTACGAGTATATTGATGTTATCGATTTTTAATTCACAGAACTCCAGTTTCAATTACGAAAATCAAAATGAAAGGCTTCGATAGTTATATATGTATACATATATATCTTCTTTATTTACTCAGTGACAATGTTTCGTCAGACATGGACATGGATATGGCCATGTCAGACTGTGTCAGCTTAGCTCCGTGGCCATAGCGAAGCCATAGACGAGTATATCCAAAATGTTTACATTGTGTGTATAGCACAGTAATCTTTTAATTCTTAAATGACTATTTTGGTGGACGTGTTAAATATTTATTATGAAGGGATTTGGAGTTGCCAGTTGAAATTGCCTTTAATAATTGTATAGGAACTTAATTGCAAAGAGAGACTTAAACCTATTAATATGAAAAATAGTAAAGTGAGTTGTAAAGTTGACTTCCCTGTCGGGGTGGCTAGGTAGCGGGGTAGCGGGGTAGCGGTGTAGCAGGGTAGCGGGGTAGAGGAGACTTTCCTATTTCGGCACACATCCTTCACTTCTTCCGCACCCATACATCACGCCTTCTCGTACAACTCCTACGATTTCTCTGATTTTCTACATTTGTATCATTCACTCTATCCAGCCATACTCTTCCTCTACCACGCCTTCCACTCACATTTGCACAAAATATTTTTTGTGTTGGTCTTCCTTCATTCATTCGTTCTACATACATACATGTTATATTTATAAGATATAAAAAGTGCTAATAGGCCAACTAGCAAGTTAAAATTTTGCAGAACATCAAAACTTCATGTCGTGCAGTTTTTACATGATTCTAGCTCAGCTTCCTCCCATGTTATTGTGGTTCGTCGTCCAGTGTAGAGCTAGTACACGTAGCTCTTTATTTCTTTACATGATTCTAGCTCAGCTTCCTCCCATGTTATTGTGGTTCGTCGTCCAGTGTAGAGCTAGTACACGTAGCTCTTTATTTCTTTACATGATTCTAGCTCAGCTTCCTCCCATGTTATTGTGGTTCGTCGTCCAGTGTAGAGCTAGTACAGGTAGCTCTTTATTTCTTTACATGATTCTAGCTCAGCTTCCTCCCATGTTATTGTGGTTCGTCGTCCAGTGTAGAGCTAGTACACGTAGCTCTTTATTTCTTTACATGATTCTAGCTCAGCTTCCTCCCATGTTATTGTGGTTCGTCGTCCAGTGTAGAGCTAGTACACGTAGCTCTTTATTTCTTTACATGATTCTAGCTCAGCTTCCTCCCATGTTATTGTGGTTCGTCGTCCAGTGTAGAGCTAGTACACGTAGCTCTTTATTTCTTTACATGATTCTAGCTCAGCTTCCTCCCATGTTATTGTGGTTCGTCGTCCAGTGTAGAGCTAGTACAGGTAGCTCTTTATTTCTTTACATGATTCTAGCTCAGCTTCCTCCCATGTTATTGTGGTTCGTCGTCCAGTGTAGAGCTAGTACACGTAGCTCTTTATTTCTTTACATGATTCTAGCTCAGCTTCCTCCCATGTTATTGTGGTTCGTCGTCCAGTGTAGAGCTAGTACACGTAGCTCTTTATTTCTTTACATGATTCTAGCTCAGCTTCCTCCCATGTTATTGTGGTTCGTCGTCCAGTGTAGAGCTAGTACACGTAGCTCTTTATTTCTTGGACTTGAATTTTGGATCAAATGAAGTATATTTGTTATATTTACGATTTTTTTTCCCATTTGAAACTGTAGATTGAATATTTCGGAACATTTGAACATCGGCCCGATTCCGGTGATCCCGGTCGGTAGCTCGCCACCGCTGCTGCTGCTGCTGATGCTGATCCAGTCCGCCGCCTCCAAGTTCCGAGACAAGACATCACTACTCAACTCTGCCAACTCAATACAGCCAGTCACCGTCACCCTGGCGTGGCGGGTTTTGTAAATTCACTCCAGACGTATCAGCCCTGACTTGAATGCTGAGCGCAGTTGATGCAGCGCCCAGAGCCGCATCTCGCCTAGCGAACACCACTACGAGTGTTGCAGCGTGCGCTACAAGGCGCTATAAGAATAATGACTGTATCGCTAGTAGCGCGGTAGTAGTATTATGGGATTCTCGTTATGGTTAGCTGCTCTGCTCGAGTACCGTGGTACGGTTCGATACAATAGTTTAGATGGAAAAGTACCTGTAACACTGTTATATTACTTTTGATTTAAATCGTAGTTGTACAAGACGCACCTGAGCCAAACCTACATTTGAGCTGACTGAAGGAAGGCTGTATTGTATTACTCTTTCGTTGTATATTGTGTAATCTGGCAGGCTTATTGCCCCCCAAGTGATGAATGCCAACGGGAATCGAACCCGCAACTCCCGGGGTTCGAGATAGTTAATAAGTGAATACAGGCGTCTTACCAACTAGGCCACTCTCGCGCCCTGACCACACTAGAAACTATCAAAATCGCGAGTGACTATCGCGGTACATCCACGCTCCCGATGCCGCTTGTATGTTAGCATGACCCGTGCACTTTTTTAATGTGTTTTGTCACCGCGAGATAGAAATAGCGCGGCCGGGACGATCGCGCACGACGCGCGGCGTGGACCGTAGAGCGTGGGGCGACCTAGTGGCGGTGTGCACCGCGCACAGAGCTTTGTATCATATCTGCAGAGCCAGAGCGCGGGTGAGCGCGGACCGCCGTCGTGTCTAAGAGCGAGTTCCATTCCACGGTGGCCAGCGCGAGCGTTTCCTGCTTCCCCCTACCTGTCGGCTGCGGGATGGCGCAGCCGGAAGAGGAGCCCGACGAGGACCCGGCGCCGGAGACGGACACGCAGTCCTACAAGGTAACGGGGATCCTAAGGGACCTCGGTATACTCGGCGAAACGTTTTGTTACTTCGTGCCGCTGCTCGAGCACAGCCTAAACCGCAACGAGTCACGTGCGGTGTTTTGACATGAAGGCGGTCACGTGCGCCGCTGCGGAATCAGCTGGGGCGGGCCGGCGCGATGAGTTCATTGTTAATGCTAATGACTCAGCGCAATAACAACACTCGCACATTCCGGCGCAGAACTCTCCTCTGGCCGATCGGCGAGTGTGTTCTTGTACGAGCCAGACCACCTCGGTGTGTATCGTGTTATACTCCGGTTTTATTATGCATTACTTTATATACCCGTAAAATAACTAATAGGGTTGAAAATTTAGCACATACAGGATTAAAGTTAACTTATTCAATATTTCAAAATAATCCATTTTGTTTATTTTTATTTAATTCTATTTATTTTACATTACAAGAAACTCCTTTCTTTTACGTGACAAAGATGACCTCCGTGGCTTAGTTGGTAAGACGCCTGTTTCCCAGGGGTTGCGGGTTCAATTCCCGTAGGAATCCAAGATATTTTACAAAAGGGATTCCAATCTTATTTTTTTTTACTACTTACAGTTTGATTGGAAGAGATTCTCACATGGCAATACGTCTGTCGGGTTTTACTGTATACAAAAAAATGTAATACAATACAAAGCAACAGTTTAAAGACGTACACTTCAATAATCATATAAAAGAAATATATTTGTTAAATATTCTTAATTTCTATGCTCAGATACCCCAGTGTAGACCTGCTGATGTGTTGACCGGCTAACTAGGAATCCCTGTTTAAGCCAACCAGCTTGTCGCATGTGTCGTGTCAATCAAATACTCTCGTCACTGAACAAAGCATTACGAGAACATGCTCTAGAAATATATGAAATTTACTATTTTCACTCAAATAAATAAAAGAGAAAAAACAATAATAGCACCATGATCAATCACAAACAATAGTAGCAACATGATCAATCACAAACAAAAAATAACCACATTCAATATTGGTATACACATACTCGTGTGATGTGGAACCACGAAGAAGAATTCTGTATTGACTCGTTAACATGACCATCCGTACGAGTGCATCATCAGAGAAGCAATGTTTCCGTTGTATGTTCGATAAAACATTCCCATTGCTTCAATGTGTATTTGAGCTTTAAACCCTAAATGTCTTCCACTTTGTTTTATTTTACGTATGTACACTAACTTATAAAAGATTAAGGGTACAACTGACAAGTGGACCAGGTCAGGCAACAAGCGCAGGAAATGTGATAAATTGTTTATGGAGAATGCTAGTTGTAAAAAAAACCTACCTGCAATGTTTCTCATTCTTATTTTTACTTTCATATTTTTTCAGTCTTAATCCTTTTAATACCCTCTAAAATGTTTTCTCTTGTTTCAAAAAACATTTATTGCTTCGTGCCTGATGCATCGCTCAGCCATCATTGTCACCCAATATCAAGTCTCAGTAATATGATATTATTCTATTCTCCCTTAACCCACTGTCCTCCGTGGTTTTCTGAAGCAGACAAAAACATTTATTGCTTCGTGCCTGATGCATCGCTCAGCCATCATTGTCACCCAATATCAAGTCTCAGTAATATGATATTATTCTATTCTCCCTTAACCCACTGTCCTCCGTGGTTTTCTGAAGCAGACAAAAACATTTATTGCTTCGTGCCTGATGCATCGCTCAGCCATCATTGTCACCCAATATCAAGTCTCAGTAATATGATATTATTCTATTCTCCCTTAACCCACTGTCCTCCGTGGTTTTCTGAAGCAGACAAAAAAGAAATAAAAATATATTTTTCCTTTAAACTTTTTGAATAATTATTTGAATAATTATTTATCATCAATAATCTTGTGTCAGAATGATTTCAGTCGTACGAATATCTTTAATGGAACCCTCTTAAAAGCCGAGTAGTGAAGTGACTGTCGGTGTGTTCCAGGAGGAGGTGGACTCTTCCACGCTGCTGCACACGGGCGGGCTGGAGCCGCTCAGCCCCGGGGATGTCATCACTGTGCGTGGGGAGCTGCACTCTACCTGTGAAAGGTACGGCGACCACTTCCTACAGTCCCGACACTGTCACGAGGCCCGCTTCCATGGAGTGTGGCACAGTTAATATTTCAGCTTGATCAAGTTGTTCACTTTTTATTCCCTTTACAGTATGGTTTGTTTGGAATAAAAATATTTCAGTAATTATGTATTATGTATAGGCGAGGGCGGACACTGTCAGGACAAAAAGTATGCTAAGGATAACGGAAATGAAAACTCTGCGCGCTATTGCTGGGAAGACTTTGCGTGATCGTGTAAGGAACACCACAATCCGAGAGGTCTGTGAGGTCCAAGATGTGGTCAGATGGGGACGACAGGGTCGACGATACTGGTACCAACATGTACAGAGAATGAATTCCACGAGAATTCCATACATAGCTCTGCATGGGGTGCCAGATGGACGGCGTCCGCCAGGGAGACCCCCGAAGCGATGGAGAGATAGCTGGAGCTCAGCATCACAGGAGGACAATCCTGCAGTAACAGACTCTTGAGAGTCTACAGAAAGTTTAAGAAAAAGAAGAAGTATTTTAAAAACGAAAATTATATATAAAGTCCCATATATTGATTTTAATAGAGATACAGGCGGCCCTCGACTTTCGCACATAATTGGTTCCTGAAAATGTGTGCGAATGTTCGAAAGTAGAGGGATGTAAAAAAAACATCAAAAATTGTATTTTAAAATATTTATTTAACAATAATAATATTTATTTATCAATAATATATAAAAAAATATTTATTTATCAATATGCATAATTAAGTTAACGAGGCGTGTTTAAGTGCTTTCAGGTGTTTTCTTTATAAACTTGTCAAGGGTTACTTGAATACCACCCTTGTTTTTCTTTTCATGATAAAGAGTTCTATAACATGCTGTGTCTTTCTCAATCACCCTACGTACGTGAGATACTATACATTCTCCATTGGGATCACATTCTTCCATGATAGTCAAAAATTTGTCAAGATGGATGAAGGCTTCATTCATATCAGCTTCTTCTTCCTCACTTTCATTGTGTTTCATTAAACTCTTGTTGCTCCAATTAAGTATTCATTTGACAGAGATACTGATTGAGATTCAATCAACTCATTAACATCTTCGTAGTTGACGTCCAAGTTTAGTTCATTCATTAGGCTAACTATTTCATCTGTGATAGTTTCCGGAGTTTCTTCAGAATCTATACATCATTTGTGGGCATAATTGTTTCCAGGAACCTTTCATTGTTGACTTTTATTTCAGCCCACGAGTCTCCCAATATTGTTTATTGCGTTTCATATATTATAGTTCTTCCAAAAATCTCTTAACGTAGGCCCGGCCCACCTTCCCTGCCAGTTGCCTCCATGTAGGCCCACCTTCCCTGCCAGTTGCCTCGATGTAGGCCCACCTTCCCTGCCAGTTGCCTCGATGTAGGCCCACCTTCCCTGCCAGTTGCCTCGATGTAGGCCCACCTTCCCTGCCAGTTGCCTCGATGTAGGCCCACCTTCCCTGCCAGTTGCCTTGATGGCCTGATTCATTATTGTCCTCATTTAATATAGTTTAAACATAGCTATCACTGTTTGGTCCATGGGCTGTACGAGGCAGGTACTCGTAGTATTGGGAGGAAGAAACACAACATTGATTTCCGGGTATAAATTAGAGATTTTGGGTGTCCTGGAGCATTGTCTAAGATTAATAATGCTTTAAATTGTACATTTTTATCTTTACAATATTGCTTAACTGCCGGCACGAAATGAGAAGTGAACCAATCTTCAAATATTAACGCACTAACCCAGGCTTTTTTATTTGATTTCCAAATGACTGGAAGCAATTCTTTATTTTTCCCTTTCAATGTTCTGGGATTTTCTGCTTGATAAACTAAAATTGGCTTCAATTTTAAATCACCAGCTAAGTTTCCACCAAGAAGCAATGTCAATCGGTTTTAGAAGGTATTATCGACAAAAATCTTTAAAATATTGATTTTTTTAAATGTTCGAAATAGCGAATTGTGCGTAAGTTGAGGGGCGCCTGTATTATACTTCTTACGTTAAACTTTTTAAGAAAAAGATTATTTAAATACTTAAAAATAGTTATTATCTACAGAATTCAATAAAATATGTGGAATCAGCATTATAACTACAACATATTTTAATGATTAGAAAGAAAGAGATGGGTGGATCCTTTCCTGGTACATTCAACAATCTCTATTCTTTCAAAATAACAGAAATTAAATATACCGGTGCGCTCCGATTGTCTCACCTCATTCTGAATATCATATACCACAATCTTCGTGGCAAAAGTCAAATATTTTGAGAAGTACGTTAGAATCACTCACAATGTGGAGATTTCCGACCGAGGACTGATTCCACCGCTGCCACTGGCTATCTGATGAGCTCACATTCCTCTGAGCTAACCTCTGTCCCTCAATCTTAAAAGGTCCACTATAAAATTAACCCTATAAATATCCCAGATACAATTTATTTACTCGCAGATTAGAACAGAACAGTTTTCAAAGTTTGAAATAAATCCAGGCAATCTTAACACATTAAAAACAATATTGGTCATTATGGAACTGGTTGGCATTTAGTAAAGAATAAACATCCTTTGCTCAGTAAATCCTGGTTCAATTTGTAACAATTGTTCAATTGTTGTTTTCGACGTTAGCTGTAATAAAAACCAAAGATCCCTGAAAACTCAACGTGTATCAGGAAATGAGGGTGGCTACCCTAGTGTCCAGTTTGATTTCAAGATTTCAGAAATGATGTGGTAAACATGGCCGGCTGGCTAACCCATCCTAGTGATTGGTAAGGGTTTTTTAGGAATACTTGAAAAATCTTTATACACTAAGAGCGTCATGAAATGAAAATATTTGAAAACTATCGGATTAGATGATTTTTCTAACACTACTTTTTTCTATTAAATATGAAAAATCTCTCTGGTGATTTTTTATTTATTTCCAACATTAAATATTTTATCATACTTCTATAACCAGTGAGCATAGCTAAATTCATGCGGCACACCGTAATATGTTATGTCCTTAACTGGTTAATAAAGAGATTAACTAAAATTGATTACAGATTCGCAGTGAACCTGGTCTGCGCGGGAGATAAGGGTCAGGTGAGCGAGGAGTCGGACCGCGCGCTGCACTTGAACCCGCGTGTATCGCAGCGGTACGTGGTGCGCAACCACTGCGCGGGTGGGCGCTGGGGCACCGAGGAGACTGCCGCACCTGTACCCTTCCCCTTGCGCCGAGACCAGCCCTTCACCATCGACATCTTCGTTGCTGAGGACTGTTTCTTCATACAGGTATCCATTCCATCTCATTTATACGAACTTTGTCTATATTAAGTGTTTTCTCATAAGTTAAAGGTCCACATCCGAGATCTCCAAACTGCCGTATGAAGAGTGAAATGACATTCCGCAATCAAGATGCAATCCTAGAATTTAATGTTATAAAAGATGGACCAGAAACTAGACATTGAGGCTGGACAGCACTGTACTGTATGTGAAATTGAAACTGATAAAAAAAATTAAAAAATCAGAATTGTAATATTAATAATCATCACCATCACCACATGTCTATTGGAGTAAGCAGAAAGAACATATTCCACATTCTTAGCATAAACATTTAGTATTGCATACTCTCCTATTATGAAGACTTTTCACTCTTCGATCTTTCAGAATTAGTTTAATTTTTATTCCACTTCCGTTGTATACAGAACATCCTGGTGGAGTTATTAATTAGTATGTGGCCATTTCTTGTAATCAACTAAAAATATGGAAGAGAGAATGAAGAAAATTGGGTATGGGCAGGAATGGACCCGTAATCCCTGAGTCAGGTCACACAGAGGCATCTTGCCAACTAATAATTGCCAGCCAGCCAGCCTGAGTCAGGTCACACAGAGGCATCTTACCAACTAACAATTGCCAGCCAGCCAGCCTGAGTCAGGTCACACAGAGGCATCTTGCCAACTAATAATTGCCAGCCAGCCGCCAGCCTGAGTCAGGTCACACAGAGGCATCTTGCCAACTAATAATTGCCAGCCAGCCGCCAGCCTGAGTCAGGTCACACAGAGGCATCTTGCCAACTAATAATTGCCAGCCAGCCGCCAGCCTGAGTCAGGTCACACAGAGGCATCTTGCCAACTAATAATTGCCAGCCAGGGAGGCAAACCTCACATGGTTAATACTCGTAGTATAAAATTACAACACTTCAAATTTCTCCATTGTTTTTCTATTGATTCTCTTCAATATTGAAAATTCTCACTGTAAGGGCATTTTCTTTTGCTCGAAAAGTTCAGTTTATGTTACTTCTATTCAGAAAACTTGAAGTCCATCTGTGAAATTATTTTTCACCAGTTCAAAATGTTTTTCAGAGTTGTTGCCATGTTGAGTTGGCTTCAATGATGACTGGCATTTTGAAGGTGTTACAGCCTCATCCAGAAGATCATATCGCAAAATATCACCAAAATATGGCTGCAATCCTTTCAAAATGTCACCCATCATTTAAGCCATCTCAACATGGTAATAATTTCAGAAAACATTTTAAACTGGTAAAAATCTTCGAACATATCTTATCATTTTTTATTGAACAAATCAATGAAGATCGACTATCAATACAAAAGAGTCCACCTTCCAGTAGAGCAAGACCGAGGAAAGTATGGTTAGATGAAGTGAATTATATGTTAAACTAATGAAATGTTAAAAGTCAGACAAATCATAGGAGTTGTATATGAAGATGTATGAATGTAGAAGAAGCGAAATGTGTGTTGTGATAGGAAAGTCTGAAGCTCTCTTATCTCTGTCTACCTCGACAGGAAAATGGCGTGATGGTATGTATGTATGTAATATTAGAAAAATAAATAAATGGAAATGTTCAGAAAGTGCAAATGTTACGAAAGCTCCTCCGGATTCCAGTCCAGTGAGTTATATCGAATTTCCATTTTTAGATAAACCGAGTCCACTTCTGCCAGTTCTCGTTCCGCCTGCCTCTGGGCCGTGTAAGTGGAGTGGAGGTGCGCGGGGGAGGGCTGGTGTTGGAGGGAGTGCAGCGCGGCCACGCACCCTCCTACCCCATGGGCCGGGCCGCTCCCCCTCGTGTCGGGCTCGTTTCCAACCAGAATAAGCTCTGGGTGAGTGCGCATGTTTTACTTACTTACCTTATTCCTAAAAGAAAATCCATTGACCCATTTGTATCACTAGTCTTTATATTGTGAAGACATTTTGTCGAATAGGACTACAATCGACATCTTTATGTTGTAACGATATCTTCCCTTGGTAAGTTTTCTGTGTTTTTTTTACCAAATATGTTTTTCTGAACATATGTACATAGATGCGGGGAAGTACTAACTTCCTATCCTTACACTTAATATATGAATATTTTAAATCTGACAATAATAGTGAGTTTGATCCCTGAACGATGCTGTATAAATTGTCCTTTTATTATTATTACAAATTATTTACAATTGGATGACAGAAGTTGCGACTTCTTTCTGGATATTAGGAAACACCTGAATATTCCACATATGGTCAATCGACTTTTATCATATTATGGTATCGAGAATACCAGTTAACATCAAGCGCAGCTTGTAGAACAATCATTCTATGGTATGGCTGTGAAAAAAATAAATCCAGTGATGTATAAAGCTTATATTGTGCTACAAGTACCCTCTAGAAGATATCCTATTGGTTTATCTGGAAAGTAATTTGGTAGGACAACATTTTTGTTGCTGACTTGATTCCCTTCATGCTAAATGTATATTATTATGTTAATTGTATTAATGCAAAGAGTTGGCAACGTGTAGAAAGAGAGAGAGAGAGGGTCTTTCAGTGCTGAATAGTGTACTACGAACAGTGAACTACGAGTAGCTTCAGCAGTGACATCTATGGGTTTATTTGTAGATGATCAGTGTTTAAGTGGGTAGAGTTAATATTAAATATGTGTTGGATTGTTCCAAACCAGTTCCAAAGGGGCTTACCGACATCTTAGATTACATGAGATGTTGGCCAATCCCTTTGGAGAAATGCTAGGATGCGATTGATAGTGTTGATCTGCCTCTTCAGGAGAATCCAGTGACGGCGGTGCTGGAGGAGGGGATGCGCAGCGGGCGGCAACTGGTGGTGGAGGGGCGCGTGCGCCTCCTGCCGCACTCCTTCTACCTCAACCTGCAATCATCCGTGCACCTCTACCCCCACCCTGACATTGCGCTGCACATCAACCCGCGCTTTGTGCGCACTTCCAAGCACGTCGTCGTATGGAACTCTTGGCAGAACGGTATACACCAATTTTCCATTACTTAATATCTTGCGAATATGTTGTTCTTCCGCATAGTAAGTACTCTTCGACATATCCGAATTGATAATTTAGACATGTTGAAGAGCATGGCCGGGAGACAATATTGTCATCGACCCTTCGCGTTGAGAAACAATGGTAGTAGGCACGGAATTAGCAGTTCAAAAGTACACACGTTGGTAATGTGAACAGGTAACAACACTCGCCACAGACATGGCGAGTCGTATATTATTACCAGACTGTGACCCAGTTTTTTTTTTGTATTATGAGGAAGGTCCGGTGTCTTACTAACTAGGCCACAGAGGTCAGTGTCAATATGTATAGATATATATAATTTTTAGATGTTTGCACTGTTAGGATAACAGAGAAGATATTCTTAGGCTTTTTTCTATCCTGTATCAGACTACATTTAAAAGAAACAGTTGATACATATTTATATGGAATTAATTTTTTGCAACTTACGGGGATCCACCAAAATCATTCTGATCCAATAATGAAGGTACAAAAAGTATATTTTAAAAGCTATTCTACGAGTAAGTAGACCATTTATGCTCCCAACTAAGTACAATAGTTTTTGAAATTTGAAAGAGTTAATATAAGGTTAATTTAATAATCAAGTAGTTAATTTTGTCTATGGTGTGGTGTGGTGACACAGATTATATTAGAATCGGTGGCCATGGTTTAACGGTTAGCATTTGTGCAAACGGGCGCCTCCGGTTCAATTTAATAATCAAGTAGTTAATTTTGTCTATTGTGTGGTGACACAGATTATCTTAGAATCGGTGGCCATGGTTTAACGGTTAGCATTTGTGCAAACGGGTGCCTCCGGTTCAATTCCTGGCGGATTCCCTTCTCGGATTGTTTTATCAGGTCTGTACCGATAAAACCGGAATTTGCTCATAGATGGCTCTAGTTGTCAATGTAGTGACTGTCAAACCGCGTCATTGGCGCCTTTTTCTTGTGTTTTCATTTGTCAAAGACTTTTAACTCACAACAATACAAGTTTAATACAACTAGATATGTTTTCATAGCGTTGAACACGTCTGTTTTTTTGCCTGAAAACTACGATTTGCGTGCACCATCGCACATAGCAAAACCGATCAAGGAAACGATTGAGGCATTTAGTTGGCAAATACTTTCGCATGCGACTTACTCACCAGATTTGGCTCCATCCGATTACTACTTATTTGCATCGATGGGACACGCACTTGCTGAGCAGCGCTTCACTTCTTACGAAAATGACTCGATGATTGGTTTGCCTCAAAAGAGCAACAGTTTTTTGGAGTACCATCCACAAATTGCCAGATGGGCAATACTTTGAATAAAATATTTTTTACCATTTTCATACAATAAATGTGTATTTTCTATACAAAAAATCCGGTTTCATAGGTACAGACCTATGTATTCTTAGACCATTTTACATCTGAATCCATAAATTCTTATAAAACCGTTAAGCAACGTAAAAAAACCCCACCATGTGAAAAACTGCCAAATGAAAGGCTGCAGTAGATTAAACCTGCCGATCATCAGTCATCAATCATCTTGGAAGTCTAATCTGGCAAGAATGTGCATTTGGTGAAATGCAACAGCTTGCATACAAGAAATCAATACATGCACAATCGTCTTCCATCTGCAGGATGGCTGACAATCATACTTGACAATGAGGAATCCGCCTATAATCATACGTATGCGAGATGTATGGATGTGGATAAGGCAGGAGCCGTGTACATGGATAGAAAGGTGTGTCCTCTCTGCCTACTCCAAAAGGAACATAGTGTGATGTGTTTTTACCTGCTCAACAAGAATCTAAAAAAGGATGACTTCTACTCGTTATAAGACATTGATCTTTAAAAGATTAATTTTTTACCTGGGTATGGATAATGTTAAGCAAAAAAAAAATTGTTTCGGCTTAATATGAATGACTCATGGAAAAGAGCTTAAAAGAACCTCGGATGCGTTGTTGGATAACTTGTGGCAAAGGAAATCTGATACTCGTAGCTCTTCTCGTATTGTGAAAATGACAATTGTCAGATTTAACTAACAACGAAATGACAGTTCATCACCATCATCGAGAATGTTCGACCCGCTATCGTGCCCATTTAGGAAGATTTAACTAACAACGAAATGACAGTTCATCACCGAGAATGTTGGATCTGCTATCGTGTCCAGTTAGGAAGATTTCAATTAATTTACATTTTTCTACATCTTACAAATGTAGCAAAAAATCAATTCACACACACACAGGTCTCGTTCATATGTACATAAGTTGAAATGTCAATCTTGCTCAGACTCTAGGGACAGTTTATCTACAAGTTGTAATATCAATCTTGTTCAGGCAATTCACGACTACAGTTCAAATTTGTCAAAAGGGAGATTGCGACTTGTAGGCAAACTGTCCTTCAATGTGCTTCAATCCCAGAAGGATGTGACAGTAGTCCTGGTGATTATTATCAATATGAACAAGAAGTTATTTCTTCATTTATTCAATCGATTGTTCCAAATTGATCCGATAAGGCCGAGTATTGTGGGGTGTGCAGTTGTAGGAAGCACTTGAAGACAACCCTTTTTGGGAGGTCTTATCGAGATTTCTGATCATATATGAACAGTACACTATTACCTTAAGCTAAATGTGTTACTATCACATATTGAAAAATCTACAAAGGTTTCTTTGTAGTCTGTTTTCACTCGGTATGTTTTCTGCGGTTTTCTTACCAAATATGTTTTTCTGAACGTATGCAGATGTGGAGAAGTATCTAATCTAATGGCTGCGGTCACTACTTTACTATCCTTACACTCAAATTATAAATCCTAATATAGTAAGAAAAATAAATGCAAACTAGTATTACTCGTAATATTTATAGTGTAGTCGATATTAAAATAAAACTTGGAATGAATTTTCTTCATGAAATATTTGAGTGGCTACAGTTTTAAGACTAACGCCACGCCACACTTTCGATGATCACATTGCTGAATTTATATGATGCCATTTACCACAGTCTTTACAGGCACATCAGTTCAGTCGGCGTCTAATCAGCGCGTAGTTATTTCGAGCACAGTCCTCTATCTGATGCAATTGATCCATTAGGAAATTATTTACTACGAGTATAGTATAATGTATTTTGTACAATGATGAGAACCGAATAATCAAATAAGATGTTTCCGTAATTATCTGTCCATTCCTGGAATGTGTGGAGTGATCCGTTTAGTAACTAATAATTGAAATACATACTTCATAGCAGAAGGAGGTGTCGAAAATGCTCACTTTCGTCTACTTGACATTCCATTTTGAAGGCTTGTAATCAAATAAAATAATATATGTAACGTAAAAGCAAACACAATATCTTGTAGAGCAGAAAATTTTCTTTCGAATGACGTACAACCTTTACCATTTTGTTTTTCTTTTGGTGCTCATTTTTAAATTTGAAAAAAACGGACAAAACTTATGTTAACACCCAATAATATGTTGTATGTTTTAAGGGATACTACGCATGTCTGCTCAGATATAAAATATTGTCGTAATTCTGTCCATATACTCCCTATTCTATGTTATATCTATTGGGAGACAATACTAATCATGAGAGTTTACCGCTGAACAAACAATAGTTTGAAGAAGAGTCCCAATTTCAAGTGAACCATCTTGTAATAGCGGTTATTGGAAAGGCACAGTCCTGAGAGTTTAATGTGCGAGTACTGTTGCACTCCAGCAGTCTAAACATTTCTTAGCTAATGTTGATCTGGACCAAAAGTATGAATTGTAAGGTTATTGGCATTCTTCACTCTATTTCTGACCACGTATGAGACTATCTCTGCACCCGGTCTGCTGTCGGGGACAGGTGAGTTCCTTACAAACACCATTAAAACTGATTAGCAGTTACATCCAGGCGTGTACAATCTGTTAATGTTGTAACGCTACATCCCGCTATTTGTAAAATTGCAAAATGAATGGGATGTAATGTCGCGAATGTAATATCCGTTTAATAGATGGATAATGATAAGTTTGTGATTCAGGGAGCTGGGGCAACGAGGAGAGGAGCGAATCCAGTCAGTTCACGCCGGGTGCCCCCTTCCAGCTGCGCATCCAGTGTGAGGACGGGCATTTCTGCGTGTGGGAGCGGAACAACATGATTGGTATTTTCCACTTCCGCATACACCCCCAGTGCGTCCGCGCAGTGCACCTCGCAGGGGACGTGCTCCTGCACGATCTGTACCTGAGCGACGCGCCGCCCTGCTCCCTGCCGCAGGAGGAGGACCAATGAGAATTAAACTACCGCTCAACATAATGTAACAATTTATTCCAAACATTTATTTATGGTTAGAATATAAAACAAAACATGTTTATTAACATAGATAGTATATACAAGAAATTAAGCTAGAGACACCGAGACGGAGACACGTCGCCTCCGGGTGCCGGGGCACGCCCCCTCGCCCTCGGAGGCTGCGGTGATCCTGTCCACTGTGTAGAAGGAAATGCACTTGTTGATGATGTACATGAGACTGATGTAGGTGTTAGCTTTTGTTATTGACAATAATATAGATATAGGGTGAACGTTTGTTTGGTCACAAGTGTTCTTGTCCAAAGTATCTGTAGCTGAATTCCTTTTTATCTTTGGTTTCCAAACGATTATTGTTACGGTGAATACATTACTTTGTTTTATTATATTTGCTACCACACAGTAAAACCATGCATCATTGTGACAAACATATTACATAAGATACTTATTGTTCAAGTAAATATACAATACACAATACTATATATATATATATATACGAGTGAGTATATTGTTTACGCTTAGAAGATAAATACATTAGAAGTGTGTGTGTATTTAGCAAAATATGGCGGCTGGAATTGAACATTTTAAGAAGGTAGAGTGCTTGCTAAAAAGAAGCTATCCAAAGAGCAAGAGCTTGCCGGCGCTTTACGTGTATGTTAATGTAAGTGCATTACATGACATGTACTACGATAATTTGTCACCTCAATATGGCAAGTGTTGAATTACTCGTGCAAGGCTAATTCCATTAAGCCAAGCGATATTTACCAACAAATACAATACAATAAATATAAAATTATATTATACTACGTATTGATATATACAATACAATACTATATAACTCTTAAGTCACTTAGTGCGCGTGTCCCATAAATACAATACAGATAATACAAGAGTATTTATTGTTAAATCTGAATTGCAACTTTATCATGAAATAAATATTTGCCGTTGACCACTATTTATTATTTCTCCAGACATTAAAAGATGATCCGATACTCGAACGTGTCGTTCCCACTTCCCGAGACTCTCCCGCTGCTGAGATGCCGGCACCACTCGAGAGCTGCACAAATATTGCTTGTTTGTGCAGCTCTCTATCTATTGCCCGTATGGAATTAAACTGCATTTAATCCACCACAACTCGCTTCATTCAATTCAATATGGAAGATGAATATTTCATTCTTGTAATGATGAAGATTACATTTTTTATGGGTTGAAGTTAAATTTTTTTTTTCTACAAAATGCTCGAGACGTTGATTTTTGAACTGGTTTCAATGTTGTGTATCTTGCGAAACATTTCATACAGACATACTTAACAAGAAAATGAAATATCAATATGGCGTAACTCTAAATGGACAATCTGTTTTCTCCATAATATGGTATTCTTTTCATAAGGTGATACTTTAAAACTATTCATAATACAAATAGAAACATTTTCAACCTTTTTTGTGAATTGAACTGTCGCTTTAGTAATGAACTCTCGTCTCATTGCATCGCAAAAATGGCAGAATATGAATTTTCCAGTAAAGCGTCCCAGGAACACAGGTGATGTGTGTGATGATGACTCTCTCTACCAGTGGAGGAGTATAATATGCACCTCCCAAAGTGACAAAATGAGGCGGCCAAGATATTTTATCAAACATATAATAGTAGTATTTTCAATATAATAACATGTACTCAGCAGCAGTACTTATTGTTGTTATTTTGGTGAAGATGGTATTGTTGTATATAGTAATAAATAATATTCCGTACAGAATAATGCCAGAGCTGTAATAATCACGCACTGCGAGTTGTTTCTCTTATTTCTGGCTAAGAATGGTACAACAGAGTATATGAGAGGTACTTCTGACTTCTGGATCAATACTTCAAAGTTAAATCATTTCAATATTTGGATGGTGCTCCACTTAAGGTGAGGTGATGTACTTGGCTGTTTCCTACCAATTAATTATCTTTATATAATATTAACAATTCATTATATTTTCATAAAATATAAACAAAACAATCATTTGGTATAAAAAAATATATGTATGTCTTATAAAGATATCTCAAAGTAAGGAATCGGGAAGAACATGAATAATACAGATAGGTATTGGACTTCAACTAGAACTAGGGATGGCGGACGTTATTCACTCGGTGCCGAGGTCCGAACGCTGTTTCTCGCGCCGGGCCGGGGCTCCTTCCGTTTGCCGATGGACGCTGTCATCCCACCCGGCCGTGTGCATTGCGACATGCGCACGCACCGATCTTGCTCAGCACTGAATGAATGAGGCTCCGACAGTGTGACATTAGTTGACAGGACAGGACAAGCGTAAGCGGGCCTTAAGTAGCTCCTGAGCAGAATAAGCCGCTCGCTGTGTGTACTAATGTTTTACTTACATTTACTCGTACACATCGTGCAATCTCAAATTTGGACTAATTTTCAGATAGGGCAGTACCTGTCACACTACTGTACAGATAGGGCAGTAAGTCGGTTTATATATTTTGGCTCATGGCTTACTTCCAGCTCGCATACCGACAATATCGAGAGTAAGTTGATACTTCTGTACTGCACGGTACAGATTCCACTCCAATGGTATATTCTTAGAAAAATAACTTGTGTTAGCTTTTGTAGACGCATATGCCTTTTTTAAATTCCACTCAGGGCGGAGGAGCTCCACCCCATTCCGGAAATCTTCTCTCTTTGTTTGAAGATTGAACTGATAAAATTACAGTTGTCAACGCAACATTGTCAAAAATGTTTAAAAAATCAGAAACATGTAATAAAACAAAAAGGAAAGAATGAAAGGAGCCATTCCCATTCCCCAATATGGGAAGTGCCCACTCGGTGTGCGAGAGTAAAGGCAACTCATGAAGGGGGGCGTACGAAGCTCAGCAAGTACGCTACGAATATGTAATAATGACACCACTTTACTTTCCATTCACTCTGTATTTGTTCAACTTTCACTTAAATAGGTATATTCTAAATGGCAATACACAGAGAATTCTCAAGGAGAATAAAATGCTTACACAATAATAATTATACTCAGCTACCGATGAATTTCTTAAAAACATAAAATAAAGTAAATAACATTTAGTGCCTAACCCGAGTCAAAATGATTTACAATAACATCCTAAACATCATTTTTAAATATAATATAATAATTCAAAATGGCGCTAAGACTACAAAACTAAAACATTTGTGGGAGAAGAAAATGCAAATATGGAGTATTTGGTACGCGGACATTATGTATTACGCAGAGTCGGTACGTCATGTCCCCCCCCCCGTCCGTCCCCCCGCATAGAGATAACTCGGGCGGGGACCCCCTCGCATACAGACTTCTCAGCTTACTTGCAAATCTTCAGCTGCATAATTCCACAATACATGCGGATAACAATATCATTAAAGAGAGAGGAGTCGTGCGAGGCGGTAAGAAGAGCAGCGAGGGGCCATTCCCGTTTCTTGGTCGGATGCCACTTTTCATAATTCAATATTGCAGATTTAGAGAACCCATGACGCTGTCAAACAATAAGATATAGTGGTGTAGTGTGGATGGAGAGGCGCCTTAGTTGGAAGGGACAGCCTCGTGAGGCGCGGGCAGCTTCTCCCAGGAAGGCTTCACGTCCCAGATTTCCGTGGCGTAGTCGTAGATGGTCCTGTCGCTGGAGAACTTGCCCGAGGAAGCGATGTTGTGGATGCACATTTCGGCCCACTTGGTAGAATTCTGAGAAAGACAAAGCGACTGTTGAAATTTTTAATTATAAAATAAAAATGTTTCCTAACAAATTCTTAAACTCCAAGCAACCTTGCGGATGAGTTGTCCAGGAATGTGAATTGTCCCAGGAATATAATTTCATCTAACCTGGACAAGCCGATTCCAGGCGGATGTGAATCCAACACTCTATGCTGTCTATAAGTGGTGACTGTCTGCTGTCTTACGAAATTGATTAGGGCAATCGGATAGATATGGGCCGCGTAAAATGATGTCCCCATCTGGCCATCAGGAGCGGCTGATATTATAAGAAACTGGGTATTCACTAATATTTTTGAAAATTGTGGTTTTACATTAGTCCTATATATTATCCACGGACATCCATAGTCACAATCAAATTAACTATCATATCGGTGAGCAGGTATGTATTTTGTTAAAGAAGTTATGTATTATATATTGTTTGCTAAGGATATGGCATTTCCTCGCACACCCACCCGCTCTTAACAGATATATATAAATATTTATGTTCTGGGGAACAATTTAGCTTTCAAGAGGATAAAGGACCGCACCTGGTAAACCTGGCTGACGTGGTCCTGCATCTTGATGTAGGCGTCAAAGTCGGCCAGCAGCAGGAAGCGGTCGTACTTAAGCAGAATGTCAGTGAGGTCGCGGAACTGGTCCGGGCAGCCAGGGCTGAAGAAGCCACCCTGGATCTGGTCGATGCACTGCCGCACCTCGGGGTTACGCTCGTAGTACTCGTAGGCGTTATAACCGCGTCGCTTGAGCGCCTCCACTTCTTCCACGGTCATGCCGAAGATGAACATGTTCTCTTCGCCCATCTCCTCCGCCATCTCCACGTTAGCTCCGTCCAGCGTGCCGATGGTCAGGGCGCCGTTCAGCATGAACTTCATGTTGCCTGCAACACCACAGAACAGTATATTATAAGTAGAGAGCGCGCAGCGAGAGACACTCGGGAGTACAGCTACGCTACATAGTATAGGGATCTTGGCTATTTTACATTACATTACATTACCCGATATATTATCTTCTCAGAAATGTATTCCGTTCCATTAGTCGGTTTTATCTATTGCGTGAGTGAACTTCCTAGAGATTATGACGAGATGTTTCCGAATCAAACAAATAATTCAAGAATTAAACCTAAATGTTTGGTTGTTTTTCACAAAATTCTAACATAAAGAAAGTTATTAAAAAATATCAATTTGTCTGATTATAGAATAGAATACTAGGAAAGTAGTTAGTTGTTTTGTGTCCCAGACTATTTAGTTAGAGTTGCGATGCTCGTAAAACTCATTCAGAGACTAGAGGATGATTTATTCACAAAGAATAAATGATAAAATATTGTTATTTTGGACCCAGACTTTAAATCTAGAACACATCTCGAGAATTGTTTCTTAATTAATCCAAATTAAGATTAACGCTTGATAACCCCATCGTGCCATTAACTCGCTGACACAGATACGGGTATGATGTGTATATATGTACGAGTATATGTATATACTGTGAGATAGGTGTGACACCGATTGAAATTTTTTGCGGAGGAGGTAATAAGATAAGAAAGTGGCTCACCGGTTCCCGAGGCCTCGGTGCCGGCTGTAGAGATCTGCTGGGAGAGGTCAGCTGCGGGGATGATCTGCTCGGCCAGCGTGACGCGATAGTTCTCCAGGTATACCACCTTGAGGCGGTCACCCACCACAGGGTCCGAGTTAACGGTGCGCGCCACGGAACAGATGAGGCGGATGATCTGCTTGGCCGTGTGGTAGCCAGGCGCGGCCTTGCCCCCGATCATGACGGTGCGTGGGCAATGGTTGCCGTTGGGATCGCGCTTGATGCGATTGTACATGGTTATTATGTGCAAGCAGTTGAGCAGCTGCCTCTTATACTCGTGGATGCGCTTCACTTGGATGTCGAACATGGAGGCCGGGTTGACGCGCACGCCATAGTCCTTCTCCAGCATGGCGGCCAGGCGCAGCTTGTTCTCCTGCTTGACTGTCATGACGGCGCGCTGGAAGCCCGTGTCCTTGGCCCACTGCTTCAGCTGTGCCAGCTGTTCCAGGTGCACAGTCCAGTCTTCGCCGATCTTCTCGCAGATGAGATCAGACAGGCCCGGGTTGCACAGCAAAAGCCAGCGGCGCGGAGTGATGCCGTTAGTTTTGTTTTGGAATTTCTCGGGACACATCTCGTAGAAGTCTTTAAACAAGTCAGCTTTGATTATCTCAGAGTGCAGGCGGGCGACCCCGTTGACGGCGTGCGAGCCCACCAGGCTGAGGTGGGCCATGTTCACCCTCTTTTCCCCGTCTTCTTCAATCAGGGACATGCGGCGCATGCGGTCAAAGTCTCCAGGCCACTTCTTGATAACATCCTGCATGTGCAGGTGGTTAATCTGATAAATGATTTGCATGTGGCGCGGCAGAATGCTCTCCATCATGGAGACAGGCCAGCGCTCCAGCGCCTCGGGCAGCACCGTGTGGTTGGTGTATGCGCAGGTGGCCACAGTTATGCGCCAAGCATCATCCCAGGGCAGCCCCTCCACATCCATGAGCACGCGCATCAGTTCTGCCACGGCTAGCGAGGGGTGCGTGTCATTAAGCTGGATGGCTACCTTCTCAGGGAAGGTGGCAAACGATGTTCGGATGGGTTCGCGGGATCCGAATTTGGAAGACTTGAAACGACGGATGATGTCCTAGAAATAATTATAAAGGGTAAAGTATACTTATATACTACACTACCTAAGTACATACTTTTGCAGACTGTGCCTACCTACATGGTATACCTAGATTTGCCTTCATGGGTCATTTAATTGAAACGAGTATCTGTTAAGAATGTCTGTAAGTTTGATGCGGATTCCCGAATAGTGATAAGAATATAATGGGTATAATTTGAAATCTAAACATGGCACAATTGTTTTGAAAAGTTATCAAGTGTTGTGGCAAATGAGTCCCAATTGGAAAAATTATGAAAGATCAAAAGTGGAGGATTTTGCTGCTAAAGTAGGATGTTCCAGTTCTAAAAAGGGATATTGAAAGGCTTGCTGTGGTGGAATAAAAGTTAATAGAAGCACTTAAACAAGATAGTAAGTTTGGTTCCTAATTGAATATTCATCTTAACTTTGATGTATAAACAAAAGATGTATAAAAAAGTCCGTATTAGAAGTTGAGGTACGGATGTGAAGTAAAATTGGACGCACCTGTAGTGTGGCAGCTACCATGAAGTACTCCTGCTTGAGGCGCAGCTCCTTGCCCTCGAAAAAGTTGTCATTAGGGTATAGCACTCTGCTGATGTTCTCCGCCTGGTTGCGGTCCAGCACCGCTTGGATGTAGTCTCCGTCATTGACTGTACACACACACACACACACACAATGCATCATTTACTATATTCGAATATTTATTTTTATTTAATAATAATAATAATACAAGGAAAATTTATATAGCGCCATTTATCAATTTGAATGGCGATGGATAATGACAATCTTAGAGCAGGTGCACAGAGCCACTGCACTGCAATACTTTCTAGTTGAGGTGTGTGATGTACCGTACCTTCGGCAATATAATATGTCGGTTGAATAGTACACAATAGTACCATTTTCATCTGCACACATTACTCAGATTTTTCTAAATTGGATCTTAGTATTTTGCAAGCAAATTATGGAATTGAAAGCTTTTAGACCATTTCTAATGAAAGGTATTGGTATTTTGTGCCCATTCATGGCAAAGGAAAAGGAGAAACATCCCAAATAGTAGCGAGTGAATGTAACAAGAAAAAGTGGACTCACAGAATTTGAGATTGAAGTCGACGGGGCTCTTCGCAGACCACAGTCTGAGAGTGTTGACTACGTTGTTGCGGTAGCCAGGGATGGGACTGTCGTACGGCATGGCGAACACCACCTGGTGACACGGGAATACATAAGTTAGGTTAAGTAACAACCCACTAATGGGCAGTCATCAAGCAGTTTATTCACCATCTTATAGAAACATATGTTCAAAATCATCTACTCTCCTTGAAACATTTTGATATTTCATTTTGGTATGTCTGAATGATTGATGTGTTTTTCTGTGTTCTTAATTTATTGAAAAGATAAAATATCAACACAATGCAGAACAAGAACACATACGGCAACGGCACATGAAATCAATCACCAATGTATGGCACAACACTAAAAGAAAAAAATATTCAAATACAAAATTACTTCTATTACAAAATAAAAACAATTCGGACAAAATAAAAATGGAATAACCAGTCTCGCAGCTAAGATCCAAGATTGAGAACAACATTTGAAGAGTAAAACTCATAAACCACATAACCATATTTTGATTATTTTTTTATGGAAAAACAGTCTTATCAACAAGCGATAATATACCCACAAATGGCATATACGTGAATTCAAACTAAAAGTGCTTCTGTTTTACAAAGATGTCACTGGGCACATTTCCACAAGCAGTTTACTCAAATACCGCCCAGTTTTTTTCTTATAACTCTTTATGTATATTTTGGCTCTCGAGTGGTTTATGATTTTTACTCTTGATTTATGTACTCGTACATGAAAGTATCCACCAAACCAGACATGGAGTAATCTCACGCAAAGTGCAACTGTCGGGTTTGGATTGTTCGATTGTTATGACATCATTTATGTACTCGTACATTAAAGTATCCACCAAACCAGACATGGAGTAATCTCTCACGCAAGGTGCAACTGTCATGTTTGGATTGTTCAATTGTTATGACATCATTTATGTACTCGTACATGAAAGTATCCACCAAACCAGACATGGAGTAATCTCACGCAAGGTGCAACTGTCGGGTTTGGATTGTTCGATTGTTATGACATCATTTATGTACTCGTACATTAAAGTATCCACCAAACCAGACATGGAGTAATCTCTCACGCAAGGTGCAACTGTCATGTTTGGATTGTTCAATTGTTATGACATCATTTATGTACTCGTACATGAAAGTATCCACCAAACCAGACACGGAGTAATCTCACGCAAGGTGCAACTGTCGTGTTTGGATTGTTCAATTGTTATGACATCATTTATGTACTCGTACATGAAAGTATCCACCAAACCAGACATGGAGTAATCTCACGCAAGGTGCAACTGTCGGGTTTGGATTGTTCGATTGTTATGACATCATTTATGTACTCGTACATTAAAGTATCCACCAAACCAGACATGGAGTAATCTCTCACGCAAGGTGCAACTGTCATGTTTGGATTGTTCAATTGTTATGACATCATTTATGTACTCGTACATGAAAGTATCCACCAAACCAGACATGGAGTAATCTCACGCAAGGTGCAACTGTCGGGTTTGGATTGTTCGATTGTTATGACATCATTTATGTACTCGTACATTAAAGTATCCACCAAACCAGACATGGAGTAATCTCTCACGCAAGGTGCAACTGTCATGTTTGGATTGTTCAATTGTTATGACATCATTTATGTACTCGTACATGAAAGTATCCACCAAACCAGACACGGAGTAATCTCACGCAAGGTGCAACTGTCGTGTTTGGATTGTTCAATTGTTATGACATCATTTATGTACTCGTACATGAAAGTATCCACCAAACCAGACATGGAGTAATCTCACGCAAGGTGCAACTGTCGGGTTTGGATTGTTCGATTGTTATGACATCATTTATGTACTCGTACATTAAAGTATCCACCAAACCAGACATGGAGTAATCTCTCACGCAAGGTGCAACTGTCATGTTTGGATTGTTCAATTGTTATGACATCATTTATGTACTCGTACATGAAAGTATCCACCAAACCAGACACGGAGTAATCTCACGCAAGGTGCAACTGTCGTGTTTGGATTGTTCAATTGTTATGACATCATTTATGTACTCGTACATGAAAGTATCCACCAAACCAGACATGGAGTAATCTCACGCAAGGTGCAACTGTCATGTTTGGATTGTTCAATTGTTATGACATCATTTATGTACTCGTACATGAAAGTATCCACCAAACCAGACACGGAGTAATCTCACGCAAGGTGCAACTGTCGTGTTTGGATTGTTCAATTGTTATGACATCATTTTGAATTAATAAACAAAATTTTCCACGTGCTTCTCTCAATTCTGCCTTAAACGGTATCATTAGAATTACTTCCCTCTTTTTAGTATCAAATGGAAACATCCAAAGACAAACTGAGTGATGAGATACATTTTATTGATTATTGCACCAGTTGTAAGGCATTACCTGCGTGTCCACCCACTTGTGGCCCTGCGGCGTCTCCTCAACGCGACCGTAGAAGTTGACGGGCAGCATGAACTCGGGCCGTGCCTTCTCCCACGGGTTGCCGTAGCGCAGCCAGTCGTCCGGCTCTTCTGTCTGCTCGCCGTTCTTGATCTTTTGAGCAAAGATGCCGTACTCGTACCTTATGCCTGGAACAGTCACCTTTATGAACTATACATAAATACTTAAGAGTATTCATTGTTTCATCCGACTATTGCTTGCGGCGAATCCTTTAAGAGATCAAATTATCAAACAGATTAACAAAAACATTTGAAGCCATAAACGGCATTACATTTGTTTTGTCCAAGAATCATTGTATGAATTCAAGTACCAATATGATATGTGATGTTTGCAATTGTATGAATTAAAGTACCAATATGATATGTGATGTTTGCAATTGATGGATCATCAACAGTGCCTGGACAAGAATACTCCTAGTTATTAGTTCAAACACTCTGATGCTATAACAAAATAAATCTACATTTATATACTTGGTAATATGAGTTCCAACACTTCAATTTAGCTCAATAAATATTGAATTTATAGCCCTTCGAGCCTGTATGGTATATATTAAAAGCATAACTGTATTGAATATTAAAAGTTGTCAAATCTCAAAAGAGGCTGTAGCTCAAACTTATAAAACACTATACTATATGCACGTATACGTATAAATACTGTAACATGGCGGCAGTCAGCTTTCAACAGTCAGAGACAGCTGATAGAAACCGTTATTTTTGAATAAATGAACATTTCAATAAAAAATATTGCACTTAAAAATAACAAACTCCACAATTCACAATCACAAGACATAAGTCCCATATGACACTTCCCCCTTTGCAAGAAGCAACTCACTTTCTGACACACCATAATCTAAAAAGAAAATTAACTAAATTAATTAATTAATTAACTAAAGGTCCGACACTGCGGATGAAGGAAAAGTAAACTGTTCAAGGCCTGAGCAGGATTTAAACAGTTGCCATAAACTTCTAGTTATTTACAAAAAGGAATGTGAAACTATTCTGTAACACTACTTAATCTGTGTAGCCAATCGGTAAATGTATGTTATGTAAGGTTAATATATAGTAATAAGAGTAATATACCATTTTTGAACTTTTGAATAGGACCACAGAATGTGATTTGTCAATTGATATATTATATGTTAGGTCGCTAGTAGTGGATAAAGCGACAAGATCACAATCAAAGGTGCAGGGGAAGACTACCACCATTATTGCTGGTCTACTACAATAATAAGGAATGGAAGGGACAGGCGACAGGTGTATACTGACCATATCCGTAGGCAGCCATGCCCAGAGTGGCCATGGAGTCCAGGAAGCAGGCGGCAAGGCGGCCCAGCCCTCCATTGCCTAGTCCCGCATCCTCCTCTAGCGACTCCAGCTCTTCGATGTCCAGGCCCAGCTGGTACAGCGCCTCGTCACACGCTCCCTGGATGCCCAGGTTCACCATGGTGTTCTGCAGTGAGCGGCCCATGTAGTACTCCAGAGACAGATAGTAGACGCGCTGTAACACACCCCCGACACTTTGTTTACTCTACGCTCTGTACATTGTATCATGCTATACTACCGTAGTCTACCAGCCAGCGTCTACCAACCTGACAAGCTTTGTTCAATGTGAGCAGTTTGAATAAGACATTTGTTATTCAAACTGCTCATTGAACTAACATAACATCACTCTAAGTTCCACAGCCCGTCACTCCATGTGAAGCCAACAATGCGTGTCTCCCAGTCTTAATACCAGGTAGGATGGATGTCAAATTTATAAATTACCCCTTATGGACAATAAAACAGCGCAGCTGTTAGGCAGGATCAGGAGGAATACCTTTCCAAAATCACTTCCTGCGCCTTGCCTTTATTGGTGTGGTTATAGGGTGCTGCTGCGTCTGAAGACGAATCATTTCATAAGTCACATAGTAGTACCACCTGACACTCTGATCATCTATATCTTGGGCTCTCGGAATATTAACATTTAAACTACCATATAAAGCAAAATAGGCAAGAAGCAGGCACCTAATAGCCACCGCCATCAGTACTAATTCTAATGAGCAACTCATTCCTGAGACCCCCCATTCTTGGCAACTGTGACACCCGAATACTTCAATTGATGTGCAGAGGAGTGTCTTTATGAGTATTAGGGCATGGGTCGCTACACATCAACTCCATCTTCCTCTTATCTGTACAAAGGTCATACGGATGCATTAAGTCAATATTATTGAGAAACAGTGGTGGAGATCTTACTGTCTATGGGTGGTCGGTAATGCTGAAAAATAGAATTCTCAATGTTTATGTATCATACGTGTAAATCTATTTTGAGTGCGGTTATTTTTAGTTTGTGATTTAATGTTCTTTTCAGTGATGAGAGTATTTCATTGACACAAGTGATAAGCTGGTTGACTTAAGCCGGCCAGCAGGTCTACGGTATATGAGCATAAAAATTAAGCATGATGGGGGAAGGGGAATGTTTTTAATATATATATATATTGAAGTGTATCTCTTTAAACTGTTCTTTTGTTATTCTTATATATTTCGTTATCATGTAAATAAAATATAAAGTAATGCAGGTGCAGGTGTAGGGGCCATGAATATTATAATATTGGGTCCTTACATGTGAAATTGGCGTTTTGTTTAGGAGGAACATAAAGTTGATTTTTTTTTAATATAATATATTTATTTAATCAAAGTATGTACCATTGCTATCTATGCACTTTTGCCATCTCATAGGTAGTTCATCGATCCCTTTACTAAAAAAACCATTCGGACGGGAATCAATAAAATCTTTGAAGTCGGTTTGGACTGCCCCATCGGAGTTGAATTTTTTCCCTTGCAAGAAGTTATCCAAATTTCGAAAAAAATAGTAATCTGTTGGGGCAAGGTCCGGAGAGTACGGTGGATGTCTTAGACATTCCAATTAAAGCTCTTCTAATTTGGTAGCCGTCTGTTGTGCAGTGTGTGGTCTAGCGTTATCATGAAGCAGCAGTGGCCTAGAGCGATTAACCAGCCTCGGTTGTTTAGCAGCTAGCTTTTCCATCATGGTTTGCAGTTGCTGACAATAGACATCTGCCGTAATCGTCTGGCCAGATTTAAGAAAGCTGTAGTGAACGACACCAGCACTAGTCCACCAAACGCTCACAAGTAACTTTTTTGGAGTCAATTTTCGCTTGGGGCATGGTTTGGCTGGTTCGGCAGGGTTCAGCCATTGCGATGAGCGCTTCCGATTATCATACAGGATCCACTTTTCATCACAGGTAATTATTCGATTCAAAATCCCTTCATTATTGTGCCGGTTGAGTAATGCAACGCAGCAGTCAACGCGCGTTTGTTGATTTGCTTCACTCAATTCGTGAGGTACCCACCTTTCAAGCTTTTTCACCTTCCCAATTTGCTTCAAGTGGATTAAAACAGTTTTATCACTAACACCGCAGCCTACAGCTAACTCGGACGTGGTTTGCGATGGATCCGCTTCCACAATAGCCTTCAATTCTTCATTATCAACTTTTTCCACGGGGCTTGTTCTGCAGGTCGAAATTTCCAGAACGAAAACGTTGGAACCAAAAACGCACTGTGTTTTCTTTTGCGGCACCGTCGCCATACACATCATTAATCCTTCGAGCCGTTTCTGCAGCACTGGTGCCACGGTGGAACTCGTACTCGTAAATAACGCGATATTTCAAGTTTTCCATTTTGTAAACTGAGTGACGCAAAGAAAAAAAACAATTGAGGAAAAAACAAATGAATTATAATTTTCGAAACACAAATACTTGAGTAAATAGCTGTATAAATTTGAATTTGAAATTCTTAACCAAAGAGAAGATATTTGAGATCAAAGTTGCCAGTACGGCAAAACGCCGGTTTCGTATGTGGGGACCTAATATAATACATTTCAATGACTGTTTCAGTTACTTTACGTAATGTTTTAATATAACCAATGCAAAAGACTGTAGTCGAGTCCTAGTCGCGGTAGGATATTGTTTCTTTAACTTGTATTTAATTGTATGTGTTTGTGAAGGGAGAACTAATGTGACCTATATTCAAAGACTTTAGTCGAGTCCGAGTCCTAGTCCTAGTTACGGTAGGATATTGTTTAACTTGTATTTAATTGTATGTGTTTGTGAAGGGAGAACTAATGTGACCTATATTCAAAGACTTTAGTCGAGTCCGAGTCCTAGTCCTAGTTACGGTAGGATATTGTTTAACTTGTATTTAATTGTATGTGTTTGTGAAGGGAGAACTAATGTGACCTATATTCAAAGACTGTAGTCGAGTCAGAGTCCTAGTCCTAGTCACGGTAGGATATTGTTTAACTTGTATTTAATTGTATGTGTTTGTGAAGGGAGAACTAATGTGACCTATATTCAAAGACTTTAGTCGAGTCTGAGTCCTAGTCACGGTAGGATATTGTTTAACTTGTATTTAATTGTATGTGTTTGTGAAGGGAGAACTAATGTGACCTATATTAAAAGACTGTAGTCGAGTCAGAGTCCTAGTCCTAGTCACGGTAGGATATTGTTTAACTTGTATTTAATTGTATGTGTTTGTGAAGGGAGAACTAATGTGACCTATATTAAAAGACTGTAGTCGAGTCAGAGTCCTAGTCCTAGTCACGGTAGGATATTGTTTAACTTGTATTTAATTGTATGTGTTTGTGAAGGGAGAACTAATGTGACCTATATTAAAAGACTGTAGTCGAGTCAGAGTCCTAGTCCTAGTCACGGTAGGATATTGTTTAACTTGTATTTAATTGTATGTGTTTGTGAAGGGAGAACTAATGTGACCTATATTCAAAGACTTTAGTCGAGTCAGAGTCCTAGTCCTAGTCACGGTAGGATATTGTTTAACTTGTATTTAATTGTATGTGTTTGTGAAGGGAGAACTAATGTGACCTATATTCAAAGACTTTAGTCGAGTCCGAGTCCTAGTCCTAGTTACGGTAGGATATTGTTTAACTTGTATTTAATTGTATGTGTTTGTGAAGGGAGAACTAATGTGACCTATATTCAAAGACTTTAGTCGAGTCCGAGTCCTAGTCCTAGTCACGGTAGGATATTGTTTAACTTGTATTTAATTGTATGTGTTTGTGAAGGGAGAACTAATGTGACCTATATTAAAAGACTGTAGTCGAGTCAGAGTCCTAGTCCTAGTCACGGTAGCATATTGTTTAACTTGTATTTAATTGTATGTGTTTGTGAAGGGAGAACTAATGTGACCTATATTAAAAGACTGTAGTCGAGTCAGAGTCCTAGTCCTAGTCACGGTAGGATATTGTTTAACTTGTATTTAATTGTATGTGTTTGTGAAGGGAGAACTAATGTGACCTATATTCAAAGGTTAAAATAAAAATTAAATATCTCGTAAAAGTCCAAGATTAGAATTGAGGGAAAGGAAATAATATTGGAGTTAGATTTACGAGATATTTTCGAGCAGATGTGAAAGTTTAATACGAACTTGACAATCAATTTATTTTAGTGAGAAACAGTTGGGAGAGTCGAGTAATTTTTAAATTTGGCAAAGAATCAAATATTGGCCAGTTGCATCATTGTAGGGACGAGCGACAGAGAACAGCTCAGAGGAGAATATCACTAACATGTAATATGTATTGCAAACTAATACCAATAAATAAAACAAATAAGAAATGTGACTGTGACAGGACACTATCACTATATGTTGTGTGCTGTGCGTATGCGTGTATGTACCGCTTTCTGATTGTCATGTTAATGTTTATACTTTTTTGTAAAACTTCAATTTTTGTATTTGCGGACTCAAAACTATTTTAATGGTCGGAATCGATCGTAGACTATACAAATAAATAAATATTCCTTATAACGGATGTTATGGGTAGATTTTAAAAACAAATCTGGAGATAATTTGGCCACATTGAGTGAATGAGTTGCCTTAAATCAATGGAGAGCAAAGGGAAAATAGAAGAGTTCTTCTCTTCGCAGGAGATAGTTGGAGAACTGAAGGAAAAGTGAGAAATATTATTGTATTGTACACTTTGTATAAAGCACAACCTGGCAGGCTTATTACCATGTGGCAATCTCTTACAATCAACCAGAAAGTTGTTAAAGAGACCTTAACTGAAAATCAGACTAGAATCCTTTTAAAAAAAATTAGGTACCAACGGAAATGGAGCCCGTAAACCCCAGGTCGGATTAGAAGACAGGTGTCTTACCAACTAGGACACGGAATATGTTAGTAAGACGTCTATAGGTATGAGAAACAGAACAATATGGATTACGAGATGTATACATATGAATGAAGCAAAGGCTGTGTCCGTGCATGGAAAGATGCGGAAATCTGTTGTCTCTGCCTATCCGAAAAAGGACATGGTGTGATGATATGTCAGTAATATTCTTTATAAATTAAATCAATGACACAGCCGTCGTTGCTGGGCCTCGTAGTCGAGGAACCCTTTGCCACTCGCGCTCGACACATGTAGATGTTAGGCAGCTACTGAGTGCCGGTTGAATGATACATTTAGTGGAAACAGGAGGCTGGAATCAGCCATGACAGGAGGCTGGAAACAGGACATCCGGGATATACTTAGTATCTAACACAGATTAGAAAAACAAAGAACTTTACCATAAATACGAGTAGTTCAATAAGGGATGTATTTTAATATTTTATATTTTTAATGGCTTATTCATTGTTTACATGTTTTGATTTATGCGGAGATTTGTGTAAGCCGTCGGATAAGCTGAGATCATGAAGCGGTTACAATACTTGGTCTTGTCTTGGCAATAACAAAACCAATTTGCTTAAGAACTTCACAAGACAGAGCCCAGAATAGAGGGGGGCCTATTTGTAGATTGGACTGTCCAAGTCTCTCTCCAATATTATGATGGTGTAATTAGTTTAATCGTTTGAATAATGATCCATTTAAAGATATACTCCTATAATAATATTTTTCAGGTGTGCAATTGAAAAGACATTACCACGCATATTATCTGCAAATGGCAAAAATACAAACAAGGACAAAGGCCTCATTAGCATTTGTAGAAATAAAATGACATAATATGTCATAATAGCGGAATGTTTAAATTAAAGTGCAAATAAATATCTATAGTGCGTCGATTACTTATCGAGTAAACATGATAAGGCCAGATCGAGGGCCGGGTCACTGATACTTATCGAGTAAACATGATAAGGCCAGATCGAGGGCCGGGTCACTGATAGCTACCGGGCGTTACCTGCCCGTTATAGTGACCCGAGACTTCTGAACCTCGGACAGCAGCTCTCTCTCTGTGTATGCATTTATAAATTGAAAATTCATTATTTCTATCCGAAACAACATGACAAAAGTTTTTTGAAAGTAAGAAAAAGTCAACAAGAAAACTATTTGCAGCCGATCTTTAATATTTTTTTTTTATATAACATCGATCAGAAATTTGTAATACAATTCCACAAGTGAAGACTGTGTTTTGTCGTTAGAATATTATTATGGTGGTCGTGGGTCAGTATAAGTAAGCATTATTAACTGAAGTCTTGACCCGGCCAATTGAGAGGCATCTGCTCAAAGACTAATTAGTTGCCCGATTTAGCAGTTGGTAAATTTATTTATAAAACCACACTGACCATCTTATTTACAGATGTTGTCATTTGTTTAATAAAACACTGTTTCTTCCACTGAAGATAATGGTATGACCCTACGGGTTTCAAAACCTTTAACCGGTAGGGTCGTACCATTATCTTCAAGGAACACAAACAAGACTGATGATAAGGTGAAAACCTCGAAACCGGTAGGGTCATACCATTAACACATCGGTCAATAAGTCCCCTGACTAACTACTAAAACAACATTTGTTTGTCAAAATTCTTCTTTATTCATCAACATAGTCTCCTTCAAGAGCGATACATTCATTCCAACGCTTTCCTAACTTTTCTATGCCAGCCGTGTAGAACGATTTATCTTTGGTTTCAAAATAGGTGTTAGTTTCGGCAATCACTTCTTCATTGGAGCCAAATTTCTTTCCCTGGAGCATTTTTTTGAGGTTTGCGAATGGCCAATAGTCGCTGAGGACCAAATTTGGAGAATACGGTGGGTGCGGAAGCAATTCGAAGTTCAACTCATGCAATTTTGCCATCGTTACCATCGGACTTGTGACACGGTGCATTGTCCTGATGAAAGAGAACTTTTTTCTTCTTCATATGATGCCGTTTTTTTGCAATTTCTGCCTTCAAACGCTCCAATAACGCTATGTAATATTCGCTATTGATGGTTTTTCCCTTTTCAAGGTGATCGATGAATATTATACCATGCGCATCCCAAAATACGGAGGCCATAACCTTTCCGACCGACTGCTGAGTTTTTGGTCGCTTCGGACGACTTTCACCAGCTGCTCTCCACTCAGGTGACTGCCGATTTAATTTCGGAGTATAGTGGTGGATCCAAGTTTCATCTATTGTCACATAGCGATGCAAAAACTCCTGTTTATTTCGCGTAAACAGTGCCAAACAGCGCTCTGAATCATCGATGCGTTGTTTTTTCTGTTCCATTGTGAGCAAACGCGGCACCCATTTCGAAAAAAGCTTTTTCATAACCAAATGTTCATGCTAAATAGTGTAAACACTACCAAATGATATCTTCAGGATGTCAGCTATCTCACGCAACTTTACTTTGTGATTTTCCATCACGATTTTGAGGGTTTTTTTTATGTTTTCTGGTGTAACAGCCTCATTTGGACGACCAGAGCGTTCAGCATCATTTGTGTCTGTACGACCGCGTTTGAAATCAGCATACCACTGACAAATAGTTGTTTTCGACGGAGCAGAGCCCGGATAACACTTTTCAAACCATCGCTGAGTTTGAATGGTATTTTTTCCCATTAAAAAGCAATGTTTTATCAACACACGAAATTCAGTTTTTTCCATTGTTTTGAAAATAGCAAAAGTAGCGTCACTGAAACCACTGTAACTTAGTGACGCAATGTCGGAATGTCATGAAAGTTTGACACATAACTTCTAAAAGTTGTTACTAACTGAGAATGGTATGGATTTGTTATTAGAGGCGCCATCTGTTGGTTAGTCTCGGGACTTATTCATCGATGTGTTATCTTAAGTGAAAAAAAACACTGTCCCATTAAACAAATTACAATGCCTTTAAACCTCCACAGTGTTAACACATTAACTCTTCTTCTCCCTGGCTCCATCCCAGCTCACTGTCTGCGAAGACTGTTGGGGTCAGCTCTCCTCGTCCTCAGGTTGTATGCTCTTCTGTCCCGGACTACGTCCCCCAGGCCGTGCCTCTGCATCAGGTTATCTTTTTGCACCACCCATGAATTCTTTGGTCTTCCTCTGGTTGTTATTTGAAGAAGATCCATGGAGATTGTCTGGTTCACAAAGTGATCGGATGCTCTGCGTTCAATGTGCCCATACCATCTCAATCGCCTCTCCTCCATCTTACTGTTGAGCGTTTTGAGAGAGTATCCCAGTGAAAGATATATTGAACAATACCAGGTCTGTAAATATGAAACCGGAATTTGCTCATAGATGGCTCTAGTTGTCAATCTAGTGACTGTCAAACCGCTTCATTGGCGCCTTTTTCTTGTGTTTACATTTGTCAAAGACTTTTAACTCGCAACAATACAAGTTTAATACAACTACATATGTTTTCATAGCGTTGAACATGTCTGTTTTTGTACCTGAAAAGTACGATTTGCGGACAGCATTGATTTTCTGTTACCATTTGAAGAAAACTGCTGCAGAATCGCATCGAATGTTTGTCAAAGCTTACGGTGAGCATGTTCTTGGTAAATCACAGTGCTTTGAGTGGTTTAAAAAATTCAAAAGTGGCGATTTTGACGTGAGAAATGAATAACGTGGAAGATCACCGAGAAAGCTTGAAGATGCCGAATTGCAAGCATTGTTGGATGAGGATGACACTCAAATGCAACAACTCGCGGATCAATTCAATGTGACATGAGAAGCCGTCTCCATACGTTTGAAAGCCATGGGAAAGATCCAGAAGGTGGGAAAATGGGTTCCACATGAACTGAATGAAAGACACCAGGAAAACCGAAAAACCACTTGCGAAATGCTGCTCACCAGGTACAAAAGAAAATCATTTCTCCATCGAATTGACTGGCGATGAAAAATGGATATATTTCGAGAATCCCAAGCGTAAAAGATCATGGGTAACTCCAAGCAAACCAGCGACATTGACTGCAAGGCCAAATCTCTATGGACGGAAGACAATTGGGATCAGAAGGGTGTTCTCTATTATGAGCTGCTAAATCCTGGCGAAACCGTTAATACTGAACGCTACCGACAACAAATGATGGATTTGAACCAAGCATTGCGTGAACAACTACCAGAATATCAAAAGAGGCAACACAAGTGATTTTGCTTCATGATAATGCACCATCGCACACAGCAAAACCGGTCAAGGAAACAATTGAGGCGTTTAGTTGGTAAATACTTTCGCATGCGGCTTACTCACCAGACTTGGCTCCATCCGATTACTACTTATTTGCATCGATGGAACACGCACTTGCTGAGCAGCACTTCACTTCTTACGAAAATGGCTCGATGATTGGTTTGCCTCAAAAGAGCAACAGTTTTTTTGGCGTGGCATCCACAAATTGCCAGAGAGATGGGAAAAATGTGTAGCTAGCGATGGGCAATACTTAGAATAAAATATTTTTTACCATTTTCATACAATAAATGTGTATTTTCTATAAAAAAAATCTGGTTTCATATTTACAGACCTGATATATTGAACACTTAATACTTGAAACATTCTGACTGTTCCTATAGTTTAAATACCTACTCGTAAATACTTTTACTTCTACAATACAATAGTTTTGATGGATAGATGACTCCAGCATCAATAACAGACATGACATAAGAACAATGTACCAAGTTATCCAATATTAAGAATCTCCGTGACTTAGTGGAAGGTTCCAATAGGTGACGCAAATGAATGTCCTCTTTAATTGTATTATATCGAAAGCAAGTGTAAAATGATACAATAAATGCAGATTATAATTGACAATGGAACCTCCCAAAACATCAGTCAGTTGAATTCATCAAAGAACAGTCTTGTTTAATTTCTTTCTAACATTATTTCTCTAATATACCTTTGTTGCATACAGTACAACCTACTCTGCTAAAATAACAAAATCAAACATATATTTTTTAAGTGAAATTCTACATTGTCTAGACGAATCTGCTGAAAAAATGTTTACAATTTGCAATATAGTGTTGATTTTTTGATCAGTGAATTCTTAATAAAAAAGGTGCACGGTGAAGAATTATAAGAGAAAATAATGGAAACTATACATGCGAGGAAAGAAATATACTGTTGACTACAATCCACTGTACTCCGTTTACTACGCTACATCTGGCAGGCAGCAATTTCTTTGGCTCTTCATTAACAGTTTAACTTAAATATGTACGAAACTATGACAGGAACTCGGTCCAGAACACAATGTGGCGACAATAGCCGCGATGATAAATAAAGATAGGCCTCACCTTGGGGTCCTTCTCATAGTAGTACTGCTGCGTGCGGATCCAGCGCGAGACCAGGTGGTCCTTGACGGTGTGCGCCAGCGCGAAGTAGTAGTCCCTCGGGGTGGCCACATTGCGGTCCTTGACCAGCGTGTAGTGCAGGTGCCTGTTGAAGGTCTTCTTCACCTCAGTCACATTCTCCACGGCCACGATCCCCCGCACGCTGATCTGCTTGCGCTTCTCCTGGTCGCTCTGTACGCCGGACATCCTGGATTCGTCAGCGAATCGCACCCTTCTGGAGAGAGTAGTCCGCTCGGTAGCGGTAGCGGATCGAGTACGGTAACTAGAGCACTAGCGGTGCCTGCGTTCTGTATCGCGGTCACCTTGCCCAAAGGTCATCGGGAACGGGCCGCGCTAGAGGAGAGCGAGTATAGCTATAGACTATAGAGCTGCTCGTATAGATATGGCGCAGCGCGGGCGCGGGGGTTGGTTGACAGCTGAAAGCTGCGTGCGCGCGACGCGCAAATCTTGACAACACCTCTAAACGATCACTTACACGAGAAACTTTCGACTCTTTTTATTCACTTTGAAGGGTGGATTTCATTCAAATTATTATGATGGTCTATCTATTTAATATATGATCTTTGTATTTTTCATTCTTATACGCCTTAACTATTTAGACACATAAATTATTAATTTATTTGACAAATCTCAAAAACGGTAGTGACCAATTTGAACATTTTGTTCCAAAACGCGTCTTGTCCACAAATATTTAAAATATAATTTTTAGAAAAATTGGGTTCAGACCAATTTCTGTTATTATTATGGTTTAAAATGCGTTTCAGACAGCTTTTAAACGCGTTGAACAAATACAAATGACGTTTGTACACAGTCTCAAACTGAACCGAATTTAGAACCACATTACAGAAACAAACAAAACCTTGTTCCAGTAGCTTGGACTCTAGTTGTAAAGGACCCATTGTCCAAAATACACTGCTAAAATACCCGCGGTCTAAAGCGCAGTTCTAAAACGCCACTCGTGACAAAAGTATTTTAGGAAAATGTACGAGGGTGGTCCCAGAAGTACCCGATCTGACGTATAGATAGCGGTTGTTGCTTTAAAAAATTACTATGGTAGAAAGTACTAAACTTATAAAGCTTAAGTTTTAAGACGCTACGGTGTTTAGTATTTGTTTGGCAGCCATCAATAGTGAACGCTCTCAGTGAATTTGTAAACATGGAAAAAATTGGTCGTCGTTATGTGATACAATACTTTCATTTGAAAGGTCTAAGTCCAACCAATATCAAGGCCGAGCTAGATTATACTCTGGGGGAGTCTGCTCCTTTGTTTACAACAGTAAAATATTGGGTGGCAGAGTTTAAACGAGGCCGTACGAGCTGCCAAGATGAACATCGCAGTGATCAACCAAATGAGTTGACCACGCCAAAAATGGTAAAGAAAATCCACAAAATGGTATTGGACGACCGTCGATTGAAAGTGTGCGAGCTAGCAGACATGGTGGGCATTTCAAAAAGTGCTGTACATCGCATATTGACTGAAAATTTGGACATGAGAAAGCTGTGCGCAAGATGGGTGCCGCGTTTGCTCACAATGGAACAAAAACAGCGTCGTGAGGATGTTTCAATCGAGTGTTTGGCGATGTTTCACAGCAATAAAGCCGAGTTTTTGCGTCGATTCATAACGATGGATGAAACATGGGTCCATCACTTCACACCTGAGACGAAGAAACAGTCAAAACAATGGACTGAAAGGGGAGAATCGGCTCCCAAAAAGGCGAAGACAGTTCCATCTGCAGGCAAGGTCATGGCGTCAGTTTTTTTGGGATGCGCGTGGGATAATTTTCATTGATTATCTTCAAAAAGAAAAAACAATCAACGGCGAGTATTATGCGAACTTATTGCAGCGTTTGAGTGATGACATCAAGAAAAAACGGCCGCATTTGGCGAAAAAGATAGTGTTGTTTCATCAAGACAATGCACCAGTTCACACATCCGTTATCGCGGTGGCCAAAATCAATGAGTTAACGTCCGAATTGCTTCCTCGCGCACCCTATTCGCCAGATTTAGCCCCCTCGGATTATTTTCTTTTTCCAAACTTGAAAAAATGGCTCGGTGGTAAAAGATTTGCCAACAATGAAGAGGTGGAATCTGCGGCTGATGGGTATTTTGAGGCGCTCGACGGTTCTCACTATAAACAGGGTATCGAAGCTATTGAACATCGCTGGGAAAAGTGTGTCGAGCTGAAAGGAGACTATGTTGAGAAATAATAATATTTTTTCCCAATTTTTTTGTGTTTTATTAACAAAACAAAAGTACCCGACCTAACAAAGGTTAGGTCGGGTACTTTTGGGACTACCCTCGTATACGAGTAACTTCAAAGGCTGAAATATATCCAAAAAAAAGTCCGATTAGTTTAATGTAACACCCTCTTCGTCTCGTGGGTGATATTTTGAATTATTTTTATGAAATGTATCTATTATATAATATGTACACATAGTGTAGAAATAAAACAAGACATACAAAAGCAAATAATTTCAAGTGGACACCGTCAAATAATATGGATTTGGTTTTGTTACGTTTCATTTGTCGTGAAACAATTCCCTAGAGAATAAACTAGATTTCACATAAATTTGACACAAACGCCTTAACCTTGAGCAGTCTTTTTTTTTAATTTAATTTTATATATTAACTTTTACAATATGATTTTTAGCTTAACACGATGTCATGACATTGTCTTAGTGTGGGTGGATTGTTTACTAAAAAACACTTTATTTTATTTCCTGACAATTAAGGATGATAGACAAGACACAGTTTAGAACTAGACGCCTCAGCAAAATATAATTTCTTTATAACTGTCAAAAAATACATTTGCCTCTTTTTTTAAGTTTTTCATAGTGGCATTTCAAATTATTCGAAACACAATTGACAGCTGATGCGTCCTTGACAAGGACAAATATGTCATATTTCTGTTTTGACATCTCGAATTCGATGCCTATATCAATCCACTCTGTTTCAAAGCTCACTAAATTTTAAATTTCTACTTTACACATATTTATGTACAACAAAAAAACGTATAAAATTGAACTTAAATAAAACACAAGCTTGATAGATACTTGAATCAATAATTTGAAAGCATTCCCTCATTGCAAGAAGGTGGATTTAATCTTCTGCATTGAGCGCTAACATACGTCTGTCTTGTGGCGTAGGCGTTCTTCGCGGGATTTCCACGGAAGGGTAAGCGGTGTAAGATGGAATTGAGGGGATTTAAGTATAGGAGGTTGAAATTTTCGAATTCGGTACACCTGTATCATATAGTAAGGCCCTAGAGGATTTAACAGTTAGGATTTTTTTTCCATGTCACAATATTTGAATGTTGAGAAAATGTATTAAATTTGGAAATATGAGAAAGTGGAAATTCTAGTAAAGGCTCCAAGTTTCACTCTTAAATCCTCTAATTCAAATATTTATTTGATTGTCTTTTTATCATCGAGTGAAAACAAAAGACTTAAGAAGTGTAACCGATGGTCCTGTTTCAAATAATTATCTGATTTTCAGAAAAAGTTTCAATTAACAGTGATATATTCATAATAGTTTTATCACTTGCAATAAAAGCTACTCATATAAAAATATTTAGAATTTACGTATTATGCTCATATGTATTGTAACATTTCTGTATTTGATACACATCGAATGAGTCAGATGAAAAGAAATAAACCGTTGCTTCCTACTGAACACTTTTAAGCAAATATTGCATCAGGGTTAATGATAGTCTGATAGTCATTTCAAATGCTCTGGCTGAAAAAATACAGGTTGACTGTGTCTATGCAGACTTCAAATATAGACAGAAAATGTACACTTATGGTTTTTTAGGAGGTTTACTTCAGTGGCTCCAAGGTCGTAAACTTTCTGTCAGGATCAAGTCACACAAATCCTATGAATTTGTTCCTAAAAGTGATGTTCCACAGGGTTTCTGATTGGGACCAATACTGTTTTATTATTTATTAAAGACATAACAGAGATATTTGATAAGGTTGAATTTTCAATATTTGCAGATGACATAAAAAATTATAAGCGTATATCTAGCATGAATGAATTTTGATTCTTCAAAAGAATCTTAATAATCTATACAAATGGTGCAGGGAAAAGTAGCCTTTTTTAATTTTGCTTTGTGTTATGTTTAAAATCTGAAAATAAAACAGTGGAAAAAAGCCAATAATAACATGACTATGCTTTAAATGAAATAGTACTGGAAACTAATTTGAAAGTCCGTGACTTGGGAGTTATATCTGATAAGAAGCTGAGCTTTGTTCCGCATATAGATAAAATAGCAAAATAGCATCTTTGGCATTGACTAGACTGGGCTTTGTACTCAGACTAGGTAATGAATGATTTACTAAGCTAGCGTCATTTAAAATTTGGTATAATTCTCTGGTAAGAACAATTTTGGATTACAATTTCGAGAAAATAGAACGCATACAGCGGAGGTTTTTCCAATTTGTAAATGTAACACATAACTGCACTGCAGATCCCAATATTTCAGTTGGACTATGATCTATTGTCGGAAGTGACGAGGCTTACAATCTTGCCAGATAAAAGAAAGATGTTCGACCTCACAACATTGTTCTAGATTGTCAGCTTGTATTTCAATACTCCGGAACTAACGCGGCTTGGCTTATCACGCTACATGTTCCTTGTAGGCCCACTCTGCGAAATGTTTTGTTCCTTAGTGAAATGGTCGCAACTAATTATTTGTATAACTCTTGCGTAACAAGACTGCACAGATTGGATAATCAATATGGACATTGTATGGATTTTCATATGGCAAGTGGGATTAATTGCTTGAATTGTACGGATTTGCTTTGTTGTGTTTTTAGACTTGTAGTCTGAAGTACAGGTATGTTATCTTTCATTATACGCAATCCTGCTTTATGCGATTTAGTTACAATGTATAATAATTAAAATAAAATATAAAAAGACAATTTAAATTTCGCAATCAGCCTGTGAGGGATGAAGTTGCGTACACCTTGTAGATTATTTAAGCGCAGCATGCAAGCATTCATACGCTGCAAGATGATTCACACCAGCGTACATTGTTCAGTTTCAATTGAGTCTCAAAGACAATTTAGTTCATTCCCTAAGACAATTGTACGTTGTAGTTTATTGTTCAGTTTCAATTAAGTCTCAAAGACAATTTTTTTTTAAATCTGAAAATCATATACCTACCGTTACAGAACCTTAAAGAAAGCAGGAGAATGATGAGGCAGATCCACCGGACCAACTTGATATTGAAATGAATAAGCTATGTACTCGTAGAGGTCTTTTAATAAATACGTAATTGTTTATTTTACCATTTTTAGGTTGCTTTTCTTCATTAGGAACCCTGTTTCCCAAGATTTAAACCAATGCACTTGACCCATTTTTTCCTAGACCAATTAATTGTGTAAAGTGAGGAATACAGGATAGATGTAGATCTTAAGTTAGTATAAGAGAGGATTTTTGTTTAAGCGGGAGCGAGAAAAGATCAACCCTGTAAGTTCTGTACTTATGCTTTCATTTTCTTAATCATTAGAAATGAAACAAAAAAGGTTTTACCTTTTTTGTTTTCAAACTTTGCAAAAGGTATCTTAACTATCCTTAGGTATCGCACGGTAGCAATAAATCTCTTGTCCAAATATACTACCGGTCTAGACTAGGAAGATCGTATAATGATCAAATTGACCGTCTTTTTAATGTCCAAAAAGGCAAAAAAAATTCATGTCCAAGTGCACTAGCACCACTTTGTCGACTTCAGTGTCAATAGACTATGACCTGCAATGCTATACGTGAGTTGGGGGCGCGGTGAAATCTCATTGACATAACTAAATTGATAATATGAAGGATAGCATGAAGCAGGATCTATCTGATATTTATTTTAAATTGGAACTCCATTTATATCTGCAAAAAATAAGGCGTATTGATTTTATGCTTTATAAACAGTATTTAAAAGTTTGTAAGTAATATTTTTTAGGATAAATCAAGCAATTTAACATATATCTCGTGCATTGCGCCAACTAAACTTGTCCCCGGGACATGACTCTCCACGGACGACCACCCACCAGTCACTAGCTGCCAGCCGCGATCCAAATATGGGATTTCAGGTAACAATGATACAAGTAAAAGTATATAAAGCATAATAATTTATTGAAATTGAAGTGATACAAGGCAAAACCATAACATACCAATACACATTGTTTCAGTACCAGAGTAACAAAAATACAGAACAGAGTTTATAACACAAAGGTGGAAACATCACAAGAGTGGGACACGGGCACCTCGGGTGCCGCACCCTGGTCAATCACTAAGCATACTCTCTAAACCTAAATAAAACGTAACGTAACACAAAGTATATAGTATTAATGTAATGTAATATAATAGAATAGAATATATTAAACATATGTATGTAATGGGAGTGACATTAAGTAACACATTGAGCGAGTGAAGGGAGAACCGGGGCTCCAAGCCAAGCGCAGCACGACTGAAGGAACCGATATAGCTTAACTGATAGCTCGGCTGCTCGGCTACTCCACTACGAGAGCCTAAACTCTTATCGTACATCCAAAGCAACAATTCTTAACAGAAAATACATTCAAACAATCCGAGTGTCGAATAAACTTCTTAATCTAAGATATTATTTAAAAATTGTCATTGCTTCAAAAAAGCAACTTTCAATATATTAATATATGTTTATATAAATTGAATATTTCTTAGTCAACCAACTTACTAGACACGACTTCCATTGACTTCTCTCAGCGGGAATGTAATGCGATGAATATGAAGAGTGGAATTTCCACGCGACTAATGAAAGGGAAATGTTGTTTCGCTACGAGCCTCCCTCGCCCGCGGTAACCGTTCTTTCGGCCGCACTCTCCTATTGGTCCGAGCGTCGGCGTGATCGAGATGTGCAATAAAAGAACTTTTAGTAAAAGTTAAGTTTATTAAATATTTTAAACACATGTGTTGACAACATTACATAAGGGAAGAACCCGGGGAGACGTGACGGTTCACACATGCACACTACGCCCTCGGCGCATCACTACGGGAGATCCATTCTGTCGCATTCGTTCACCCTCGCCTGCGTCCCGCGCCATCACCCTTCCCGCACCCTACTTGTCCTTGTCGCTGTCGGCCTTCTTTCCTATGGGGATCGCCGCTCTAACCCTGCAAAGACAATCACAATAAATCAAACACATCACACTGTTCACGCTAGAAATAAGTACTTTATTTTTAAAAGAATATGACTGAAATTAAAAATACTCGGAAACTGAAACGAGGCGCATGGCCGCGCGGTAATACGCTGGACTTCTGTGCGGAAGGTCGTCGGTTCGAACCCCGCGCTGTGCTACTCCCCTCGAACGAGGGTATTAAGGATACCTATGACTTTTGGTCATAAATAGCAATCTTCTACACAAAAGGTTAACCCTGAGAATATTCATCCTCGACAGATTGATTAGACTAGATTGACAGAGGTAGACCGAAAGAGGGATAAAATGATGACAACATTAACTTACTTGTTGGTGAACTCTTGGAACTTGGCGCTGACTATTTCGAGATTGGCATCGATCTGTGTCTTGTTGGTCTCGTAGATTTTGGGGAGTGTGAAGAGACCTACGTAACCTGGAATTGTAATTGCAAACATACATAACATAACATAACCGCACTAGAATTGATCCAAGAAATCCTAGTATTATTTATATATGTGTATGTGGTGTATTCCTAGTATTACAATGGAACCGATGAAGAATGTTTGAAGTGGCATCAAGATGGGCAGAGTCTATACACACACAGTGTGTGTGAAACATCATTCATTATCGCCATACGAGTACCTTCTAAAAACTGCTTATGTCGGCAGAGTTCCTGCTCTACAAGTAAAGGGAACTGCCCCACTTCAGTAGTTGTATTAAGATTACAAGGTTCGAGTGCTTTGGGTAAATTACTTTCATTGGTTAGTGTTATTTCCTCAGAGCTGCCACCATTCAATATTAGTGAGGCGAGTATTATAACATACAGTATTGATCCAAATAAAAGGCGAGTTCTTATTAAAAAAAACCAACAACCAAAAAGGCGCGAATCAGCTTATATTCGAGTTTCAAGCAAATAAATAATAATCCATTCACTACTGTGCAACGACCGAGATGGCTATATTCATATATTGCACCCGATACTTCTATTTATCTCTCTCTCTTGTTTACAAACTGCCGATGTGCTGCTTGCTGTAGTTTCCAACAGCATTTTTATCTTATTGTTAAATAGCCTTATATATTTTTACACCCTGCAAAATGAGGAGTGATCATATTGAGAATCGAGGAGCTCGAAATACTCAAATCAATCAATCGAGGAATTCACACGAGTTACGATTCCAATTTGAAGAATATGTCAGTGTGTGCTGCAGACGCTACAAATAACTGTGCGGCTGTCAGAAAATTTGGTATTATTGAAAACAACGTTAGATTAGGCCAATGCAGAAACAAGACCTAATGAATGCACATTTTGTAAGAAAGGCATTCCGAGGGCCTAAAAGACCTGCTCCGAGGACATTTTGAATCAATTGATAAAAAAATTAGAAGTTGTATGATTTTCTACAGAGTTTCTAAAGTAAGATGTAAATATTCATTTGTATTAATATGTACACTCTACACTGTTTGTAATGAGCCCAAGAGAGGTGGATTTAGAGGAAACGGGAAGGCTGCCTCTGCTGGGAAGAAGTATTTATATTGTATACTATACAATGCATTTGTATAGATGATATGTACACTCTACACTGTTTGTAATGAGCCCAAGAGAGGTGGATTTAGAGGAAACGGGAAGGCTGCCTCTGCTGGGAAGAAGTATTTATATTGTATACTATACAATGCATTTGTATAGATGATATGTACACTCTACACTGTTTGTAATGAGCCCAAGAGAGGTGGATTTAGAGGAAACGGGAAGGCTGCCTCTGCTGGGAAGAAGTATTTATATTGTATACTATACAATGCATTTGTATAGATGATATGTACACTCTACACTGTTTGTAATGAGCCCAAGAGAGGTGGATTTAGAGGAAACGGGAAGGCTGCCTCTGCTGGGAAGAAGTATTTATATTGTATACTATACAATGCATTTGTATAGATGATATGTACACTCTACACTGTTTGTAATGAGCCCAAGAGAGGTGGATTTAGAGGAAACGGGAAGGCCGCCTCAGCCGGGAAGAAGTATTTATATCGTATACAATGCATTTGTATAGATGATATGTACACTCTACACTGTTTGTAATGAGCCCAAGAGAGGGGGATTTAGAGGAAACGGGAAGACCGCCTCTGCCGGGAAGAAGTATTTATATTGTATACAATGCATTTGTATAGATGATATGTACACTCTGTTTGTATAGATGATATGTACACTCTGTTTGTATGAGCCCAAGAGAGGTGGATTTAGAGGAAACGGGAAGGCCGCCTCTGCTGGGAAGAAGTATTTATATTGTATACAATGCAATCTGGCAATTTCTTCTAACCAGCCGGTAGTTAAAAACCCCGATAAGGTGTATTTTTCTTTGTTGAAGAAAGGCTCTACAAATTGCTAATATGTTAAGGATAGATTTAAGAAGTATTGTTGAAGTAAAATATACATATATGTAAATGTAAATTCACGGATGAAATATGACAGATGCAAGGTTAAAAATAATTCCTATTTTTTTTTAAATTATCGGGTTGTTAAAACGGAAACCTATTTTATATTCTTATGTCAATTTCAAACACAATCGTACTGAATGTTTGTGGATGATAGTTTTTGATACTTTTTAGTATCTCGGCAATCTCTCGTGTCATAAAATGCTGGTTATTTTCAATGAAACCTTCGATTCGGTCCTCGTCAGTGGTATCGGCCTTCCAGAGCAGACTTCATCTTCGAGCGTATTTTGTAAAGGCAAAATCCATTGGAAAATGTCTTAACGCAGGTATTCTCGATGCAATTATTCAAGATTGTCTCACCGATAATAATGAGTGTCATTCCATTGAACCACGCACCGACATACGTGAGGCACCACAACATGACGGCGAACTTCAGGGAGTCAACCAGGTCTTCTACCAGGAACAGCCTGAAAAGCGACACCACATTTAAGAGAGGAGAAAATACATTTAAAAGAGGAGCTATCGAAAGGTCTGAGCTTATCTCATAACATTCCCCGGCCGAGATACACCCGAGGGCGAGCCCGGCCGCAAGGACATCAGATGTTTTTCAGCCCATACCATTATTTTATTGATCTAAGACTTATACAAGATAAAATAATATATATATATATATATATATATATATATATATATATATATATATGTATATGTATATGTATATGTATATGTATATGTATATGTATATGTATATGTATATGTATATGTATATGTATATGTATATGTATATGTATATGTATATGTATATGTATATGTATATGTATATGTATATGTATATGTATATGTATATGTATATGTATATGTATATGTATATGTATATGTATATGTATATGTATATGTATATGTATATGTATATGTATATGTATATGTATATGTATATGTATATGTATATGTATATGTATATGTATATGTATATGTATATGTATATGTATATGTATATGTATATGTATATGTATATGTATATGTATATGTATATGTATATGTATATGTATATGTATATGTATATGTATATGTATATGTATATGTATATGTATATATATATATATATATATATATATATATATATATATATATATATATATATATATATATATATATATATATATATATATATATATATATATATATATATATATCTTTATCTTTATCTGCCCTTTTTCTACCCATTGCTGAGTGAGGGCACCCCTATGACTTAAATTTTGGACTTCACATCTGTTCACCGGTTGTCTTAGTGAAACCCGACAGGTTTTGTCATATAAGGGTAGTGGCTACCTCCGTTTTCTGTCTGCCGTACAGCTTTGGAGGACACCTAGTGATTTTGTCTCAGCATGAAATGCTTCGATTTTAACCATATTGGTACACTTGGTGTGGTATTAAAATGCTGGAAAGAAAGAATTATTAGTACATGCATTAGTAGCCTCAGTAGTTGAGAGCATAGATATTATTTTAAAGTAGTAATTTATTTTCGAATGAATTAGCATAAAAGTTTGTGAATATGTCGGGTTCAGGTTTAGATTTACTTGTTGGTCGTTTTGTTTGGTTTAAATCTTTATTGTTCTTCTGTGTCTTGGTTTGACCGCTGCTGGGTAAAGGCGCTTTTAAAAGATTTCCATATCTTGCGGTCTCTCGCCTCTCTTTGCCAGGTCACGCCTGCGAATTTTACGAAGGGTCTGTCCCATCTGTTTTGAGGTCTTCTCCTCGGTCTGATTGTTTCTCGTGGTATCCAATCTGTGCTCTTTTTAGTCCATCTATTGTGTTCCCTTCTCACCACGTGTCCTGCCCATTCCCATTGACTTTTGAGTATTCTTTCCATTATGTCTGTGACCTTCGTTTGGCTTCTTATCCACGTAATTGTCTTTCTATCTCTTTTTGTTATCCCCAGCATACTTCTTTCCATGCTTCTTTGTGTAGTGACGAGGCGCTGTATTTGAACTATCTGAATCAATGAAATTAACAGAAGAATAAAAATGGGCTGGAGCGCATTTGGAAGGAACAACAGAGTTTTCAGAGAAAATCTCCCGTTATGTCTAAAAAGCAAAGTCTTCGATCAATGCATCCTCCCGGTACTCACATACGGCTGTGAAACGTGGACCCTTAACTCAAAAATAATATATATATATATATATATATATATATATATATATATATATATATATATATATATATATATATATATATATATATATATATATATATATATATATTCATAAGATGGAGATAATCTGAGGGAAAGTATTTTATAAGTGGAATATGGATTCACACCACAGTCATATTCTACTCAACAGAAACAGAAACATAGTCGTACATAGCCAAGTCATATTCCCAAGTAGAGAGGTGCTCGGGTCATAGATGTCTGGGCCAGATTCGGTGTAGAGTCCTCGGAAACTGTTTGGAGATTTATGACCAGAAAATGATGCAAAATAATAAGTAGAGATAGATAGGCTTTCCGTATGACTTCTCCAATAGCGGAATGATGGGAAGGGAGGTCAAGATTATAAGTATCGGTTACCTGCGCAGCTCGGAGACAGCCGCATTGAGGTGCGCCGTGCCCAGCACCGCCAGTTCCTGCGCCTTCTCCGGGGACACGCTCAGGTCCGCCTCCAGGAATTCCCTGTCAACAGAACCAGAAACACTGTCACATACCTTATGTCATTTCTATATTGGTACAACCACACACAAGTACATACTATTGTATATAAATCTAAAAGACCTATTAATCTATAGGTAAATAGCGCTACCTTACAACACTGACTGAATCTATGTTAGACCCTAAAACAACAATAATTTCAGATGAAAAAGACTGCCAAGTAAAACCAACCCGGGATGGCAGGGCGCTAAGTAAATCTGCTAACCATAACCAATACACTATAGTACCGACACAACATACACATAATATAATAACATACAGGTTATGTTTGTTAAGTGCTAATTAAAATATGTGTACACTCACAGAACAGAGTTTCTTTTGTACTCCTTTGACACTTCTCCCTCTAAGGATTCCCTCCCCTCTATTTGCTTGTTAATCAAAATAAAGGGAAGATAAGCTTAGTAGAACTTAATGAATATGGAACACCTGCGTATAAGAATATTGGAGTATGTCTGGTTTCTCAGACCTCTACACACATACTCGTACCTCACTGTCATCAAGATGTAATAGTAAATTGATCGGAACACAAGTCCCTGCATCTAGCGAAGGTTATTCTATCTATAATATTATTGCATTCTGCACACTACAGGAGGATATCACAGTGATGGTGGCGAGGTGGCAAGTTAGCGAGCACCTCTTCTTATCTGAACACTTGAACTCGCGAACACCTCCCTGATCTGTTGATGGACTTCTGGGTAATTCACTTATTATCGGATCTATATTTATTAAAAACTATTTACATAATAAATGTGTTAGAATTGAACCGTAACAAGAGCTTCAAATGTATTTTTTTATAACAATATGGAATTTTTATCAAATATTTAGTTAAATTGATCCAAACACTGACATGATACTCTACTCTACTGTACTGTACAGCAGCACTGCATTGCTTGCTTATTCAATTCTTTTATCATGTTAATACAAAACATCACATTCGTATCTACTCTTACGTTACCATTCTACCGTATCTACTCTTACGTTACCATTCTACCGAGTTGTCTTTTGCAAATTATAACTTGGAATTTGTCAAAACGAAACGGGGTGCGGGACTAAACATTTTCTGCTGTGCGGAGAAGGGAAAGAGCGGTGCGGAACTAACTTGAATGGATGTCCTTCGGAGGTCTTCTGTACAGCTTGCAGCACAGTCTTGTAGAGGCGGAAGGCGATGGTGGCGGAGAGGGAGAGCAGCGCCAGGTAGGCTAGCACGCTGATGAGCGAGCAGCACGCCAGCGCCACCAGCAGCGCTAGCCCGCCGCCCAGCGCCGCGCCCGACTTGGCGGGGGAGCGCCAGTACACCAGCGCCTCCACTGCAACCAACACACAATATACTCAACCGACCTGAGGGACTAATGGCTACAAGTAAGGTGGCGCGGCGCTCACAGTCACCCTTCAGATGTTTGCCTCTAGTTTTTTCATTAAGCAGCGACAATGGTGACAGAAAAAAATGCTAAAAAAATTAACTAATAAATACAAGGTGGTATAAAAGACGCTGCGTTTTCTTTTATTTCAAATATATTTGTATTATTCTCTTGACAGTTGTATGGCAAAGTACTCATAGTGTAAGTAAGCTCATACAGCACAAGAGAGTGTATGGTGCAAGTACACAGCACAAGAGAGTTTCCTCACCCGATTCAATGACAATGACACTGACCACCTCGCCCGATTCAATAGCCCCAGACTTACTATTTTAATGGCAAAGTGTATGATGACAAATTACTGTAATTCTCAAGATCCTCATTGTGAATAATGGAATGGCTCTAGAGATATGATAAGCAAACAGGCACCCGTAGTTACAGGGCTGCGCTGCGCTGCACTCCGACCCCACTATACAATATCCTCATTGTGAATAATGGCTGTAGAGATATGATAAGAAAACAGGCACCCGTAGTTACAGGGCTGCGCTGCGCTGCACTCCGACCCCACTATACATATCATATGTAAATGTATTCTCGTCGGCTCGGCTATTATCATATTATTTAGATTGAGATTCTTAAAAAAAGTATCTAAAAGAAATTCCAAAATATATAATGTTGCTATAGCACCCTTTATCAACTTGCATAGGAGATAAGCATTATATAAATTGACCGTAACATTAAAGATAGTTATAGAACTCATACGGCTACTTTTACAATATTTTTAGTATCTCCAGAAATAATTGAGTAAAATACATACAGGATATTTAGAGGAAAAAAACAGGAGGATTTGACGATAACAACAGAAATAATGGAGAATGCGGGGTGCGGTGTACAGCACACTGTATGAATATCTGTCAGGTGTCAGCTGTCAGGCACGCCGCGCGCCGTACCCGGATCGGGCGGCCGCCGCGTGGCGCTACGTCCGGTGACGTTACACCACGCGGGCGCGCTCCTCCAGCTGGGTGCAGGGCGCGGGCGCGGCACGGTGCTGTGGCACGCCCGGGGCCCCGGGGCGCGGGGCCATCGGGCGCGCACCCGCGGGAGAACACTGACCTGGGCCCCGCGGGGGCAGTGAATCCTGGTGCCGTGAGAAGTTTCTGCGGACCATGGCGAATGAGGTGCGAGGTGTGAGGTGTGGAGCGTCAACACGTGACGCCGTCAGGGAGGGCAGCGGCCTACTGGCTAGTGGCTAGTGCCGCCCGCGAGACTGCCGAGAGTGTACGCTAACCTCCTCCCACCTCGCGCGCTCGCCGGGGCCGGCCCGCATGGCTCCCGCCCTCTCGGTCCTCCTTAAACCTTTGCACTTGAGTATCGTATCGCCACATATTGAGCCTGAACACGTTCCAATTACCGCAGTTATAAACAATACCGTGCAATTTTATTCGGTTTGAAAATTAATAGGTTTTAATTTTAAACGGTTTGAAAATTAAAGTGAGGTGCATGGCCGCGCGGTAACGCGCTGGACTTCCATGCGCAAGGTCGTCGGTTCATGCGCAAGGTCGTCGGTTGGAACCCCGCGCTGTCCTACTCCCCTCGAACGACACAGCCACTTTTTCCGCCTAGTATTCGAGGGTTTAAGGATACCTATGAGTTCGGTCATACAACATATATCACACTCCTCGAGGCGATACGAGCTCCGCGGCCCAGTTGATAAAACGTCTGTCTTTCAACTCAAGGTTGTAGGTTCGATACCTGGTGGTACACTTGTTTTAATAGGATAGTCTTGTTTTCATCTAAGGTCTCTTTGATATGTTCTAGTGGGTTGTAAGATATTGCGACTTGAATATAAACCCGCCAGGTTGTACTATACACCACGAAAGTGTAATAAGACATAATACGTTATGTGTATATTCATTGGGAATTGCTTATATCCCGACTGGAACATATTCGCCCTTTTCAAGAGGAAATTGTTTAAGAACCGAATTATCACGCGATCTTATTGGAGTCGAGATGAAAGACCGGTCGAAGAGCTGATCGAAAATAATGTTTGTTAAAACAGAATGGAATATACGCGAGTGGGAGATAATCCTATAGCGATTAGATGTAACATACGTTATAAATTTAAGTCAAATTGGTAATGGTAATATAACGTTACGGAAATTATAACTGAAACCGATTTGACAGAGTATATTAATTTGGCTCATGCTACCACTTGACGAAAACAATATGACTTCTGAAGATTTTGCTGTTTTACATAAATTGTAAAAGCGGTTCGGGGTGAGGAAAGGAGCAAAGGCTGCCGCATCTGAACCTGTCAAGATGGCCTCAGTGAAGTTAAATTCTGCGCAGAAAGTGAATTGAAGACGCCTGTTGGTGCTTTGGTCTTGATTTATCATATTTGGAAAGTCAATAAGCGGTAAAATAATCAGCTAAATATTAGGTAGACTGTCAGCACATCCTTTGGCTTCAGACCTGAGGTTCGGAAGGCGCTAAATATAGCCTATAATACCATTTAAGTTTCTGCGGTCTTCCGTTCATTTCTGACAACAGTGAAATATTTGAATTTAACATGGTCTACACAGGTTTTTTTTCTTCAAAAGTCTTAAATTTTAATGAATATCAGAGTTTTTAGTAAATAAAACCTTTTGAATCAATTGATGAATAACTTAACAAAAATAAAGCGTAAAATTTGTAAACTTACATTTTTAAGTTGAGCCCGAGAACTCGCACAACTTAATCGGGAGGTCCTAGGGAAATGCGGTCCTTGAAAGTGAAGCGAGGACAAAATCAGTTGTAATACGAGTAAAAGGTCGTATCAGAAGACAAACAAAACACGTGTATTATGTATCATATACTCGTAGTATGATAAAGCGCAATAAGAGTCAAATATTTATTATTATATATTGCTCGATGTCATTTCTTAGGAATGTTATGCATTGTTAGAGATTATTTTTTACCAGAGTGAAGAGCCCTCGGGCAGAGCGACATGAGCCGGCGCGCTAGAGGAAGCCCCGGCCCCGGTGAGCGCGGCGGGCTGCGTGGACCTCTTCCTGCCAGCAGGTCGGGCCTCAGCGCTCAGAAGCGCCGGTGCCGAAATAGGGGCAACCGGTTTCCGATTTGCCGACAGCATGCGGCGGCCACACATCGCGTGCCCCCGCCCCGTTCTCTGTCCACCGCACTGCACGCTCCAGAGGCCGCCATTCACCACTCACTCGCCCGTATATTCCAGCACTATTTCACTCCCAAGTGTGCGGAAGCTCGGGACTGAATTGGACCGTACTTGAAAACCGAAAGAATGCTAGAAGCATCATACATTGCGAAGCAAGTTTATCGATCAAGGCCTTTCCTCTCGGGCGACCTCCCTCTCCACGATAGAATCGGACTGCGCAGCAGATACTGGCAGGTGGAAGCGAGGTGTGGACACTGTCTCCGTGGCCTGGCCGGAGGGGTGCGTCACCCCGATCCGTCAGGTAACCGCGGTGACTGGCGCAGTGTCAGTAGTGGAATCCTGTCCGCCCGCGCCTTGTAGCGCTCGCCGCCCTCCGGGCTTGTGCGATGACGTCCGACCAGACGAACCATATTTGAATGGTTTCTAGCACACAACCAAAATATAAAGAGAACTGTCGAATTTGGTGATACTTCTTTCGATAGCGATCGTTTAGCCTACTTACTGAGCGAGTGTGTGGAAAAATGAAATATTAGGACACGTTGCTATTTTTGTAAACATAAGCCGAAAGCGCGATGGACAAATACGTATGAAATATTATGTAAAAAAATATTGAAAAAGTAATATTAAATGTATTCCCAGTGAAGTGGTTCTCTATATTAAATGTATTATTAAGGAATGAGATGACTCCGTCACAGGCCATGACCAGTGAAGTGGTTCTCTATATCTTACAAAATGCCGGGTTTATGCATTGTTATGTACTTGTATACACTCTTAGGTTCGCGTTTCCATTTAAACTATTTAAATTGTGGTTTCCTTCAGGATCTTCGCAGCGCCGGACGGTGCTCAGTGCGGACAGTCTGATGTTCCGGAAGGGGCGAGGGACGGCGGGGCCAGGGCAGCCCAGGCATAATCCAGTCGCGGCAAACCTTATAAAAAGTACCATATAGCTTGATAATAGCAGTAATAATAAATAATTGTTAACAAATAAGTTCCCAAGTAATCACCAAGAATAAGAAAGCTCAGTATCAAGCGTCTTGGACGAGGAAGTCACTCCTTGCCATCGGAACTATGGGTTGGATCTACTGAGACAATACCATAAACCGATACAAAACATATGGTACACGCACATGAATGCTCACAACCATACTCGATCGTAACGCATATTATATTCAACAGTGCTTCTCTTGACATGACCTGGATTAGTCGGGTCGAGCAGTCGTGGCTCTCCGGTGGGTATGATATACGAGTTGAATTCATCGGATCAATACGACCCTGGCACAATCCCCATCAGGGGCGGCTGGTGCCATAAGAAACCGAGTGTTCACTAGCATAAAATTTTTTTACAAATGTTACGCTACGAGTTTATTTTTAAAAACACCCCTGTTAGGATATGGTACTGAGTGGCACTATAGTCACTTTCCATTTGTCAAATGGCCCTCGGTAGAAAATTCTCGCGCATCACTACTCGTAAGTTAGAGCATAGAATGGAGACAATATAACCTCGCTATAAGACGCAACGGAAAGAGAGGGGTGCAGCTCCGACAGTGACCGTCATCTCGTACCGCACCCCTATCCCCTATCCCTGTACCGGTATCCTGGCGACCAGGCCAGTACCAGGCCCGCCCTCACAGCGGGTCAACTTAAATAGCAGCGGCCGCTCGCTCCAAGCCCTGACTTCTAACGTGATTATTTATATTCGGCGGGTTTATTGTTAGCCAGGAGTGGCGGGAAGGGGGGGGGGGTCGAGTCAGGCGACTTCGAATGTCTTCGGTGAAACATATTGCCTGCCTCGCGAGAGATCTTTTCCAATACATTGTCTCGTCTTAAAAATGACGTTTACATTTCTAGAGTAATAAACCGATAAGACGAGTTATCACCGGCTGACACATAACGCGGTCGTGTCACTGCGGTGATCCCCGCTTCCTCCGCGCTGCTGGAACGATACGTACTGCGGTTTACTATAAACTTGTACGTTCACGGTCCTATCATCGAGTACTTTTTTTATCGGAAGCGTTTCATGTCTCACTGAATATTCTTCAGAATTATCTTCGGATTCGAAGTGTAACCAGAGGCGCCTGCTGCATCCTCGAGTCTACCGTGGACACTTAGCAGCAAAGATCTTTGATGTGCCATCGATGGTCGGTCACCATCATGTCAATCCTTATTTTGTTCACTGCAGCCCGGAACGATCCAGCAGAACTGCACCTAAACCACTACGGCAAGTTATTATACCATTTTCCTTTTCAGCTAAGATCGAAAGAGTATTTTGCATTTCAATATTTCTTGTTTAGGTGTCTTTTTATTCCACTGTTTTGCATTTATTAAACATATTGTACAATATACGAAGGGATAAACATATTGTACAGTATACGAAGGGATAAACATATTGTACAGTATACGAAGGGATAAACATATTGTACAGTATACGAAGGGATAAACATATTGTACAGTATACGAAGGGATAAAAACCTGATGGTTTATTTAGGCGAGCGACCAGAATAGTTCGCAATCAATTGTGATGAACGGGCGATTTCATTAATAACATAGTTTCGCAACGCAACGAGTAGCTCCTTCAGGATTATAGTAAACTACCAACATCAAGCTAAAAGATGACGTCACTCGCGATGTTAAATGTAACACCGAGTGACCCGAATGGTGAATTGAACGGACGAGCTACGCGCGACAAGAGGCGGGGTGAAGGGGTTAACCTGAAGCGATTCTGTGCGTGGCCGGGCTACGGCCGTCAGGGGAGAGGGCCCTGGCCTGGTGGTACGTCTGCACTGCACTGAGGTCTGCGCGTGTGTTCTCTATTGTACAGTCTCGCGGGTAGATCCGTCCGATCCACTTCAACATTCCGTCAGATAGACGATTGGAGTATAACATATGTGTATACCATATAACATATGGTAAAAATCAATTTATGGAAATCAGCTTCGTAAAGAAAAATATGAAATCAAATTAAATTGTCAGAAAAGAAAATGAGCGCAAAGTGGAATCGACCAGGTTCGAACTCCGAACAAAGGCATGCATTACTACGAGTATTACACTTTCGTTTTATACGGTACAACTTAGTTTGTGCCTTATAACCAATCAGAAATATGTTAAAGAGGTTTCAGTGAAAACCAGATACGAACCCTTTTGAAAAATGGGTACTAATATGTATCAAATAAGCTGGAAGACATGTCTTAACAACTAACACGAATCAAATAAGCTGGAAGACAGATCTTAACAACTAATATGAATCAAATAAGCTGGAAGACAGGTCTTAACAACCTGACTACAGGCTACGGAGACCGACAAGACAAGCTCACTCATCGAATATATCAATTATTTTACCACTATCATCCCAGCCGCCAATTACAGTCAGAGTTAACGAGATTTTTTTCGGCCAAATTGTGTATAAAAAAATCCCTAATGGATAGTTATGAAAAATGATTCACGATTTAGTTTTTTTTCAGTTCTCGGAACTGTGATTCAGCGCGGAGCGAGAGCCGAGTCAGCCCTCCGTCGCACGTGGCCGGGGCACGTGGCCCTGCGCCCTCTCCGCCCCGCCCGGTGACGCCGGCCCGACAACGTGTCCCATCTCACGTCAAGCGGATGATTCGTGTTCAGTTCTAGAAATAGATCGCGGTGGCGAAACAGACGAAGACAATAGAAAAATCGGGAGCTTCTCTCGGCTGTTTGGAAATATTCGCGCGGTTGACACTATTTTTAACACGTCCAACAGAGACATTTCACGATGCACATTATTTATAAGGATTAACGGTGGTAAAACACTGTACAACTCAAAACTCTCAATCCATTTGACAAAAATGCACTCGGTCTCGATCGAATAGGCACTAGAAGACGATTCGAGAGTCGGTACTACGGGTCACGGAGCGGCGCAGGGCGAGACAGGAGGGCGTAGGGCGAGACAGGAGGCGCAGGGCGAGACAGGAGGGCGCAGGGCACGACCAGGAGGTCAGGGCACAGCGGGGGAGAGAAGAACGTGCGGCACTCACCTTCCGCCCTCGTGAAGGAGAAAGACAAGGCGGAGAGATCCATCCCGCGGCCTGGGGACACCGACACTGAGTGCCGAGAAGCCCCGGGCCCGCACGCATTTAGCCCACCGCGGCCCGCACGCTCGCCGCGCCACGGGCGGATGCCGCGCGCGCCCAGAAAGGGCCTCGCGCCCGGCCCAAGTTTGCTGCGGCATCGAAGGCAACCCCAGCCACGGCGCGTAGGGACCGCCGTATTGCCGGGTCGACGCCGCGGCGCGTCGCGTCCGCGATGCCGTCGCCGCGAGACGCGCCCGCGCCGCCCTCCCGGCTCGCCCCGTCCCCTGCGGCCTATATTTACCCGCCACTCGCTCTCCACCCCGCTAAGTTCAAGGTTCCCTCCCGCTGCAGCGCGACAGCACGGGCGGGGGTCGCGCTGCATCACTGTACTCGTGCTCGCGCGCGTGACGTCGTTCCGGCCGCTCACACCTCGAGGAGTTCCGCAGAGAGGGCCGCCACTGGGGGCGACGCACATCTCCGGCCTCAGCCCTGACCCTGCAGAGCCTGTCCGGTGCTCATAAAATTGTGCGATTGAAGTCCATCGCTGGCCACAACAAAGGCCTGTATAACTCAGGTATATAAAAAGTTTTTTGAAAACGTATACTATATAAATTTACGTTTTTTAGAATGATGAATCCATAAATTAGCTCCGTTTATTTCCCTGCATTGGCATTTTGAGTTATTGAATTGAAGAGGTAAATGTGATCAATAAAACATGTTCTGGATATATCTATTATAAAACTATTAGATTGCCGTTAGCCTAGTGCCTGTAAGAGATGCTTTTGATTAGCAGATTGCCTGCGACGCAATATCATCTCCACACCTCCTCGAACCTGAGAAGTCGGTAGCGTTCCGTTCCGCACAGGGTGGGCTCCGGTCCGGTCTGACAGATTGTGATGCTCTCGAGTTGCAGCTTCAGTCTTACAGATATAATATAATACAAGTAGAAGCAGATATTCAATGTAATTTGTTTCCCTCTGCTCTCGTATCCTTCTAATTATGGAATTCGAGCTCAACCTGCATGACTCAAAATATTTTTATCTTGGAAATAAAGTGTTCGCCACATGCTGAGATAAATAGAAAAACACTCGCAACACATACAAGTAATTCCCATATTCCTCAACGTAACGTTTTGTGTTCAGGCGAGAGATATATGATATACTCGTAGGTATTTACATCTTTTAAATAAATAATTACATCAAATACACCAAATGATTATTTACATATCGGTATACTCTCATTTCTTTCTTCTTTCAAGTGGTAAACTTCAATTCGAATTGGATGGGTCACGTGGCTGGGACACAATATTGACATTGTCTCCCTCATTGTCAATAATCGAGCCTTCCGGTTTAGAGCCGTTGAAGTGGGCACGGAACTCGTGGTACTCGGCGCGTGCGAGTATTGCTACCCGACAACGTCTTATTCCCCAGACTTGGACACTTCTTTCGGGTACCATCGGGAATTGAACCCGAAAGCGTCTTACCAACAGGGCTACAGAGATCGTTACGCATACATGTTAAATTAAATTGATATTTTCTTTTTGTAATGTATCATTCTTACGTAAGGTACACCACACCACACCGCACCGTGTTGTTAATAAATAAACAATGACATTACACTAAAAGCGCCAAATGACGCCAGGTTTACTCTCACACTGGAAATAATGCGTGGCCCAACCATTATAATACTATATACTATAAAATTGTCAGAATGTTTTACTATACGTATCAGCTAATAGGAATAGTTAATACTTACCTGGTGGTTCAGATCGGGAAGAGTAGAGTAGAGTAGAGTAGTGAAGAGAGGTTAGATTGACAGTGGTGAGAGAGAGAGTGAGAGAAGCGGAAGAGTAGGTACTCACCGTGCGGATGCAGCCTTTCGGGGTGAGCGAAGAGTGCATCTGTAAGCCAAACAACCAGAGAGAGGGTTAGTTAGTTAGTACACAAGCAGTTAGCGTCAGTATCGAGCATTAATCACACGCCACCCGCACCTGCACCTGCACCTGCACCCGCAGCCCCGCATGCACCGTCTGCCGGAGTAAGGGCTGCCCGAGTGGAGAAATATTGCGGAAGGCTTCGCAGGCAGATACTGTTGTATGTTAATTGTAGGCAATATTATCTAGAGCTGTTCTGTAGTGGACATATGTTATAGTCTATTCATTGTATCGGGTTGTCTGGAAAGTCATTTCATATTTTTAGGTCAAAGTCAAACGCAACATTTTTATATTTAGACGTACTCGTAACTTGCTCGTAGACGGCGGGACGGTGGTTCTCTCTCGTGTCGTAGAATGCTGCATATTCTAAATCAAAGCCTCTATTTGGTCGTCATCAGTGGTAATCGGACGGACTTTCTAAAACGGACACCAGGATCGAGTGTCGCATCATGATTACGGAAAATTTTAAACCACATTTGACACACACTAAATCGCTTACTGCATTGTCGCCATACATTGTACTTTTTTTGCTTTGTGTCGCATTTTTTCCTTTGCGGGTGAAAAGCATCGAGCAGTGAAAAAAACCAACTAATTTGGTTCCAAATGATGCCGAAAAAAATGGGCCAAACTATCACATTTCATAATAACACATATTCAGCACATTTAGCGTGAAGTTAGTAAAACTTGTCCTAAGGACATCTCTGAAAAATACGAAATTATTTTCTGGATAATCCGATACAATACGAATATCGTACATTGCCACAAACGTTTTTATGATTATGAAAAAGGCATATTTTATCAGTAAAGTACTCGTACATTAGTTTTATGTATAGGTTATTATTAGCTGTTACGATCGTGAAACAATACGATCTGCGAGTCGAATCTACCCCCAGTCCCCCACACTCCACCCACTGCAGTCCCCCACACTCCACCCGCTGCAGTCCACCACACTCCACCCGCTGCAGTCCACCACACTCCATCCGCTGCAGTCCACCACACTCCACCCGCTACAGTCCACCACACTCCATCCGCTGCAGTCCACCACACTCCACCCGCTGCCCCGCAGTAACACAGCACAGCGGGTGTAACATACTAATCGTACTTTCGGTTCCTGACAACGGACACTATTTTTATTACACAATAATAGTTCTTGGGGTTATGCTATGCTATTGACTTCCTTTTAACCCTTTCAATCTTATATAATTAAATCAATTTAACTAGTATTTATGATTATAAAAAAACTAAAGGTCGAATGGACGATATTTCAAAGTCTACCACTTGTTAAATGATCTGGCATAAAGTGGGAACCTCGAATGTGTACATATATCTGTACGATTTATTCCATTAAAAAAAAACAATTAAAATTATGGTCACACGATAAGCGACCACCAGAGCCGAAAGGGTTAGTGCAATTATAAAAGCTAAAAGCAATCCAGTGTGTGCTACGAGTACAATCGAGCCCCGCAATGCGGGCGGGCATATCTACGAGTACGAGTATATCTGCGCTTAATATTTTATGTTCAATAAGAAAGCGGTCAGCTACGATAATGTTATCTCAGAATGGATAAAATGTGAGTTGAACCCTTTTTTCAGATGTAAGCCCAAATTAAACATATATTTGTAAAAAAAGATTCAACACACTAAATACATTTTAAGTTCGATATCAAAACAGCTAGGATGTAGGCTGGGTATTGCTGGGTCACGTTCATGGAGTTGTTCGGAGAGACACGCCACACCGAGCGAGGAGAGAGCCGACCACGATAGGCGAGCGTGCTGCGCTTTGAGGGTGCTCGGGACCAGTCTCGGTGCAGTGCGGTGCCCGGCCAAGGTGGCACGTCGGGCAGGGGAAATCGTGAGGCGAGTCCGTCAGTCGGTCAGTCTGGGGATCGAAGGCGCCGTCTCTGTAGGACTGCCCCCACCCAGTTTGACGGGGAACAGTTAAATTAATATATTTATCAGAAATTAGAATAAAAACGAGATAAAATGTTAATTAAAACGATTCTAAAGATATTGATTTTTTCGCACATCTTTTGCATTTCTCTATCATAATTATTTTTACACATGGGTTATGTTCACTGGGCTACATGTCTGCACCGAGACAGTTGACTTGCGCATGTTTTCGAATTTCTTGAATATCTCTCGTTAGGCAGTGAAAAATAAGATGAAGATTTTTTATTAAAATATTTGGTTCTAGTTTTCACAATGCACAATGCACGATGCACAATGCGACTATCTCTTAAACTGTGATTTCAAATATGACGGTGGTTCGTTGATTTATTTTGAAGTGCAGCATCGAGAGTAGAAGCGTTATGTTACTTCCAAAAGTGAGAACACGAAAATAACTTCCCAAACAGGGTGACACTTCCCCTGACATCCAAACAGGGCGACACTTAACATGACATCCAAACAGGGCGACACTTCCCCTGACATCGATCTTCTCCTCTCTTGACCGCGTAGTTTAATCGCGCCAATGATATTGTCAGGACAAACGAGCTGCATATTCCGAGTGGTGGACACGAGGGGGAATTCCGGAGAAACCGAGGGCTGGAAAGTGGTCTGGAGTACCTGTTCCCGGGTCGCCTGAGAAGAGGACCAGAGAGGTGGCCGGTGTCCGCGCTCGGCACACAGTCGACAATAGAGCTGCTAACGCAAATGTAATTAGCACACTTTACACGTACGGCATAATGCGTATGTGGAGGCTATTGCAAATGGAGGGAAATGGAGGGGACAATGTACTCGTACGACCGATGATGAGTCATAACAATTGACGTGAATTCGAAAATTCGATAGTCAAGAATTGTCGAAGATATAAAACTACGCCCCATACAGGACACTCTCCCATCCGTCACTCTCTTCTTGCTCTCTACCGGGAGGGCCGCGGCCGCGGCCGGCGCTCCGCACTCCGCCCTGCGAGGGGCGCGCATGTACGCACTCGCACTGCCGGACATCGCGGGGGGAGCCGGGAGGAATAAGAAATACGTATCGAACGGCCCGGCCCGTAGCACCGAATCCGCAACGGATCGATGGCTAGCACATCTCAGAGAGGACACTGACACCGAATATAACGGACACAAAGCGGAGGTCGCTTACTGGGGCTGAAGAGGGCCAGCAGGCAGCACTGCCCGCCCTGGGGAGCTCCACCCATGCTGCTGAGTCCTCTGTACACTCTCTGCTGTCCGGAGTCTTGTCCCGTGTCGCGCCTTACCGTGTCTGCCGCGCCGCCTCGCCGCTGAGCGCTGACTGCGCCCGCCGCCCGCGCAGCCCGCCGAATGGCCCCGCGCCGCCCTCACCCCGCCCCGACGGCAGCCCGTCCCAGTGCACTTCTTACACTTCTTACTTCCTCTCTCCGATACATTCGGGGTGAGATAGGGACGCTCGATACTGAAATTATGGCGCAAAGTGCAATCAATACGCACGAATCATTTTGTGGCACAATCTGACAAGTACTCGACGAGTATAGCATAAAGCCATTCCATAACATATGACGAGGATAACTCGTTGGAAACACATTCCAAGCGGGCTGTACTCGTACCACCTATGTTACGAGTAAGTAAGCAAGATGGACGTAAGTAGTGAGCGTGAGCAGTATCACACTTAATTATCATGATATACCAAATAAATATATATTATATTATTTGGACAAACGATGACCTTTGCGAACTAGACCGCAAGACTTGACGTCCATCCTAGGAGTTTGGGTCCGATTCCCAATCGTACTAAAAATCGTACTCGTACTTTCAATCTGACTAATCAAGCGTACTCGTAACTTTCCAGATGCTGTTTGTAGCGCGGATACTTATTGTAGCCCATTGTTGATATCCCTAATACAAAAATCATTTAATTAACATAAACTAGAGGTGCATGGCCGCGCGGTAACGCACTGGACTTTTGTGCGGAAGGTCGTCGGTTCGAACCCCGTGCTGTGCTACTTCCCTCGAACGACACCGGCACTTTTTCCACCAAGTGTTCGATGGTATAAATATACCTATGACTTCGCGAAAAAAAGCGGAATGGATGGAATGATAAGATGGCTGCTGGCTGCTGACTGCTAAGGATAGGATTACGAACTTTGACATACCATACCATACCATACCATTCAGGTCTCAGGTAGGTGTATTGTATAATACTTTTCTTTGTATGATACACAGTACAACCACAACCTGGCGCGTTAATTATCAAGCAGCAAACATTTATTTATTTAACATTTTTATTGCAAATACAATCCGGCGGGCTTATTGCCAGGCGGCAATCTCTTGCAACCAACCATACAAAAGTAAATTAAGCAAGTTACGTGGTCGCATAAATCATTCAAATGACTATCCATCCCCACGAAATCCATAAACATATACGTACATGCCCACGAACCCCACAAAGACGGACAATTACCCGAACATTATTTTTCATATTAAGTGAGATATCATCAATCAAAAGGAAATGAAGGGATGGTGGAGAGGAAATGAAAAGAAAAATCAAAAATGAAACACGTTACGGACGGAGCGAGTCTTATATTGGTTTGTAACTGATTCCAGAGTCTCACTGTATGGACAGTAAAGGACGACGTAAAGAAAGAGGAGCGGTGAAGTGGAAAGGCCAATAAACAATCTCTGTTTGAGCGTAGCGCTAATCCATGATTGGAAAGACGCTGAAACATTCAAACATTCAACCAACCAGAAAGATGTTTAAGAAACCTGAAGTGAAAACCAGAATGGAATACTATAAACTAGAATGGAATGGGTATCGAATCCGTAACGCACGGGTCGGAAGACATGTGTCTTACCAATAATGCTATCGAGGCGTGTGAATGTAAATTATGATAAAAGATATTCTTCATTAACGACATTGAGAAGATCCATTCCGAGCTATAGTAGTTCAAAGAAAATTATGGCAGGCAATTTCTTCTCAGATTGTTAAACCTTTATTTTTGTCATTTTTTAATGTCTCTACACCGAATTTGTTTATCATAATCTGTCTCTACACCGAATTTGTTTATCACAATCTGTCTCTACACCGAATTTGTTTTTCATAATCTGTCTCTATACCGAATTTGTTTATCACAATCTGTCTCTACACCGAATTTGTTTATCACAATCTGTCTCTATACCGAATTTGTTTCTACAGTTTTATTTTGCTTTTAATTTATAAATTGTAACTTCATTCACACGAGGAATTACGAGTAAGATTAATCATCTGAAATTAGTACGAGTATTGTATCATATATTTTATTCCATTGTTGGGTAACATACCATACATATTCCATTGTTGGGTAACATACCATACATATTTAAAGATTCTCTGAGTTCAAGTTTTGCTTGTCGGTTTTTCGAGTTCAAGGACTACTGCTTGTTTCAGGGCGAACTATAAGATACCGCATTTTTCATTAAAACACACTGTGTTATTATCTAACTGTTAAAAACTACTCTCGATTTCACTATGCGAGAAATAATTGGACGTATGTACGCAAAAATACATTACTCACATATTTTTGTTTATTTAAAATATTAAAAAAAAAACAACAAATTAATCATGTATAGTATATATTTGTAAAAATGTCAAGCCTTACAAATTAGCGAATCTTCGTTGTTCTATACAAGCTCAAATAAAGCAGCTGGACGTTTCCTTAAATATCGCAGTCTCGGCTTATGCGACATCAAGATAAAGCTAGTCAAGTATTTCTCAAGGAGCGGGCCATATTATTTATCCGAGGAAATGTGTTGGCCACTCATGCATTGCGTAATATGATAGCAGTGTGAAAGGAAACGGGTGAACAATGAAAGATTGGAGCAAATCGAGGAATTCTGCAATTTGAGTAGTATTTTCTCAGATGATGGAAGACTTAAGAAAGATATAGAACGGCGTGTAGCGATAGAAAACAGTCAATGGGACACTAAAACATATATACTTGAACCGGAGAGTTTCAAAATCTCCCAACACAACAATATTTAATACCAACTTTCATGCACGGGAATGGAATGAGGAGTGGAAAAGACTGAAAGGAGTCGAATACACGCTGTAGAAATGCGTACACTGAGCAGAATACATGGACGACAATGTATGAAATAATACCCAATTAAGTGATTAGAAACGATTGTGTTGAGTAAGATGAAGAAGAACACTAAAATAATTCGGGCATGTAGTAGGAATGTATGAAATAATACCCAATTAAGTGATTAGAAACGATTGTGTTGAGTAAGATGAAGAAGAACACTAAAATAATTCGGGCATGTATGAAATAATACCCAATTAAGTGATTAGAAACGATTGTGTTGAGTAAGATGAAGAAGAACACTAAAATAGTTCGAGCATGTAGTAGGAATGTATGAAATAATACCCAATTAAGTGATTAGAAACGATTGTGTTGAGTAAGATGAAGAAGAACACTAAAATAATTCGGGCATGTAGTAGGAATGTATGAAATAATACCCAATTAAGTGATTAGAAACGATTGTGTTGAGTAAGATGAAGAAGAACACTAAAATAATTCGGGCATGTATGAAATAATACCCAATTAAGTGATTAGAAACGATTGTGTTGAGTAAGATGAAGAAGAACACTAAAATAGTTCGAGCATGTAGTAGGAATGTATGAAATAATACCCAATTAAGTGATTAGAAACGATTGTGTTGAGTAAGATGAAGAAGAACACTAAAATAATTCGGGCATGTAGTAGGAATGAATAAAAAGTAATGAATAGTGCAAATGTGAGTGGAATGCACCGTAGAGGAAGACCAAGCATGGTTGGACCAAGTGAATGATATTTCGAAAGGACACTTAGAAAGTCAGAGAAATTGTATGAGATCTGTGGAATAGAGTGGACGTAGAAGAGACGAAATATGAATGTCCAGGAAGTTTGGCACTCTGTCCTCTTTGCCTGCTCCGACAGTGAGACGGCGTGATTAATTTTGAAACCCGTAAGGTATTCTTCTAAACTACAACACATTAAAAAATAGACGTAAGCCCAAGCTGAAACATGCGATACATTGTACAATAGATGTAAGCCCGAGTTGAAACATGCGATACATTGTACAATAGATGGCTAAAATAAAAATTAACCAAAGGGAAAATGTCCACTGGGTTACAATGGTGGGCAGTATCGATCGGGACCGCGCGCAGCCGCCCGGTGCCCCATCCCCACTGCGCCCCGCACCGCAACCCTTCCGCGGCCCATGCCCGGGGCTCTGCCCCATCTATGGCGTTTCCTCGTATCCTCACTGATTGCGAACCATTCTCAAAACCACCCTCCTCTGCCGCTGGGCAGCTCGGCCGAGGACTGAGGACAATATTTTTCCATTTCCTTAGTAGATGATTATTACGCAATCTCACCAACACGATTTGGCATTTCCGGCAAACTTCCATTGCATATATTATATTATTTTTTGTTCCGAATGTTGGCGCCCCTCGGGCATGCCTGTCACGGAGGGGAACGGACGGGAAGTGGGTTAGCGTTAGCCTCCGCCACACTTTAGCGCCGAAATACTATATTCCGCGAGTGTGGATCGATTGAAGCAACACGAGAGGTATTCAATGTTCTCAAATATACAATATCTCAGCTGTTTTTTTTTGTTTGAAATATGTTTATCTTCCGTACATTCCCAAATCATGAACGTTCGTATGAGGGAATTTCGCAAATCCTGCCTGAAAATGCAATAAGACCGAGTCGCCGCTAAACGCGTACATCACATTATATGATAGAACAAAGCGCGAGACAGCGAGTACAATAACACATCAACATTGAAAAGCTGACAAGGGACAGCTTCTTAATTTCGCAGATGATGTTTCTTACATGCATCAGCCAAAAGTATTCTTCAGTTGGATATTAATTTAACAAACCCCTAAAATATGTTTCCTCCTGAATTACAAACAATGGCCCTTTTTTACTTTAAACCCGTCTGAGTCAAAATGTATTTCATTCGCAAACAACGCGCAATACTTGTACGAGTGTGAAACACATTAAAACATATCCGCCGCCTCTCTTTCAGAAATTAAATTATCGGGCTTGATTCTAGACTGAAAACTGTCGTGGAAGGCTCATGTCGGGAATAGACTAGTCCTTAAGGCTATGCGCGCTGTAACTCTTCCTTGGCGGGGAGGTCATCCAGCTCCCCCATTCGCAGTCACTTATGTTAGACTATGGGCCGATTCTTTTAAGCCAACCGAAACGGGACTCAGACATTCGCATGGGATCCAATATGTTCATATTGGCTGAGCCTCATACTGTCTGCGCATCACCAATAGAAGCGGCGGATGCCTATATTATTATATAATACAATATATGTACGAGTGACGTGAGTGAAATGAAATGAAAAAGATAAAAGGACTACGGATTATGCATGGCATTATCTTGTGCAACATTTAATATTGAAATCTGCGCTAACGAAAATTAAATCAAAAAAATACGAGCAGTTTTATTTTTTTATTTTTGACACTTTGAATTAAATATCTAAATTCAAAATAAGTACAAATATTGACCAATATTCTTAATTAGGTACCTATTGGAATCATAGATATTTTGAAGTAACAAACAAATAGCAGTAGTAAGGGGGTCTATTTTTGCTGTCGTCGACCCCCAAATTTTTTTATTGAAACTATCGACCCCTAGAAAAATCATATCGACCCCAGGGGGTCGATATCGACCACTTTGGGAACTCTTGTTCTAAACAATCACTTCAGCTAATTAAATACATGATTCCTTATCTTCGGTGAAGCAAGCGCTCATTAACATTAATTATTATGTAACATTTCTCAAATAGTGCAAACTTCGATGCCTTTCGAAGGTTTCTACTATGATCCTATAGGGTCAGGCGTTCCATAAGAGCGCTTGAGATAACTCGGTCTGTAAGTTCGATCTACAATATGTGTACATTAGCCGGACGATATCGGTGTAGCGAGCATGCCCGCCCTAACGAACATATTATATTGTGTTGACATACACGTATCATATATGATATTAAATTATGAAAGTGTAACAAGACAAGACAATACAACATAACATAACACAACACAACACAACACAGACGGGAAGCCCCGGTGGGCACAGCGTTAATGTTGCACACTCGTCGAGGAGCGAGTGCAGACGCACTGGAGTGTGGCGTGTGAGTGTGAGCGCGAGTCGCTCTGATTATTGCGGCGTTACATCTCTCCGTTAACTTATTGCTTACGTGCTAAGTGCTAAGTGCTAACCGCTACCGCACTGCACCGAGCTCGGCCCCAACGCCACACGACAGTCTCGTGCCACGTAGCACAGTATTGCCAACACTTTACACCGTTTGTGATATATCATATGTGTAGACCTTTCGAAAAAAGGGGCTTTATAACATAATTAAACAATATAAACTCTTAAATATTTAACTCTACATGCGAGGTAGAGAGTCTCGGGAAAGGAGGTAAGAAACACGTGTAAAGGGGGATTAATGTAATTAGTAGAATAACAAAGTAATTCATTGATAAATATTGTAATATGGAGTTCCACAAAACTAAATCCGAAACCTTTGATAAATGATAAGATACACTCGACTTGTTGACCTCCAGAGAATACAGACACTGATCAATGCCGGTCTTTATGGTAGAGAATCTGATCTGATCGAGAATCGCGCTTTTACCAACCTGGCATAACCTCGTAATAAAGAAAAAGAAACAAAACATTTCAAACATCTAGAAATATCTCAGACTACACAGAATTTAATGAACTACGCAAAAAAATCTCTACAAAGTGTTTCTCTGAATTTGTAAAACAAAGCGAGAATAACATCAATAACAACTTAAAAAGTTTCTGGAATTATGTAAATTCATTGAGAAAAAATGACTCAAACATCAGTTGCACGTTTTATGACCAGAAATCTGCTGATACTGTGGATGGGATTAACAATTTATTTGCAGACTTCTTTAAAAGTGTACGTGAAGAGTATTCACCACCTAATGCATCTAATCCCATACTTTCATATTCTTGTATTGTATTTAATAAATCATCGGTGGAAGGTCAATTTCCACAAATATGGAAATCAAGTTTTCTAACGCCAATATACAAGAAAGGTGACAAAAGCGATGTTTCAAATTATAGACCGATTTGTAATCGACCGATTGATAATAATTCCTAAATTATTCGAGTCTTATCTTAGATAAAATTATTGATTCGACACATCTACATTTCAATGGCCTCTACTGTTTCGCAAAGTGCCTTTGTTCAAGTCCAGCCTTCTATCAAACAATTAAAAAAATATAATATACTTAAGTTTTATTATAGAAAATTTAACAATAGAGAAACGAACTAAATCGGTGCATACCTGGTGTGATGGCATTACCATTACACTCATGGAGATTGTCCAGCTAAACCGGTGCACACCTGATGCGATGGCATTACCATTACACTCATGGAGATTGTCCAGCTAAACCGGTGCACACCTGATGCGATGGCATTACCATTACACTCATGGAGATTGTCCAGCTAAACCGGTGCACACCTGATGCGATGGCATTACCATTACACTCATGGAGATTGTCCAGCTAAACCGGTGCACACCTGATGCGATGGCATTACCATTACACTCATGGAGATTGTCCAGCTAAACTGGTGCACACCTGATGCGATGGCATTACCATTACACTCATGGAGATTGTCCAGCTAAATCGACGACGATTGGAAATGGATCGCACGATTCGGACAGCAGGAATAGGAAGTCAGTCACGAGAATAGGAGGACGCAGGGCACTGAATGATGAAGAGAGTGTTGCTGATGATAAAATAACTTAACCAAACGATTTCAGCTCAGCTGTCAGAGACTGCAACGAATTTTCCAGGTCCAAGTGTGTCGGCTGAGAGGGTGTTGTAGGATGAGCCCGGACCTTTTTGATAGCTTCTCTCTTAAATGTATTATATCATATTTCCCATTGCCGTAAAATATAAGTGTAATTACTGGATATATATTTTTATCGGCGAACCTGCATTATTCGTTTGTTTTAATTTTATGTATCAGCCATCTCACAAGGTATTTACAATATCATTGCCTGTTCTGAGACAGCTGACTAACACCGATGAAATTCATAAAAAAATATACACTCGTAAATATAAGAGTGCAGGCGCTCGCGGGACGTGACATGACATCTCTCAGCAGTGCAGTCGCTCGCGTGACGTGACATGACATCTCTCAGCAAATATAACAGTACAGCCGCTCGCGTGACGTGACATGACATCTCTCAGCAAATATAACAGTTCAGGCGCTCGCGTGACGTGACATGACATCTCTCAGCAAATATAACAGTTCAGGCGCTCGCGTGACGTGACGTGACATCTCTCAGCAAAAAATCGTCTTTTAATTTATCTGTTTTGTTTAAATTTGGAGTTTTATGACATTTTCTATCTTCGCGCTGCAGTCAATCTGAGCGCGAGCTTGTGCGAATGTACATTTATATTCTTAATATTTTCCGTACATATTATATTTTCTCTCTTCGCGCTGCAGTCAATCTGAGCGCGAGCTCGTCCGAATGTACATTTATATTCTTAATATTTTCCGTACATATTATATTTTCTCTCGTCGCGCTGCAGTCAATCTGAGCGCGACCTTGTGCGAATGTACATTTATATTCTTAATATTTTCCGTACATATTATATTTTCTCTCTTCGCGCTGCAGTCAATCTGAGCGCGAGCTTGTGCGAATGTACATTTACATTCTTAATATTTTCCGTACATATTATATATTTATTGAGTTTATAATATTATACTATTGACTGCTTATTCTTTGTATTATATTTTCCGTTTACAAAGGTGTCGGCTGAGAAACATCAGATGTCCTCGCGGCCGGGTTCTCCCTCTATTGGTGGAGGTGTATTTCGACTGGCGAGATGTTATGAGGTGAACCCAGTTCTTTAAATAGCTTCTCTGAAATGTATTTTCTTTCCCATTTCTATACTACATACAACTCGTACGTTGCTATCGATAAACCTATATTCATTCTAATTACGAGTATTACTGTTACTAGATGAGGTACGGCTGGAAGGTATTACTATTACTAGATGAGGCACGGCTGGAAGGTATTACTATTACTAGATGAGGCACGGCTGGAAGGTATTACTATTACTAGATGAGGCACGGCTGGAAGGTATTACTATTACTAGATGAGGCACGGCTGGAAGGTATTACTATTACTAGATGAGGCACGGCTGGAAGGTATTACTATTACTAGATGAGGCACGGCTGGAAGGGGGCTCCTTCACGATCCGATCTCGTCTCCCCCGCTCCGCCGCTCATTCGTCCCGCTCCCGCAGCCGGCCACCGTCAGCCACCGCCAGCCACATCTCCTTCAGCCTGTGTTTGTCGTGCATTAGTCCGCTTTATAGTCGTATATAAGTATTATATTAAATTAATAAAAAACTAGGAACGTATATAGCGTTGTTTTGTAACACATGTGACTCTGAGAGCGCCAGACCTAAACCGAATTCAAACTGTGAAAAAGGTTCGATGGTAAAACCTTTGTGGCTTAGTTGGTAAGACAGATGTTTCCCAACCGGTAGATCGCGAGTTCGATTCCCGTTCGTAGTCATTTTTTTAAAATGGAGTTCAGTCTGGTTATCATTTGATATATTTTTTTCTTATTTTCCTGGTCGTTTGGAAGAGATTGTTGCATAGAACAAAGCCCACCGGCACCAGGTTGTACTGTATACAATGAAAGTGTTATACAATAAAAAAACTAGAAAAATGAGAAAATTGCTTTTCCAGAAACAAATCTGATTTTTGGCGATACGTTTCTGTTGAAATACGAGTACGCGAGCGCGTCTGCAGATACTTTCGTTACGAGTCGACAGTAATGGTCCCCACTTTTATAACTATTGTACAATAACCGTGCACGCTGCGTGCAGTATCGAATCGTATCCCATCATATCGTATCGTATCGTATAACGGATTCGGTTTGTACCACTCAGGAGGCTTATCTCGATCGAGCTGAAAGTTGTTAAAAGGCGTGTATGTACAAAAGAGTCTGGGACCCGAACCCTCGATATATGTTTACCATTAGACCATAAAATACGTTCAGTTTATGTGTAGATAACTTCCGTGGGATAGTTGATAGGACGTCTGTTTTGCAGCCCGGGGTTTGCTGCTTCGATTTCCGTTAATACCCAAATTTTTTAAAAAGGGTTTCAGTTTTGTTTTCAATAAAGGTTTAAATCTTTTTTATTCAAGTCGGTGAAATGATGAGTCGCGTATTCGATAACGAGTATTGGTAATAACATACGAGTACATTCCGGTTGTCAAGTATCCGAAATTCTCTCGGGCATGGACGTCCGGAGATGGGTACAATTCTACAATTCTAATCCTTCTTTACCATTTACGCATACGCATCAACCGATCTTCATAAAAACCTAAGAAAAGCATCACCATCACGCCATGTCCCGATTGGCGCCACGCAGGTAGAGAGAGCCATCTCCAAAGAAGAAGAAATGTACGTCGTTGCGAATTGTATTTTGGCTTCCACTTTTGTGTCGACTGGATCTTGGAGGCGTCCAGAGCTAAATCTTTCCTGAAAAATTTCCATGGATTGAATAGTGTCCTAATTGTTGCGAAAGGTGAGGAATGGAAATTCTCGGATCGTCAGTAACACTTTCAAGAACAGCGTTAAAATTCCCGACAGAAGGGCCTGTGTGAAGATGCACGAGCTTCTATTCTATATAGTATACTCGTATTTCAAGAACAGCGTTAAAATTCCCGACAGAAGGGCCGGGCCTGTGTGAAGATGCACGAGCTTCTACTATTATATAGTATAGTATACTCGTATTTTGTACAGATCCAGTTCACTCGAATTTCTTCAAGAACAGCGTTAAAATTCCCGACAGAAGGGCCTGTGTGAAGATGCACGAGCTTCTACTATTATATAGTATAGTATACTCGTATTTTGTACAGATCCAGTTCACTCGAATTTCTTCAAGAACAGCGTTAAAATTCCCGACAGAAGGGCCTGTGTGAAGATGCACGAGCTTCTACTATTATATAGTATAGTATACTCGTATTTTGTACAGATCCAGTTCACTCGAATTTCTTCAAGAACAGCGTTAAAATTCCCGACAGAAGGGCCTGTGTGAAGATGCACGAGCTTCTACTATTATATAGTATAGTATACTCGTATTTTGTACAGATCCAGTTCACTCGAATTTCTTCAAGAACAGCGTTAAAATTCCCGACAGAAGGGCCTGTGTGAAGATGCACGAGCTTCTACTATTATATAGTATAGTATACTCGTATTTTGTACAGATCCAGTTCACTCGAATTTCTTCGCTAAATTACGAAATCTTTGCTCACTTGCCCAATTATTGACTGTTCCAAATCGATCCAATAGGGCGGGATATTATGAAAGAGCTTTTGCCGTTGCTGGTATATGACGTTGTGACGTAACATGGTCTACCTCTGGGTGTTGGAGATATACGGGTGACGTGCGCACATTTTGCCGTTGCTGGTATATGACGTTGTGACGTAACATGGTCTACCTCTGGGTGTTGGAGATATACGGGTGACGTGCGCACATTTAAGAAGCACTTTTTGGGAGATTTTATCAACATTTATGATGGTACATATATGATACACTACACTATGCTTACAGTCGAATGTGTTGCTATCGCATATCGGAAAATCTACAAAGTTTTCTTTGTGGTTCGTCTTACCTTAGTATTATTTTGCAGTGTTCTTACCAAATCTGTTTTCTGAACATATGCAGATGCGGGAAAGTATCTAATCTAATGGCTACAGTCGCCACCTTCCTATCCTTACACTCTACTTATTTTATAATAATTTTAATGTCTATAACAGTGGGTTAGAGCACCCCCGAGTTAGAGCACCCTCGGGGATGCTCCGAGTCCGCTCTCTAAACGGCGAATTATACATTTTATTCTTGTTATTATTATGCGGGTCAAAAATATCGGGAATTCTGTGAAACGTATTTTTTATTAAACAACATTTATTTTGTATTATTGCACTGTGTACGATTTTGACTACAATTGTAATGAATTGTAGATTGTTATAAACCAGTTGTTAACATTACCATAAAAGGACATTTGCCATTTGGCAACCATAACCTAAGAACATACTAAAGGTACTACGAGTATTGCAAAGCCTATACGAGTCTATACATATACTCGTACAGCCCCGCGAGCCCCGACAGCAGCTGACGGCAGTTCAAAGCCCTCCGCCGCGACCCACTTCCGGGTCACGGTACACTCTCGAGCCTCTTCCTCTTCATTCACAGACGGCACAACCACTCAACAGTCGCCTTTTAGCGAATTTAAGTTTAATATCGAATCTTTCTGTCGGAGCAAGCAGAGATGACAGAGTGCGAAACCTTTCTTATATTAACTTCGCCTCCTCCACATTCATACCATGCACCTTCTCATACAGTTCCACCTGTTTCTCTTACCTTTTTATCTCCAAAATTCCATTCGCTCGGTCCAATCATACTACTCTCGGTCGCCCTCGATTCATTTTTAACGGCCGCAGCCTTTACGAAAATTATAATTCAACTATACAAATAAAACAAAATTGAAATGAAAGCGGCAATTCGATCGCTGACTTCAAAAGTAATCTCTCGTCACCCATCCATAGTGAAACAGTGATTGAAAGGGTCGAGGAGTGGTTGTATCTACCTACCTAGCCTAGCTATTGCATAAATACATTATATAATATTAGGTCCTTACATATGAAATTGGCGTTTTGCCGTACTGGCAACTTTGATCTCAAATATCTTCTCTTTGGTTAGGAATTCCAAATTCAAATTTATACAGCTATTTACTCAAGTATTTGTGTTTCGAAAATTATAATTCATTTGTTTTTTCCTCAATTGTTTTTTTTCTTTGCGTCACTCAGTTTACAAAATGGAAAACTTGAAATATCGCGTTATTTACGAGTACGAGTTCCACCGTGGCACCAGTGCTGTAGAAACGGCTCGAAGGATTAATGATGTGTATGGCGACGGTGCGGCAAAAGAAAACACAGCGCGTTTTTGGTTCCAACGTTTTCGTTCTGGAAATTTCGACCCTCAGAACAAGCCCCGTGGACGGCCGGAGACCAAAGTTGATAATGAAGAATTGAAGGCTATTGTGGAAGCGGATCCATCGCAAACCACGTCCGAGTTAGCTGCAGGCTGCGGTGTTAGTGATAAAACTGTTTTAATCCACTTGAAGCAAATTGGGAAGGTGAAAAAGCTTGAAAGGTGGGTACCTCACGAATTGAGTGAAGCAAATCAACAAACGCGCGTTGACTGCTGCGTTACATTACTCAACCGGCACAATAATGAAGGGATTTTGAATCGAATCATTACCTGTGATGAAAAGTGGATCCTGTATGATAATCGGAAGCGCTCATCGCAATGGCTGAACCCTGCCGAACCAGCCAAACCATGCCCCAAGCGAAAATTGACTCCAAAAAAGTTACTTGTGAGCGTTTGGTGGACTAGTGCTGGTGTCGTTCACTACAGCTTTCTTAAATCTGACCAGACGATTACGGCAGATGTCTATTGTCAGCAACTGCAAACCATGATGGAAAAGCTAGCTGCTAAACAACCGAGGCTGGTTAATCGCTCTAGGCCACTGCTGCTTCATGATAACGCTAGACCACACACTGCACAACAGACGGCTACCAAATTAGAAGAGCTTCAATTGGAATGTCTAAGACATCCACCGTACTCTCCGGACCTTGCCCCAACAGATTACTATTTTTTTCGAAATTTGGATAACTTCTTGCAAGGGAAAAAATTCAACTTCGATGGGGCAGTCAAAACCGACTTCAAAGATTTTATTGATTCCCGTCCGAATGGTTTTTTTAGTAAAGGGATCGATGAACTACCTATGAGATGGCAAAAGTGCATAGATAGCAATGGTACATACTTTAATTAAATAAATATATTATATTAAAAAAAAATCAACTTTATGTTCCTCCCAAACAAAACGCCAATTTCATATGTAAGGACCTAATATAATGTACTAAATACGAGTACATAACATTTGGAACAAGCAACCAGAACGATGTAAAACGGTCAATATATTATATTATAATAAAACAGTCCCTCTCTCTCTCTCTCTTATGGAACTCGACACCGCAATACTATTCATAAGCAAAGTAACAGCAAATAACAGTTTAAGAGTAAGCCGATAATAAAGTTCCACTTAATTACGAGTAGAAACATAAGCAATCGGGGTTTTAATCAATATTTAGGTAGTACGAGTATTTTCTCAGATTATGGGAAAGCTACGGGGGATATTGAACGTAGTGTAGCGATAGGGAACAAAGTCAGTGGGGCACTAACACTAAAACATATGAACTTGAACCGGACAGTCTCAAAATGTGCCAAGATGATCGTCCGCAACAGTATTTTAGTATCAACTTTGATGTATGGGAGTGAAACAAGACCGAAAGGAGCCGAATAGATGCTGTAGTTACGCGTGCACTGGGAAGAATATATGGAGTGACAATGTATGACAGAATACGGAATGAAGTGATTAAGGACATGTTGAGATGGTCTCGGTACGCGGAACGAATGAATGAATAAAGATTAACAAAATAAATACGAGTATTCAATGGTAAGCGTGGTAGAGGAAGACCACGGAAAGTATGGGTGGATCGAGTGTGTGACACTTTTAAAGAAGGTTATGTAAAAAGTCAGAGAAATCGTAGGAGCTTTATGAAGAAATGTATGGATTTAGAGGAGGCGAACGATGTGTGTCACGGTATGAAAGTCTGGCGCTCTCTCCTCTCCGCCTACCCCGACTGGGAGACGTCGTGATGGTGTGTATATAAAACAATCGGTGAAACAGTAAGAAAACACGAACAATACAAATAAAACAAACTAAAGTCATAATATTGCTATACTAATTATACCGAAAATTGCTATACTAATTATAAAATCAACTCATCTATAATTCGTATGCAAAGACTTGGAAACGAGTTTTGCAACAATTTAGATATTTTTAATATAAGTATATATAGTATTCGCCAGAATATCACAACAATATTTAGAAATAGCTACTAACTTTGTGCTCTTCTTTATTAATATAAATAACGTAATATAAACAAAACATTAAGGACAATACTTTGCCTCCGGACTTGAGTAACCCTGCATCAACATGTAGGAAGGTTTTAATTCTGCAAAGCAACTTGCATCTCGTTCTACTAATGAGGCCATGTGTTTTCTATATCTCAATATCTATCCATAAAATTTCCACAAAATTCTCAAAAAATCCAATATTTGTTCTATGTATGCGTTATTCCACTAAAAACAAATCCGAGTTCTTTACCTCTATAAAATAAGTCTTCGACAAATTACGTAAGTCTGCTTGGCGAAGTTTGGTAATATTTTGTGGTTTACATACATAACATATATTGAACTTAAATATACATATAATTATTAAATAATTTTAAAACAATGACTCATTTATTATTACTACTGCTTTTTGTATCTTCATGTTAGTTTAAGATAAAGTTGTATTATTTGTCAATAATTTTAAGTACTTGTATAACCTGCCACATGTTCATTTGTATATAAAGACACTGTTGTGTCGCTAATTAAATAAAATAAATAAATACACAGTACGAGTATATGGTAACATAATACACAGTACGAGTATATGGTAACATAATACACAGTACGAGTATATGGTAACATAATACACAGTACGCGTATATGGTAACATAATACACAGTACGAGTATATGGTAACATATTGCGTTAGTTAGGAAGTAGCGGAGGAGAGAGAGAGAGGAAAAGAATAAATAAATAATTTTCTTAAGTTCTATTCAGCTAAATGATCGCATTTCGAAGCCAAGCTGTGGGCCAAGATACAATATGAATAATCAAACGATCGCAGTTCGAAGCTAAGCTGAGGGCCAACATACGATATAAATAATCAAAAGATCGCAGTTCGAAGCTAAGTTGAGGACCAACATACAATATGAATAATCAAAGGATCGCAGTTCGAAGCTAAGCTGAGGACCAACATACAATATGAATAATCAAAGGATCGCAGTTCGAAGCTAAGCTGAGGGCCAACATACGATATAAATAATCAAAAGATCGCAATTCGAAGCCAAGCTGTGGGCCAAGATACAATATGAATAATCAAACGATCGCAGTTCGAAGCTAAGCTGAGGGCCAACATACAATATGAATAATCAAAGGATTGCAGTTCGAAGCTAAGTTGAGGGCCAACATACAATATGAATAATCAAAGGATCGCAGTTCGAAGCTAAGCTGAGGGCCAACATACAATATGAATAATCAAAGGATCGCAGTTCGAAGCTAAGCCAAGGCCAAGATCAATATGAATATTAAAAAAAACTTCAATTAGAAAAATCGAAAGCTCGAAAATCAAATATAATAATTTTATTAGTGAGATTGGTTCAAAAAAAATCCGGAATGTTATCAAATTTGTGTGAAAAACATGAATATACTCGTAGCTAAAGTCTGTATTGTAATTCCTACAAGTTCGTGGTACTATAAACCCTGCATTGTAATTCCTACAGCTTCGTGGTATTATAACATCATAATAACGCAGGACGACAAGTCCTACAGGACTAGTAGAAAAACATGAATGTACTCGTAGCTAAAGTCTGCATTGTAATTCCTACAAGCTCGTGGTAAACCCTGCATTGTAATTTCTATATGTTCGTAGTATGAAGCCCCCTACAGGGCTGGTAGAAAAATCCAGAGGGATTTTTATGACCTCTGCCTCTAGTCAGCGGCTATATGGTACGAGTATATTGATGAATATCGAGTAATAAATATGCTTTATACTCGTACCATATAGTGTTTAAGACTGCTCACTGAAGAAACCGGCAAGACCCGTACCCGTACCCGGACGTGCTCGGGGACCAGGGCTAGGGCTAGGGCTCGATTTCACAGTCCGACCTGAACACTGAATACCATACTAAATCTTAACATGTTTTAATCAAGAAATTAGTATTTCAAGTAAAATTTCTTACAAATTTGTCGTAGCTTCCTTAAATAAGGGAGTCGCGCGGTTTCATTTCCTCACTTTGAAGCGTATGAGGACCGACTATGAAAATAAATAACGTTACAAATAACGCACCCGGACTCGGACCCGGTGGGATCATCAGGCTAGCAGAGCTAGGAGCTAGGAGCTCAGACTAGCAGATCTAGGAGCTCAGGTTGGGAGGAAGTCGCGCGATCTACGAGTACTATCCAGCCGATGAGTGTTTCTTTATTCTCGCACGGTTTTCGTATTTCTCTCGATGACAGCAAGGCATGTTTTCTGTTTGTAATATTCAATACGTCATCCACAGTTGTGTTGCCGCGATCGAGAGTTTATTTTAGCATGATGCACGCGCTATTTGTGGGTAACGGCAATTTTCACAGTTTACGATCGGAACGTTTTATTAAATCTGCAACATTAAACAGCGAATGAAGTCTGCCGAAACGGAGAGCGATTTCAGCTGTCCGGTCGGGCCGGACCATCCCAGGCCGCGGCCTCAATCTTCCACGCCAACACCTTCCCATTGTCAGCCACGTACATAGCATAACATTCTCTCATACGGAACATATCGCAAATATCATTATTGATACACGGTGGGGTGGATGGCAAGCCGCATTGAAGAACCTAAGGCTACTAAGGCTGCTAATTCCCTCTTAAACATGGCGTTGTCTTCCTTCGTTTGATACCCTTCAACATTGGTCATTCTTAAATATTAGAGAGCGTGACAATATTTTTTTCAGTCCCAGTAATCGAGCCTTCGGGTTAATTTGGTGTAGAACTTGTGATTCGACATTACACGTGTTAGTGTGAACACTACCGCACGTGAAGAGGCAACAACACTCACACACGAACTCGGTGCGTGCGAGTATTGTTATCAGACTGGGACCTTTTATATTTTGGGTACCATCGGAAATCGAACCCGAAACTGGAAAAGCTAAAATTTGGGATAAAAAAGTGTAATACTACGAGTACATACTGCCCTCATAGCAAACGTGTAATACTACGAGTACATACTGCCCTCATAGCAAACGTGTAATATTACGAGTACACACTGCCCTCATAGCAAACGTGTAATACTATGAGTACATACTGTCCTCATAGCAAACGTGTAATACTACCGAGTACACACTGCCCTCATAGCAAACGTGTAATACTACGAGTATATACTGCCCTCATAGCAAACGTGTAATACTACGAGTACATACTGCCCTCATAGCAAACGTGTAATACTACCGAGTACACACTGCCCTCATAGCAAACGTGTAATACTACGAGTACACACTGCCCTCATAGCAAACGTGTAATACTACGAGTACACACTGCCCTCATAGCAAACGTGTAATACTACGAGTACACACTGCCCTCATAGCAAACGTGTAATACTACGAGTACACACTGCCCTCATAGCAAACATGTAATACTACCGAGTACACACTGCCCTCATAGCAAACGTGTAATACTACGAGTACATACTGCCCTCATAGCAAACGTGTAATACTACCGAGTACACACTGCCCTCATAGCAAACGTGTAATACTACGAGTACACACTGCCCTCATAGCAAACGTGTAATACTATGAGTACATACTGCCCTCATAGCAAACGTGTAATACTACGAGTACACACTGCCCTCATAGCAAACGCAGCTAACGGGAAAAAATCAGAAATTTAACTAAATATGGTTAGGTTAAGTAATCCATAAAAAATGCAGAAAACCAGTTATTTCAATACAAAAATCGACATAATGTCTTCTTTATTTTACAAAATGCTAGGTTTTTCTAAGCAAAAAAGCAGTAAAATGTGATTCATAAGCAAAAAAATAGCAAGTGCCTATGCGCTTGCTGCGTTTTTGCTTATGAATCACATTTTACTGCTTTTTTGTTTAAGAATCACGACATTTTTAAGCAGCAATGAAAAACATGAAAGTACAGTTTTCTCAAAACTTAACTTTTGCTATAAGCTACGTTTTTGTTTATGAGGGCAGATTAACCTGATAAACACCAAGTGGAATATCCATTTAGCATTTCCTGATACCGTGTGATATGTTACAAGACACGATCCGTATTGTGGTCACGGCGCGGGGCGTGACGCAGTGCCGAGTCTCCTTTTCTCGACACTCGCAGGCACTGGCACTAGCACCAGTACCTGAGGGCCGGCAGTTATGTGGGATACACACTGTGTGTCGCGAGTAGTATGCAGGGTGCAGTGCGGTGCATGGGTGTCGTGTCATGGGTGCAGGTGTGCGCGAGTGGGTGAGTCACGCGTGACATCACACGGCGGGAGGGTACGAGTACTTACCTAGCGCCAGCTGCTGCAACAGAGGCCGCGCCGCCACTATCGGCATCTGGGGTGTCTGCGTCCTGATGGGAGCTGTGGCGGCCGGAACCGGAGCGGGGGCCGGAACGGGAGGCCGAATCTGCACCGGGGGATGAGCCTGCGGTTTCGGTGGCGGCGGCCGTTCCTGCTCGTCCTCGCTCAGCTCCTCGCGGCTGTCCGAGTACACGGTCTCTTTGTCCTTGTCGGGCGCGGGCGTCGGAACTGTCGCGGAGGGCGCGAGTGTGGGTACCGGCGTGGCGGGTGCCGGCGCGGCGGGTGTCGGGGTCGGCGGCGGAGCCGTAGGCGCCGGCGTGTGCAACGGAACCGGGGGCTCCATCAGCGGCTCGGGCACGCTGATGGGCGCGGGCGCGGGCACGGGGGCGGGAGAAGGCAACAGCGGTGCCGGCAGCCGCGACGGCTCCACGAACAGCTCCTCGCGCTCGGTGTCCAGAAAAGCCTGCACGGCCGGAGCGGTGGCGGGGGTATGGGTATGGGCGGGCGCCGCACTGGGCACGGGGGAGCGAGCGGGGCTCCCGAAGGCCGCCTCCTCGGGGGTGAGGGCGCGATCTTTGCTAGGGGACGCGTCGCGGTCGAGATGCTCGAAGTCGTCCAGGGAGTCGCGCTCCCTGCGGATGCGCTCCCGCTCCTCGGCGAGCGGGGAGCGGTCTCGCCCGCCGGGGCTGCTGTCTCCCCCGCCCAGCCCCCTGGCCTCGCTCTCGCCCTTGTCCCCGTGGAAGTCCATCCTGCTGATACTGATCCCGATACAGACCGACACACACGTATAAATGTAGCGCGACTCGACTGTGGAAACACCGCGCTCCCTTCTCTACTCGCGGTTCTCTATTATCTCTATGCCTTTTGCGCTGTCAAACGTCAGTGCTCGCTGTGCGCTGTGCCGGAGCGGCGGAGTGCGGCGCGGTGAGGGAGGGAGAGGGCGCCGCCCGTGACTCATCGTCCGAATCCGCGCCCATTCGGCACCGCTCGGCCCCCCTCGGATGCGCTCGGAACCCTTCGGCTGCACTCGGTCCGCCCGCTGGAGCCGAGGCGCACTTTTTGACAGCGACGAAATGTTGCAATGAAAATGATAGTGCAACTTGCTTTATTTTAAAAACCCCAATTATTTCGTTGTTAATATATTTTTTTAAATATTCCTTATCTTGCATTACTAGTATTTTGTAAAGTAAGGCGGGATACTTAATTTCTTATCAATTTCTTGTTAGTAGTTATGTGACGTTGTACAATACAATCAACAGTTCTCAATCCAAATGTTATTTTTTTTATTAAAAAATAACTTTTATTAAAACTTACAACTCGTGATTAACAATAAAGTAATATCATTTTGAATACCAACATAAAATAAAACAATTATATAAAATAGTGTATTTTAGGTAAAAATATATTTTGTATTCGAGTAAAGCAACAATTAAAGGTTGCTTGATCATCTAGGAGCACACCATATAATAATCGAAGAAAATTTTGCACATTTACGAGTAGATTTAAAAAACTATTAGCTTTGCTTCGTGCTATATTTATTTTATGTCGTTTATTCTTAGAATCAAAATAATGGAATAAACTATATTGCCAAACATAATTTAATTTCATAAAATAACAAAAGAAAATCAGAAGTAAATACCACGGGTTCTTCCAAATCTGTCTCCAAATATTTGTTGAATCGGGCTTAATGTTGACACTAAATATCCGTATCTGTATTCACTTACACTCGGACACCTGGACACTACACACAGCGGAACGAAACATTTCTTGATACCTTAGAGATAAATATTCTCCGCAGAAAATACATATGGTCAAATTTATTACAATAGTGCTTAGAGACAGATGACATGTATACCAAACAGCTCTACACCATGTACCTATTGCAAATCTAGCGTAACAAAAGTTATAAAAAATGGTATGGCTCGGGAGCTTATATTTCATGCAGGACACTAACACTGCAAGGAAGGCTTTGTTGAAATGGCTGGACGGTGTGATAGAAAACTGCCGCACACTGCACATAACCAAAACTAATCCTGGATATTAGGATTTATATTATAATGGTGGTCTTCTAGTATAGAGGCGGTTGTTCTTTGTTTCGTACATGAAACACCTAGTAATCGTCTCCAACACCACACATTGAAAAGTTATGGAGGGTGTATGTGTAGGAAGATTAAGGAAAATATGGTTGGGTTAAGAGAATTATATTTTGACTGAAGGAAACGCAAAAAGTCAGAGAAATCGTAGGTGTGTGGATGTAGAAGAGGCGAAATATAGGAAAGTCTGACACTGCCAGCCCCGACAACGAAAGGGGGCGATGGAATGTATGTATAACCCATACCACTTTTATATTAACCCAATTTACGTTTAGCTAATATAAAAGTGGTATGGGTACTATATCATTACTTATCCTCCATTTATTTTTTAAAATAAATTATCAAGCTTATATATATATCAAAATATATATGACTGTACTCATGTTGCAGCGCAAAATATGTTACCTATTGTAGCTGAAATGCACATTGAGAAACGCTGATGCGAGTGAATCGATGCAAAACCGAATCGGCACCGTCGTCTCGCTCGGTGGCGCTCGGCCCTCGACTGCGGCGTTCGTCTCCCTTCGGCTCCACTCGGCTCTTTATTGCGGAAAGTCAAAGTCAAAATTATCGGCTGATTATGGTCAATTAGTCAAATTGGTGGTCTTGTCAAAGTGAAGTATACGAGGAAGTCCTTTCTTTCCGTGTCAAGTAATGTTCGTTTAAATATTAGCTCGAAAGGGAAATTAGCGCAGCGTGTGCGGCCGCTCGGTGTCACGGTTACAGGAGGCAGACAGGCAAGCAGGCAGGCTAAGATATAATATAAGATGGAAGCGGGCCCCGCCGAGGACGAGAGCCCCCGCGCGAGGCATCGCCAGAACGGAGTGAGCGCCGATAATGGACACGGAGTCGTCAACCACAACGCCAATGGATTCGAGAGGTACCCGGTCAACGGGCATTTTGAGGTTAGTCGCGATGTTTACTGTTTGCGCAGAGGGGCGTTACCAGCGGCCGGCGGGATGCACCGAATGTAACAAATGCAGTCAGGTAGCGCGGAACATTCAGAGAATCAGGTCGTTCTCATATCTCCATGATACTCTCCATGATACAGCCTCAACCAGTCCTTCCGAGTGTCGGACTCCCTTCCGCAACGTGAACCTCAGTCTAGTCTGGACCATTCCATGCGAACATAGCGGGGAATCAATGAAACCTCACCTATCCGAAGGTAGTGGAGCTTAGCGTTATTGCGAGCTAATTACGAACATAAAAAGGATTATGTAGGTTCCCAGTAAAACTAAAGTAAAGCTACTCGACGGGGCTCGGGCTTGAACCATCACCTCCTCCGCTAGTCATTTTACTGATTCTTCTTGATGCAGGTTCGAGTCCCGTCAGCTACCTTTGGTTTGATTTGAACCTCTCTTAATAATTTTGTTTAATAACCCGTCACAGGCTGAAGGGAAAGTGATTGAATGATTCACAAGTAAAGTTACGATACAAGGGGAGCGCGTCCATACATTCACAGAGTGCAAGGGAAATCCTAAGCCCGAGTCCCGTCCCGGTGGGGGTGGACTGTTTGAAAGTTTGTTTCAAATCACTTTTTTTATCCGAGTATGACAATGTTTCCTATTTAGGGTAGAAAGGTCACTTGTTATTTACCTATATATAACTTTACTTTCCAATTCAATTTGTTCTTTTAGGTTTTTAGTATTTACACATAAATGTACGTAACACACAGAGTTAATTAACAAACTGCACTGAGACTGAGACTGCATAATGCCGTATTCTGAGTGATGACACAGAAATAAATAGATAATAAAAGTGTAACAGCCATTCCGAGCGCCGAGCGTCTCGCCAAGTCTCGGTCTCGGGAGTCTTCCTCCATATCATAACATGATGAAGTGAAGTGAGTGCATTTATTCTATTAGGTAGCTATTTTCCATTCAGTTATACGATAATTATTATTTTACCTGTTTCTTTCTAAAATACTGTATTACTGTATGTAGAGGAGTGTGTTTCAGAGCGGAGGCCCGCAGCGCTCGCAGGGCATGGACTGGAGTCACTGGGACACGAGTAAGGAATCCTTCGAGGAGTGCTCCCTTTTCACCTCATGTTTGACCTACTTGGGCTTCTACATCCTCATGCTGCTGGGCTTCCTCAATCAGCTGCTGTTCACCCCCAAGGTGGCCACAGAGCATGACCGAGAGGTAGATGCTTCCGACCCTTAAACCGGTGTTATTATCATGGTACAAATCACACTCGAATGAAAAAAAATAGAGAATTTGTAGTCCTACATTTTTTCCCCTTTAGTGGGGTTTCTTTCACCCGATTGAAAGCTTTTAACTCTCATCAGTTTGTCTAATTGAGCTCCATTTAACCAGTTTCTAGTTGGTTTTCAATTGGATTCATCAAACGGAAACACCTTTCACAATCGGCCCTAGGTGCCAGGAATGTTTTCAATTGGATTCATCAAACGGAAACACCTTTCACAATCGGCCCTAGGTGTCAGGAATGTTTTCAATTGGATTCATCAAACGGAAACACCTTTCACAATCGGCTCTAGGTGCCAGGAATGTTTTCAAATGGATTCATCAAACGGAAACACCTTTCACAATCGGCTCTAGGTGCCAGGAATGTTTTCAATTGGATTCATCAAACAGAAATGCCTTTCACAATCGGCCCTAGGTGCCAGGAATGTTTTCAATTGGATTCATCAAACGGAAACACCTTTCACAATCGGCTCTAGGTGCCAGGAATGTTTTCAATTGGATTCATCAAACAGAAATGCCTTTCACAATTGGCCCTAGGTGCCATAAATGTTTTTCAATATCATCTCTGTTAGCGAGATATTAAAATTCCATCAAAGTAAATTAACATAAAAAAAGAATCAATGTTGGCATCACTGAATGAAGTACATAGATGGTAGATATGTTTTGTTTAGGTGGTCAACAACATGTAATCCTGTCATTTTACATGCGAGGCTTTACACGGAAAGGAAAATGAATAAGAAAATAAATGACGTGTACTAATTCTATTTTTGATAAATCATCTCTCTTTACGATACTAATTCAATCAATACGTGCACAAATCATTCATACGTGTATACCGCATGATATGACCATTCACGATATGATTACTTACTATTTCTATTTCATGGAATGCACTAACTTGCAGTATGTTGTATAGTTAGAATTCACTTCTATGCCTTATGGGTACTCCCATAAGTAATTACCGGAACCTTGGTATATCTTGGCACATCACAGTTTTATACTTTTATAGATATTACACATTTATACAATATCTTATCCTCACATTGGATTTTTTCTAACCTCGACCAGTTTTTTTATTTAGTATATAATTTATATTTGTAAAACTTTCTTAAATGAAAATTTTATAAAAATGGGGGCCAAGTGATTTAATTCAAATCCTTTAAGTAATAATTGAACGAAAATACTCATAAAATTGCCAACTCCCCATACTTAAATGTTTATTGTTTTATATTCAAAAGAAATCTTAAAAATTCTCACAATGTCTAGACATACTCGTAGATAGAGGCCATTCACATTCGCTATGAATGTATTCCGACAATTTATTAAAATTATCTATTTTTACTATTCAATTTCCAAATGGAAAATGTTATACATTAGGATTGCTTTTTGCAGTTTATTTATAAAACAAGTCTTTTTAACTTGTCTCAACAGACATTTTAGTTATTTCCAATTACAATTCTGATTTCCTTATCATCTCTCAGCTGTTATGTACTTGTTTGCAATGTAGCTGTAAGTTTATATGTGTGTTGCAGGGCTACCCACGCCTGTATAACCCCTTCGACCAATTCTACTCGCGCTACGTGTATCGGCGCGTGCGAGACTGCTGGAACCGGCCCATCTGCTCTGCCCCCGGCGCCCAACTCACACTCAAGGACCGGGTCACGCCTGATTATGGTTGGACCTTTCAGTGAGTATTCTTTACAGCGAGATGTCACCGAAAGGATTATATGTGAAGAATAGCATGAACTGGGATAAAACCCAAACTTGATCACAGAATCACATTGAATAAATTTCTTCTCCCTAGCTCCATCTCAACTCATTGTCTGCGAAGACTGTTGGTGTCAGCTCTCCTCGTCCTCAGGTTGTATGCTCTTCTGTCCCGGACTACGTCCCCCAGGCCGTGCCTCTGCATCAGGTTATCTTTTTTCACCACCCATGAATTCTTTGGTCTTCCTCTGGATGTTATTCGAGGAAGATCCATGGAGATTGCCTGGTTCACAATGTGATCGGGTTCTCTGCGTCCAACGTGCCCATACCATCTCTCCGCTTCTCCTCCATCTTCCACGAATGCGTGAGCTTTTTATTTTGTCTCTTAGGGACACACCAGCTGACCATCTTATCATGTGCATTTCAGCAGTTTCCTAGAGTAAGAGTTATACATCGTCCAGCATTCGGAGCCATAGAGGAGTGCGGGTCTGACAATCGTTTGGTATACTTTTCCTTTTAACTTTACTGGCATTTTCGGATCACATAGAACTCCCCTCATTGATCTAAACTTCATCCATCCCACACTAATTCTATGTGTTACATCTGCTGCACATCCTCCATCGCTATGGATGAGTGACCCAAGATACTTAAAGGAGTCGCAATTTGGTAATGTTTCTCCATACATTTGCATTACGGGAGTGACAGCATTTGTGTTCTCGAATGGTAGGTACAGATACCCTGTTTTCTTTCTGCTCAGTCTCAATCCATTGTCCTCCAAGATTCTTCTCCACCTTTCCAGACTATTTTGCAGGTCTTCATGTTTTTCACTTATTAATACGATATCGTCTGCAAATAGTAGGATCTTTAGGAGACTGTTCATTTCCTGGTTAGTTAAATAGTCCATGACTAAGATGAACAGTAGCAGACTGAGTACCGATCCTTGATGTACCCCCACCTTTACAGGAAATTCTGGCGAAGTTCCGGAAGTGCACCTCACTTGCGTTGTCACATTATTATACATGTCCTGGATGGCAAGTACATATTTTTCTGGTACACTATGTGTTCTAAGTGCTGCCCAAATTAGGCTTCTAGGGGCCCTGTCAAATGCCTTTTCAAGATCGATGAAGACCATATGAAGGTCTTTCTTGGCATCACGGTGTTTTTCGACAAGGAGTCTAACGGTTTGAATGGCGTCTACTGTTGATTTTCCCAATACGAAGCCATACTGGTTGTCATTTATTTCCACCAAATTCCTGATTCTCGAGTTTATAATTCGCTCATAGATTTTCATAGTGTGGGATATTAGCTTATATTAGCTTGATTATATTAGCTTGATGCCTCTATAGTTGTCGCATTTCCTGGAGTCTCCTTTGTTTTTGTAGAAGGGAAGGAGAAAGTTTCTTCGAAATTCATCTGGCATTGGGGCTCCGGCCAATATTTTATTAAAGAGCTTACACAGCCAATTCTGTGCCCATTCACCACATTCTTTCCAAAATTCAGTTGGTATATTGTCTGGTCCTACTGCTTTTTCTGTTTTCATTTGACATATGGCCAACCCTACTTCTGCAGGAGTAATTTCTACAATTGGCCCAAAGATTTGTTGTTCTGAAGGATATGAGGTTCTCGGAAATTCTTCATTCAATAGTTCTGAGTAGTAGTCTTTCCATCTTTCACATATTTTACTTTCTTCAGTGATTAACTTGCCTTCATTATCCTCTATGTACGTAGGGGTTCTGATCGATTTAGCCCTCTCTTTTCTTTGTGCCGCAACTTTATATATTTTCTGAGCTCCTTGTTGTGTTTCCAGTTCTTCGTATATGTCTTTCATCGTCTCATGTTGGGCAGAGGCTACTAGTTTCTTTGCTTTTCTTTTGGCTTCCCTATATAATAGAAAGAGGCCTTCTTTCTCTGTTTCATTATCACAGTTAGACCAGATCTTTTTCTCCTTAATACCCCTTTGTACATCATCCGACCACCACCAGGACTCTTTCTTAGTTTTTAGTTTACCTTTTGAAACTCCAAGGTGTTGCTTAGCATATTGTATGCATATCTGTGACAATGCCTCCCACATTTCATTTGGGTTAAGTATGTCGGAATTTTACAAATTTTCAATCATCCAACTTTTCATTTTAGATTTTAGTTTGCCTTTTTCATTTGAGATGGAGATCCATTTAATTTTAAGGATCGGTTTTAGTTGGTCTTTGGGCAACGTACGCTTTGGCACAAGTAGTTCAAGCAACACTAAGCGATGCTGGGTTGCTAGGGGCTCTCCAGGGATGACTTTGCAGTCTCTACACATTTTCCGCATTTCTTTGCTACACAGCCAATAATCTATTTGTGTTGCTGCATTTCCGCTTTTGTAAGTTATAAGGTGTTCAAACTTTTTACGGAAATATGTGTTAGCAATCGTTAAGCCATATGCCTCTGCGAAGTTCAGCAGTTCGTCCCTCTGTGGTTACGCGTCCCATACCCAAACCTACCATGGATTGCTTCGTGACCGGTATTTGATATTCCTACGTGCCCATTCATGTCTGCGCCCATAAGAATAGTTTCATTTTCGGGTATGTTTTGAATGAATTGTTCCAGCTTTTCCCAGAATTTCTTTCTTCCGCGTCGCATCCCATTTGTGGAGCATAAGCACAAATGATATTGTATTGTATATGGCGTCACAAACTATGAGTTTTATCATAATGATCCTATCATTCACTGCTACGATCTTTATCACATTGTCATGGACCTTTTGGTGCAATACTATAGCCACACCATTTCTGGAGTTATTTTCCCCATAGAAATATAATTTATATTCATTATTTTGTGTTTCTAGATAGCGGCATTTATCAATATTTGTATTCTTCCATTTAGTTTCCTGGATGCATGCAATATCTATTTTGCGTCTTCTCATAACCTCCGCAAGTTCTTTACTCTTTCCTGTCAACGTTTCCAGGTTCCAAGTCGCGGCCCTTAGCTTTTCAAACCTTTTTTCTTTTTTTCAAGCTTTTCAAACCTTTTCAAACCTGAATTTGTTTCCTCTGCTTTACTTTGCTTGCCCCTGGAATCCTGCAAGCTGGCTTTGACATGTCAGTCTCTGGATCACCGAGGGGAGAATCGCCCTCGCTGCCAGACAGGGTAGTGCATCTTTGCGAGTGTTTTTCCATAAAACTTCGCCTTGTTTGACTGAGTTTTTATCCACCGATTGTCATCGGACGTGGAACCAGAGTAGCCCAACTAACAAGGGCTGTATCCGCTGTCATCGGTCATGTAATGGCCCATTATCGGATTAATCTAATGAGCCTGGATACCCATTAGCGATGGTGTATGTGACTAGTATGCGAATGTCGAGTTGCCACACCCACCATTTGTGAGCCGCCGCTAACATGCGAGACAGACACAGCTCACTGCTTCTCACTTTAGCTGTACTTTTGGGTAATCACATCGAATAAACTATCTATGATATAAGGTCGACTCCTTTTTTTAGTTATTCTTTACCAATTATTTTATTTTTCAATATTGAATGAAAGCAAATGAATATGTACTCGAGCTCTATTGAAACAGAGGATATTATTGCTCTGATTGGAGACACATGTAATACTTTGTGGAGTATTTGAGTTGATCAGATTCCCGCATTCAGGAAGATCGTTGTTAGGAAGAAATGGCTACATAGCAATAAGTCCACCAGATGTACCGTACCGACTACACAAAAGAATAAATGAATAAAGTAGCTACAATATATCGGATATGTTTCAGGTACACAGGAACTCAGACTCGTTGCATCAACCTGGGCTCGTACAACTATTTGGGATTTGCCGAGGCCGAGGGCGCGTGTGCCGATGCGGCTGAGGAGGCCATCCACTCTCTGGGCCTCACCCTAGCCAGCCCTCGCCAGGAGCTAGGTATAACCATTTCCTTTTACACCTGATGCGACGCTATGTCCACTGCTTATAACCCAAAAGGAGAAATTAAACCTTTACGATATTTCCAGGGACATGCGAGCTTCACGCAGAGTTGGAAGCGCTCACGGCGCAGTTTCTGGGCACGGAGGATGCATTGGTGGTGGGTATGGGCTTCGCGACCAACGCGCTGGGGCTGCCCGCCTTGCTGGGCCCCGGCTGCTTGGCAATCAGCGACGAGCGCAACCACGCCTCGCTTATCCTGGGCCTGCGCCTGTCCCGTGCCACTGTCAACATCTTCCGACACAATGACATGCGCCATCTGGAGGAGGTGGTGCGCTCCAGCATCTGCGCGGGTCAGGGCCGGCTCGGCGATCCCTGGCAGCCTTGGCGCAAAGTGCTCATCGTGGTCGAGGGTGTTTACTCCATGGAGGGTAGTGTTGTGCACCTGCCCCAGGTGCTGGCCATCAAGCAGAAGTACAACTGCTACCTTTACTTGGATGAGGTAAGTTGTCCTTTTATTACAATTATACTACAGTGTAATGAATATTCTGTTCAAGAAAGTATCCCTGATAGACCACGTCCCATGTCCCGCCTCCCTGTGACTATAGTAGATGATTGTACACTAGAACTTACACATATTTTTTATCAACAATTGGTGCCGCCAAATCGACACATTCTTTCTGAAAACTGACCGCATATTACAATATTTGGCTTACTTTATGCACTTGTCGCAATAAGTGATATTGAATTAAGTGGTCAAAACTGAAATATTAAACCTTATGGTAAAAGACTCCCAAATAGTAAAATACAAAACACGATCACTTGATTTATGGCTGCTACGAATAGCACGCGCTAATATATTTGTTTATTTCATCCAAGGTTATTCTGACCTCAAAATAACATTTCTGTAAAGGAACAATGGAATTGAAGCATCGGGCATTAGAGAGGATTATCGGTTTAATTCTCAATCAAATTAATGGCGTGACTGAGAATGTGTGATCGTTAGCGTAGTGTAGCGTGTCACTTCACTTCACCTCTGGTATATTAGGAGTACAAATTAGTTCGGTCCGTTTCCAAAAGATGGCTCTGACTGTTATGAATGGTTCATAGTGACAGCCGATTTTGGCGGTTTCAGAGAGGTTAGACATCTGCCAATAATATTCAGTTTATATCGCTTTGAATTTCATGCAAAAACCTTGTTTTGTACAGTGTTGAAAATGTCGAATTTTGTGTTAACCAAGCAGCATTTGCGGGAGGTTTTAATTTTCTTCTTTAATTGGAAGAAAAGTGCAGCTGAAGCCCATCGAATGCTTGTCGAAGTTTATGGTGACGCTGCTCCAACTGATAAATCATGTAGGGAATGGTTTCGACGTTTTAAGGATGGAGATTTCAGCGTCGATGACAAGCCTCGCTCTGGACAGCCAAAAAAATTCGAGGACAAAGAATTAGAGGCATAACTCGAAGAAGATCAGAGTAAAACGCAAGAGGAGCTTGCAGAATCATTGGGAGTGACTCAACAAGCCGTTTCCGTACGATTGAGAGCCATGGAAATAATTCAAAAACAAGGAAATTGGGTGCCTTATGAACTGAAACCGAGAGACGTTGAAAGGCGATTTTTCACTTGCGAGCAGCTGATTCAAAGGCAACAAAGAAAAGTTTTTTTGCATCGGATTGTAACTGGAGATGAGAAGTGGATATTCTACGACAACCCCGAGAAGAAAAAATACTACGCTAAGCCCGGTCAATCGTTGTCATCGACCTCAACATAAACACCAAAACTGAACATACACGGTTCGAAGATCATGCTCTGTATCTGGTGGGACCAAAGGGGTGTTGTTTACTATGAGGTGCTGAAACCTGGCGATTCCATTACGGGCGATCGGTATCGGCTACAATTAATTCGTTTGAGCCGTGCATTGCGAGAAAAACGGCCGAAATACGAGCAAAGACATGATAAAGTTATTCTTCTTCGTGACAATGCTCGGCCTCATGTCGCAAAAGTCGTAAAAAAATATTTGGAAACGCTCAAATGGGATGTTTTACCGCACCCGCCATATTCCCCGGACATTGCTCCTTCTGATTACTGGTTGTTCCGAAGGATGCAACACGATTTGGCAGGTCACCGGTTCACTTCTTTCGTAGAAACCGAAAATTGGCTCCAAACTTGGATCGCCTCAAAAGACGAGTCATTTTTTCGAGATGGAATTCGAAAATTGCCTGAGAGATGGGAAAAAGTAGTAGCCAGCGATAGACAATACTTTAATTGATGTGTTCATTCATTTTGTTTAGAAATAAATGCATTTTTGAACACAAAAAACGGACCGAACTAATTTGTACACCCAATATAACAAATCAGAATAAAGTTTTAAGATTTGGAACAATAAAGTTTCTGCGCATAAAACTCGAGTGTTCTGAATTATGAAAATAATGATTTGCCCCGAGTAATATAATGGATAGACAATGCTATGGCATAACACATCACACACTGTTTACACACACCTTTTGTTACCTGAACATGGTTTTTTGTTAAATATCTCTTGTAGTAGGATGTTAGAGAGGGATTAAATTTTTGTTTTTATTCTAAGCCATCCAAAAAAGGGTGGTACAAATTTGTACCATCAGTGAACAAAAGCATAAAGAAAGGACAAATATGTTTTGAACAATCGCATTATTACATCGAGCAATTTTACAAAACCAAATGTTAATGCACTTTTACTTTCAATAAACACACTTACACTTACCTGCCATTTTCATTCATATTTTTATATCCAAAAATTAACAATAAAACACTCGTCCAATCAGATACCTGGTGGCATTTTCAATAAATACACCTTCCAATACTGTTTGCATTGTACACATATTAGTACACATATGTGATGTGATGTGATGACAGGGATTGATCAAACAAATTTTGATGTATAATGCTAGAATGAACGTTTAAATCTGGTGGTACAAATTTGTACCGTCAGATGGCAAAGGAAAGGGTTAATGCCAAAAATGAACTTATGAGAGAATTAATATAATCTATGAAATGACGAGATAAAATAATATTTTAGATGAATGAAAGCTGTAAAATTAACAGATTTTTCTCCATAATAAAGACTATAAAATGAATGATTCAATTGGATTCCTCAGTTGAACGGTGCGTGGAGTGGAGTGCGTGGCGTGGCATAGTGAGTGGAGCACCAGAATACTATTACTAGTGCGTATTAAACATATTCAACATGTTATACTCGGCACAGGCACACTCCGTGGGGGCCATGGGCGGGCGCGGGCGCGGCGTGACCGACTACTACGGGGTGGACCCGCGTCAGGTGGACGTGCTTATGGGTACCTTCACCAAGAGTTTCGGTTCCGCCGGAGGTTACATCGCCGGCTGCCGGGTGAGTATCCGCCGTCTATTAGCTCGTAACGCTACACTCGAGCATTATATCGGGGCTGTCCTAAATACAACACATGGATCGATGTGACATTAAGCACTTTTCAAGGATACATAATTCACAAACGGTTCATTACAAAAATGTCAAAATACATTTTTGTCATTTCTTTGAGACGGGTAGGTAAAGGTAAAGGTAAAGGTATTCTCATTAGGATAGGAAAGATTTGAGTCACTTTGTATATTCCGGTATTCATCTGGGTGCTTTTTAAAAGAGAGATTTCATTTTCAATGCACATCTATCATAATAAGAGAAGAGAAGAGAAGAGAAGAGAAGAGAAGGGATCTTGTCGGAGTGTTACAAGAATTTGACCAATTAGTATCACTTCCCAGGAAGAACTGCATCGACACTTTTTTTAAATGGGTCATTACAGTTTGTATCTATAGAAACATGAAATGGGTCATTACAATGTGTATCTATAGAAACATGAAATGGGTCATTACAATGTGTATCTATAGAAACATGAAATGGGGCATTACAATGTGTATCTATAGAAACATGAAATGGGTCATTACAATGTGTATCTATAGAAACATGAAATGATTACATTACAATTAGTATTTATAGAAAACTCCAAACAGTTTTATGGTCGAGTTGACAGTTGACGGGGTATAATAATAATATGAATATGAATATGAATTAAAGCACACGTTCGAGAGGACAGTTACAGTTAACAGTTCAAGCTTTACTAAACTAAATTCCTCAATAGTTCAAGGGTAATCTCATCTAGGCAAGTTCCTACGCACAAATCAACTACTATACTACTTATTGAATGATGTTTATGTTTTTATTTTCTTCTGCTCGATGGGCATACTTACATGGACATACTCGTAGACTGGTAAACTTGATACAAACACCATTACCGTGTAATTGTGATTGCCTGCCTGTCTATCCAGCCGCTCCGAGTTAAATGTTCTGACTGACCGATGTGATGTGTGCACCTGTACTGTACTGTACTGTACTGTACTGTACTGTACTGTACTGTACTGTACATATACTCGTACGTGTGTGCTCCAGATGGGAGATCTTACACTGTTTGCAATATTCTTGATAAAAGTTAAATCCCTATTGACTTGAATACCATTTCAGGTTATGTTGCGGGTGTTGCGGCCAGATCTACAATTGTTATAATGCACTATTCGCAATAACTTTATGAGTTGAAAAATATAATATTGTTTTATGACGCAAATTTAAAATATGAAGAGAGCAATTACCTTTTGATACTGTTAGTAATTTTTATTATTGAAATATGTTCTATAGAAACTTATCCAGTACATAAGGAAAAATGGTCACGCTGGCGTGTATGCGTACAGCATGTCTCCACCCATAGCGCAGCAGATCATCAGCAGCATGCGCACCATCATGGGACTGCAAGGGGGTGCGCAGGGGGCCACACGAATCGCCGCGCTCGCCAGGAATACCAGGTCAGTCCGGTGTAACGGGATATAAAGAATAATGGCACTGCAGCGGGGCACGCAGTGAGCTAACCGGAAACACCGGGGTTATTGAGTAGACATACTCGTAGCATCATACACTGTAAACTCGAATATGAGAACTATGCAATTTATTTAATTACTTGATATTTTTGGTATCTGTGATTTTCAAAAATGGAGTGAGTGGAAAGTGATATTTGAGTAACAATAAATAATGAGAATGAAAGCAAAAAAAATTTAGGGATTGGGATAGGAATTATGTTGGGACTCAAATAATATGAGGGTAGTTTGGAAAGTTTTGTAAAGAAGCGATAAAAAGACTATTTAGTTTTTCAACCAACAGTCTCCTTTGAGATTCTTGACCTACACATTTGGTCCAGCGATTTTCCTATTTTTTCATCCTGTCAAACTCTGCAAATAGTAACTTATTGTGGCGATGACATCCTAATTTGACGAGAATTTCTTCCCACCGAGCCAATTATTTTTTTTTGGGAACAGGAAGAAGTGGCACGGGGTCAATATAGTGGATGAGGAATCAATTTAAAGTTCAAATCATGGAAATATAGTGGATGAGGAATCAATTTAAAGTTCAAATCATGCAATTTTTTCGATGTGATGGTCAATTTGTGGGACAGCGTGTTGTCCTCGTGCTCTTTTTTCGCGCCAATCTTGGCTGTTTTCATTCAATTCGTCTTTCAAATAGTCAAATAACACATCTATCAATAAGTCCTGGGACTAACTACTAAAACAACATTTGTTTGCCAAAATTCTTCATTATTCATCAACATAGTCTGTTTCAAGAGCGATACATTAATTCCAACGCTTTCCTAACTTTTCTATGCCAGCCGTGTAGAACGATTTATCTTTGGTTTCAAAATAGGCGTTAGTTTCGGCAATCACTTTGTCATTGAGCCAAATCTCTTTCCCTGGATCATGTTTTTGAGGTCTGCGAACAGCCAATAGTCACTGGGGGCCAAATCTGGAGTATACGGTGGGTGCGGAAGCAATTCGAAGTTCAACTCATGCAATTTTGCCAAACAGTGCCAAACAGCGCTCTGAATCATCGATGCGTTGTTGTTTATGTTCAATTGTGAGCAAACATGGCACCCATTTCGAAAAAAGCTTTTTCATGACCAAATGTTCATGCAAAATAGTGTAAACACTACCAAATGATATTTTCAGGATGTCAGCTATCTCACGCAACTTTACTTTGTGATTTTCCATCACGATTTTGAGGGTTTTTTTTATGTTTTCTGGTGTAACAGCCTCATTTGGACGACCAGAGGGTTCAGCATCATTTGTATCAGTACGACCGCATTTGAAATCAGAGTACCACCGACAAATGGTTGTTTTCGACGGAGCAGAGCCCGGATAACACTTTCAAGCCATCGCTGAGTTTGAAAGGTATTTTTTCTCATTAAAAAGCAATTGTTTTATCAACACACGAAATTCGGTTTTTTCCATTGTTTTGAAAATAGCAAAAGTAGCGTCACTAAAACCACTGTAACTCAATGACACAATGTCGGAATGTCATGAAAGTTTGACACGTAACTTCTAAAGGCTGGTACTAACTGAGAATGGCATGGATTTGTTATTAGAGGCGCCATCTGTTGGTAAGTCCCGGGACTTATTGATCGATGTGTTAATATCACATAATTGGCTCCCGTTATTGTCTTCCCCCTTTCCAAATAATCAATCATGATAATTCCTCAGAAATCCCTAAATATTGTCTTGTCCTTTTCCATGCAGTCAATCATGATGATTCCTTGGAAATTCCCAAAAATAGTGCCATCACCTTTATAGTGCCAACGGTTTTCGCCTTCTTCAGGGTATTTTCACCACTTGTTCATTGTTTTGACTGGTGTTTGGACTCTGGTTGGATGGATCCAAGATTCGTCCACAGTCACAATTGCGATTAAACATTGCCAAACACTGCATTGAAATATCCTTTCGAGTGCGTTTTTGGTCGACAGTCAACAATCCCGGCACCCATTATGGAGGCAGCTTTTTCATATTCAATTTTTCATGTAGGATATTGTGCATATGATTTCTTCCTGATGATGGTGGACACAATTAGGCATTCCAAGTGCGATTTATTTTCAGTGCATGTATGGCCATGTTTAAACTCATTTATCCAGAAATAAACAGTTTTCAACGCTGGTGCAGATTCTCCGTGAAGTTCATCCTACTCAACTTTGATCTGCGCGGCTGTTAACTTCTTCAAATAATAATGTTTTATGACAGTATGGAACAGATTTTTTTCTATTTTCGCGGCAAATGTCCAAGCGATTGATTCAGATGGCTGTCAAACGTTAACTACACGTCACATTTGGCTAATTTAACGGAGGCCCATTAGGAAGGATACTTGTCAGCAGTGATGCCACTTTATGAATTGTGGCGCCATATCATGGAAATCATACATTTTTAGATTCTTAAATAATGTTGACTATGGAGCACATCTGACTGAGAACAGAGAGGTTGGCATATGAAAGGTTCTCCCATCATCAGATAGTGGAGTAGAAAAACTCACCAAAGTTGAATTTCTCACACAGATGTATGTGTAGACCAATTGGATTGTTCAAAACTCAATATCCTCAGCGAGCTGACAGAATGTGAAGATTTGTTGAAGCCAATTAGGAACAAAATATAATATGTCTATTCTAAGTATGTGAATGTTTTTAGTTTTATAAATGACTGGAAGTAAAATGGTGGAATGGGATGATTGCAGGTACTTCCGGCGGCGGCTGAACCAGATGGGCGTGATAACGTACGGGCACGAGGACTCACCGGTGGTGCCCATGTTAGTGTACCTGTATTCCAAGATAGGGTGCGTGGTGCGCGGGCTTGCATCACGCGGCGTCGCCGTAGTGGGCGTGGGATTCCCCGCCACTCCTCTCATGTTGGGCCGCATACGCTTCTGCCTCTCCGCCGCGCACACGCAGCAACAGTTGGACCAGTGCCTGGACGCCATCCGGGACGTGTCCGCCAACATCGGCCTGGACTACTCGCGCAAGCCCCGGAGTCCCGAGCCCATCCCCTATTGATCCCTCGCCGCTTCGCTTCAGTTGCACTCCTCACCTCGCTCCTGCCTAATTATTCTAGTATCGCTATTGTATTTTGTTAAGTGTTAACGCGGCGGCAGATTGTGTCGCTGTCACCTGAACTGTGGGACCAACCAGTTATAGAATGAAGCGTGTAGGTGGTCACCGAGAACAGACGCAGATGTGAGAGAATATCCCGAATGTATGAGCTGCACAAATATTCCAATGAAGATGCCCCCAGATTGCAGGGGTCCTCCGAGTGTTGGAGCTCATTCGCTACTAAGATTAAAGCTCATCCGTTACTAACCGATTACAATTGTAAAAACTATCCATCAACATAGATTTTGTTTCGAGTCATTTTACAATCTGATCATTTTAATATGTTATATTAATTTAAATGTTCCTATTCTCATTCCCATTGTGAGTTAGGTTAATCACATCCCGTCAATGTGTATTGCGAGCAATATGGAATATTTCTTTCACTTACCTACCATATTCGATTACCACTTTATTGCTATAAGTATAGTATAGCTTTATGTGAATGTGAATGTGAATGAAGGTGTGTATCATCGATGTCAATAATTGTTGAAGGAAAGTGTGCATTACATTTCATTACATTACATTACATACTATTATGTATTCACTGTGAAACTAAAGGATTCTGCTGACATTGTTATTTTATGATTGTTGGTTTGTATTATAATAAAAATGTTTATTTATTTCTTAATTTTGAAACAATTCTTTCCATCTCTATTCATTTTTCATTCCTGAGCTACATGAGTCATAACCTTGTGTCATTACATCACATCACGCTCCGCCAATCTGTCAGATTGTTTATCTCCCTGTCGTGACACTGGTCTGCGCTGTAGTGTAGGACTGGAGTCCGACAAGAGCCCTTTGTGAGTAATGAAACAGTTCGGCTTTGGACCGGCTACTAGGCGGCATCCTCCGTACGTGACCTGACCATCTCCAGCGCCTCTCCTTTATTGTGGTGGTATATACTGTACTGTACTAGTATATGTAAATTGAATAAATGAGTTTGAAACATTCATCATTTTTTAGTTTGATTTTTTTTCAGATAATTTAAAAAGCATTCTTAAGTTTTTTACTTTGGAGAATTTAACAACAGAAAAATGAAAGAGAGTGGTCAAAATTTATTTCTTAAATCAAGAGTCAGTTATCCTAACACAACAGGTATATCAATGTCACTTTAATAATAGAGATTGTCCATCAAGATCGCCAATTAGGGTATTAATTGCAACTGGTGAATTGCCTCGAGTTGGAAGACAGCGTACTATTTGCACTCATGGGAATATTTAAAGGGTGGTGATAGAAATGGTGTTGCTGATTATCCAGCAACATCAATTAGACGACGTTCAGCTCAGTTTGGAAAATCTCAAACGACTCTGTAACGAATCTTAAGATGCGATTTATGTTACTTTCCTTATAAAATTTAGTTTGGACAAGAATCAAAGCAGCAAGATCCGCAAGAGCGGTACTTATGTGTCACCCTGTATAATGCGAGTTATTCCACGAGCGTGTGTTAGGCAGCTATTAACCGCTTTCCAATGAGAGGAGAGAGTCTCGGTCTCGGTGTTGTGCACTAAGCTAGCATGCTATTACTAACTACTCGGCCATGGTACTGATAATATTCCACGAGCGTGTGTTAGGCAGCTATTAACCGCTTTCCAATGAGAGGAGAGAGTCTCGGTCTCGGTGTTGTGCGGTAAGCTAGCATGGTATTACTAACTACTCGGCCATGGTACTGATAATATTCCACGAGCGTGTGTTAGGCAGCTATTAACCGCTTTCCAATGAGAGGAGAGAGTCTCGGTGTTGTGCGGTAAGCTAGCATGGTATTACTAACTACTCGGCCATGGTACTGATAATATTCCACGAGCGTGTGTTAGGCAGCTATTAACCGCTTTCCAATGAGAGGAGAGAGTCTCGGTCTCGGTGTTGTGCGCTAAGCTAGCATGGTATTACTAACTACTCGACCATAGTACTGATAATATTCCACGAGCGTGTGTTAGGCAGCTATTAACCGTTTTCCAATGAGAGGAGAGAGTCTCGGTCTCGGTGTTGTGCGCTAAGCTAGCATGGTATTACTAACTACTCGGCCATGGTACCGATAATAATTTGATATCATGTATTAGGTTAGGACATGTGAACAGAACACCTATAGAATATTGAAAAATAAATTCATTTGTTCTTCCACTAATTAAATTAATCCCCGCTACATGGCTCTTTCCAGGCGGAACGGAATGAAGATTCGGAACGGTATGAGAGGAGACACGGTTTATTACGAGAGCGGCACTTATATATCTGACCGGTGTCCATTTTAAACTCCATTTATTAATGTATATTTTCAAGTCCTTTGCACATTACAGGTTTCCCTAATTCGTACAAGGACCAAACATAACAAGTACAAAAAAATCATGTATAAAACAGTTCAACATTTTAAGACTTATAAAAACTATTGTTAAAATGTATATGTTACACTAAAACACTATGACGCATGTTAGATAATATAAAAAGATTAAATTATTTCAAATACTACCGTACACTCAAATACTACCACACACTCAATTCAAGAGGTTTTTCCTGAAGGAGCCGAGCGCCACATGAAATATGTCTATATGAGAACACGCACAGTTAAACAGTGTGCTTGCTCTACCTACCGGCATGGCATCTCCAAAGGCAGGTTGGTGCGACTTATAGAACAATTTATGGGTGCATTATCCGTAACATACAAACCAAGACTGTTCAGGATGGATGGGTTAACTAAATAACCCCGGAGCAAACAAAAAAGTGGACACCCAATCGAAGAGATCTTCCTCTCCAATGATCTGTAATTACCACAAGCATCCCCAGTAAGAAGAAACTCTGATAAAGCCAGGGATAATATCCATACTCTCATGTGGAGGCAATGGACAAATCTTTTCTGAACCCTTTCTAGCAGGAGGGAATATGTGATCCCTGCTGGCGCCCATATTATAGAGCAATATTCCAAATGACCAAAGAATTATATAATATTCTGAGTATGTAGGTATCTGTGAGTAGTTTCTGAACCCTTTCTAGCAGGAGTGAATATGTGATCCCTGCCGGCGCCCATATTATAGAGCAATATTCCAAATGACCAAAGAATTATATAATATTCTGAGTATGTAGGTATCTGTGAGTAGTTTCTGAACCCTTTCTAGCAGGAGTGAATATGTGATCCCTGCCGGCGCCCATATTATAGAGCAATATTCCAAATGACCAAAGAATTATATAATATTCTGAGTATGTAGGTATCTGTGAGTAGTTTCTGAACCCTTTCTAGCAGGAGTGAATATGTGATCCCTGCCGGCGCCCATATTATAGAGCAATATTCCAAATGACCAAAGAATTATATAATATTCTGAGTATGTAGGTATCTGTGAGTAGTTTCTGAACCCTTTCTAGCAGGAGTGAATATGTGATCCCTGCTGGCGCCCATATTATAGAGCAATATTCCAAATGACCAAAGAATTATATAATATTCTGAGTATGTAGGTATCTGTGAGTAGTTTCTGAACCCTTTCTAGCAGGAGTGAATATGTGATCCCTGCTGGCGCCCATATTATAGAGCAATATTCCAAATGACCAAAGAATTATATAATATTCTGAGTATGTAGGTATCTGTGAGTAGTTTCTGAACCCTTTCTAGCAGGAGTGAATATGTGATCCCTGCCGGCGCCCATATTATAGAGCAATATTCCAAATGACCAAAGAATTATATAATATTCTGAGTATGTAGGTATCTGTGAGTAGTTTCTGAACCCTTTCTAGCAGGAGTGAATATGTGATCCCTGCTGGCGCCCATATTATAGAGCAATATTCCAAATGACCAAAGAATTATATAATATTCTGAGTATGTAGGTATCTGTGTATGTAGGTATCTGTGTATGTAGGTATCTGTGAGTAGTTTGCTGGTACGAATTACAAACCCAAGCATCTTATTTGCTTTATCGCAGACTGATTTGATTTGTAAATCAAATGAAAGGTCACTTTCAAATAAAACACCCAAGTTCTTTGTTTTATCCGTCCTAGACAATTGACCATTCATAATATAACGAAAATAAGTAGTTCTTCGTGCTCTTATAAATTAAGTAACAAAACGTTTTGATAAGTTAAAGAAGAAATTGTTGCGAATGCTCCATTTATTATTAATATCATCTTGGAGTTTCCTACAGTCATCAAAGCTCGATATTTTTAGGAACAATTTAAGATCATCCGCAAATAGTAAAACATTTGAGTGAGTTATACTTTTTTTCACATCATTAACACTTCCCTTACTGTGCTAAAAAATTACGCCAGTAACGGTGTTGGACACTGAGGGTACAGTAAACATGTATGTTTTAAATTAAAATTATGCAAAATCTATTAGTTTTTTTTTGTAATTAGCTATAAACATCATTTTATTATGTAATAAAATGTCGAATAATATAAAATAAGTGTAAGAAATGATAAAATAAGAGTTGAAACAGAGAGGTGACATTTCTATAGGAATATAATTTTCCCACTGCGTCGTTCGGTCTGCGCAACGTTCAGAATGCGCATGACTGAAAAGAGGTCTCCAACCTTTTAAAAAAAAAATCATCAAATTATACAATAAAATGTAGCGTGTATTTTTTGGCAATAAAAATATAATTCGAATTAAGACAATAATTAACATATTAACAAAATATAAAATGAATATATAAATTCAAAAATAATAATATAAAAACAAACACGAAATTCAAATCAATAAAATATGCCATTTGGAAAATATAAACATTTTGAAAATAGGTCAAAATTTGAAAATAGGACAAACATATCATAAAATCAAAATTTAATCCTGTGGAGAAAGTCTATCGCAATTGGGGCTTTTGTTTCTATTCTATGTACTAAACGCACAGGTGTTTGATAAAACTGGTAACCAATCCCTGGAACGAATGTACTCGTAAAATATTAACTGTCAAAAAAGAATGAGTCATACGGAGTGTTTTGACATTTCGTCAATTCTCAATTTATTATCATTCATTTCTGTTGATATTTATTAATGATTTTATTTCGTAATGACATCATTCAAATCATAGAGGTTTCGATGAGGAATACATAAAGTATGAGGACCCTGCAAGCAGTATATTTTAGAGAAATTAAATAAAATATACGTCTTGGTCACTCTTGTCCGTTCACAGATCGGCAAGGGTTAGTAAAAATAAGAAAAAGCATTGCCCCTAGATTTGATCCCTGCGGAACATCTGAGTTAACATGGAATTGATCAGATGTAAATACCAAATAAGAGACAAACTGTTTTCGATTTCAAAAATAGTCAGCGAATAACTTTAAAAGTGATAAATCACAGCCAAACTTGCTCAATTTTTGAAGAAGTACGAGTAAGTTATGACTAACTTTGTCAAATGCTTTTGCAGTCACTATATGCAGTCTATTTGCGTTTTTTCATCTAGTATTTAGCAAAATAGTTGGTGAATGCAACCAAGTCCGTCTCTGTTGAGCGTTTAGCTCTGAATCCATGTTCATCTATTATTAATGGATCAATTTGAGGGGAAATACAGCCATATGTATGATAATTGATTCTAATACTTTTGGTGAATGCAACCAAGTCCGTCTCTGATGAGCGTTTAGCTCTGAATCCATGTTCATCTATTATTGATGGATCAATTTGAGGGGAAATACAGCCATATGTATGATAACTGATTCTAATACTTTTGGTGAATGCAACCAAGTTCGTCTCTGTTGAGCGTTTAGCTCTGAATCCATGTTCATCTATTATTAATGGATCAATTTGAGGGGAAATACAGCCATATGTATGATAATTGATTCTAATACTTTTGGTGAATGCAACCAAGTTCGTCTCTGTTGAGCGTTTAGCTCTGAATCCATGTTCATATATTATTAATGGATCAATTTGAGGGGAAATACAGCCATATGTATGATAATTGATTCTAATACTTTTGGTGAATGCAACCAAGTCCGTCTCTGATGAGCGTTTAGCTCTGAATCCATGTTCATCTATTATTGATGGATCAATTTGAGGGGAAATACAGCCATATGTATGATAACTGATTCTAATACTTTTGGTGAATGCAACCAAGTTCGTCTCTGTTGAGCGTTTAGCTCTGAATCCATGTTCATCTATTATTAATGGATCAATTTGAGGGGAAATACAGCCATATGTATGATAATTTATTCTAATACTTTTGGTGAATGCAACCAAGTTCGTCTCTGTTGAGCGTTTAGCTCTGAATCCATGTTCATCTATTATTAATGGATCAATTTGAGGGGAAATACAGCCATATGTATGATAATTGATTCTAATACTTTTGGTGAATGCAACCAAGTTCGTCTCTGTTGAGCGTTTAGCTCTGAATCCATGTTCATCTATTATTAATGGATCAATTTGAGGGGAAATACAGCCATATGTATCATATATTATTAATGGATCACTTTGAGGGGTAATACAGCCATATGTACTGGTATGATAGTATTTAGCTACATAGTTGGTGAATGCAACCATGTTCGTCTCTGTTGAGCGTTTAGCTCTGAATCCATGTTCATCTATTATTAATGGATCAATTTGAGGGGAAATACAGCCATATGTATGATAATTGATTCTAATACTTTTGGTGAATGCAACCAAGTTCGTCTCTGTTGAGCGTTTAGCTCTGAATCCATGTTCATCTATTATTAATGGATCAATTTGAGGGGAAATACAGCCATATGTACTCGTATGATAGTATTTAGCTACATAGTTGGTGAATGCAACCAAGTCCGTCTCTGTTTAACGTTTAGCTCTGAATCCATGTTCATATATTATTAATGGATCAATTTGAGGGGAAATACAGCCATATGTATGATAATTGATTCTAATACTTTTGGTGAATGCAACCAAGTTCGTCTCTGTTGAGCGTTTAGCTCTGAATCCATGTTCATCTATTATTAATGGATCAATTTGAGGGGAAATACAGCCATATGTATGATAATTGATTCTAATACTTTTGGTGAATGCAACCAAGTTCGTCTCTGTTGAGCGTTTAGCTCTGAATCCATGTTCATATATTATTAATGGATCACTTTGAGGGGTAATACAGCCATATGTACTCGTATGATAGTATTTAGCTACATAGTTGGTGAATGCAACAATGTTCGTCTCTGTTGAGCGTTTAGCTCTGAATCCATGTTCATCTATTATTGATGGATCAATTTGAGGGGAAATACAGCCATATGTATGATAACTGATTCTAATACTTTTGGTGAATGCAACCAAGTTCGTCTCTGTTGAGCGTTTAGCTCTGAATCCATGTTCATCTATTATTGATGGATCAATTTGAGGGGAAATACAGCCATATGTATGATAACTGATTCTAATACTTTTGGTGAATGCAACCAAGTTCGTCTCTGTTGGGCGTTTAGCTCTGAATCCATGTTCATCTATTATTAATGGATCAATTTGAGGGGAAATACAGCCATATGTATGATAATTGATTCTAATACTTTTGGTGAATGCAACCAAGTTCGTCTCTGTTGAGCGTTTAGCTCTGAATCCATGTTCATCTATTATTAATGGATCAATTTGAGGGGAAATACAGCCATATGTATGATAATTGATTCTAATACTTTTGGTGAATGCAACCAAGTTCGTCTCTGTTGAGCGTTTAGCTCTGAATCCATGTTCATCTATTATTGATGGATCAATTTGAGGGGAAATACAGCCATATGTATGATAATTGATTCTAATACTTTTGGTGAATGCAACCAAGTTCGTCTCTGTTGAGCGTTTAGCTCTGAATCCATGTTCATATATTATTAATGGATCAATTTGAGGGGAAATACAGCCATATGTATGATCATTGATTCTAATACTTTTGGTGAATGCAACCAAGTTCGTCTCTGTTGAGCGTTTAGCTCTGAATCCATGTTCATATATTATTAATGGATCAATTTGAGGGGAAATACAGCCATATGTATGATAATTGATTCTAATACTTTTGGTGAATGCAACCAAGTCCGTCTCTGATGAGCGTTTAGCTCTGAATCCATGTTCATCTATTATTGATGGATCAATTTGAGGGGAAATACAGCCATATGTATGATAATTGATTCTAATACTTTTGGTGAATGCAACCAAGTTCGTCTCTGTTGAGCGTTTAGCTCTGAATCCATGTTCATCTATTATTAATGGATCAATTTGAGGGGAAATACAGCCATATGTATGATAATTGATTCTAATACTTTTGGTGAATGCAACCAAGTTCGTCTCTGTTGAGCGTTTAGCTCTGAATCCATGTTCATCTATTATTAATGGATCAATTTGAGGGGAAATACAGCCATATGTATCATATATTATTAATGGATCACTTTGAAGGGTAATACAGCCATATGTACTCGTATGATAGTATTTAGCTACATAGTTGGTGAATGCAACCATGTTCGTCTCTGTTGAGCGTTTAGCTCTGAATCCATGTTCATCTATTATTAATGGATCAATTTGAGGGGAAATACAGCCATATGTATCATATATTATTAATGGATCACTTTGAGGGGTAATACAGCCATATGTACTCGTATGATAGTATTTAGCTACATAGTTGGTGAATGCAACCAAGTCCGTCTCTGTTTAACGTTTAGCTCTGAATCCATGTTCATATATTATTAATGGATCAATTTGAGGGGAAATACAGCCATATGTACTCGTATGATAGTTTAGGGAGTATGTGTCCTAGAGGGAAAAAATGATGATGATTTGTTGATAAATAAAACACGTTTTGGATCGCAATGCGGAAGAAGAAGTTTTTATTAGAAAACGTAGGTATTTATACTATTTCCGCGTGTGTGCGGGAATGCGAGCAAGATATCCTTCGTCTTGTTTCTGCATTAGCAAAACGATTAATGTCGTATGTAGGTGATAATTTATTTACGGAACCGGCGCGACAGACGTGGTGCGTTCTCGCTCCGGCATGGAATGCGGTTCGCTCCCGGCTACGGGTTGAATGACCGGCGTGTGAACTTCGGACTTGTTTGTTTTGCATTGCTAAGGAATGTTAAGGTCATTTCATCGGTCATTGACCGTGTGTGCGACCGCCACAGTGCTCTCCTCCTAGTGAAGCGTATGGTGCGTCTCTACGCGAAACGTACGGGTCCTTTTACTACTCTCCCCCTGCGTGTAGTATAGCAGGGTGCAGTGACTGGTTGATGGATTCTCTCCGTCGTCTCCGTTGCTTCCTCAGTGCTAGCGATGTATGCGGGCTTAAGGCGGTCCATTGAAACATTGACCACTCGTCCAGGCAGCTGCAACGTGAACACCTTGTTTTCTCTTCCAAGCACGGCATAGGGTCCGTCGTATGGCGGTTGGAATGGCTTTCTTACGGCGTCGTTGCGCAGGAACACGTGGCTGCAGGTCTGGAGGTCTTTGTGGACGAAGGTTTTTCTTCCGCTGCCGTGGGCTTCTGTGGGTGCTGGCCGGAGGCTGCGTAGAGTGTCGCGCAGCTGCTCGAAGTATGTACTGTCCATGGCCCTTCCATGCGACGTTGCTTCTGCGAAGAAGTCACCAGGGAGTCGCAGGCTCCTTCCGCATGTTAGTTCGGCGGCGCTGACATCCGTGCCGGATCTGACTGCGGCGCGGAGTCCGAGGAGAATGACAGGCAGTTCGTCTATCCACTTTCCGTTATTCGCTAGACGGGCTGTGAGTGCGGTCTTCATTGACCTGTGCCATCGCTCTATAATACCGTTGCTTTGTGGATGGTATGGGGTTGTCCTTCTCTTCTCGACTCCGAGCAGTTTCATCAGGGCGGAGAATAGGTTACTCTCGAATTGCCTTCCTTGGTCGCTGGTGAGAGTCGTAGGGCATCCGAAGCGGGATATCCAACCTTCCAATACGGCGCGGGCGACGGATTCCGCCGTGATGTCCGCGAGCGGAACGGCCTCGGGCCATCGTGTGGCTCTATCGATCATCGTAAGCAAATATTTTTCGCCGTTCCGAGATGTAGGCAGAGGTCCGACTATGTCTATGTGCATGCTCTCGAATCGTTGTGCGGGCGGATTCGAAGATACGACGCTATTTGTATGGCAGTGAATCTTCGATTTTTGGCATTGTATGCATTGTTTCGCCCACCTTCCGATATCCGCATTCATCGATGGCCAGAAATATCGTTTCCTCATCATTTTTCTCGTGCTTCGTACCCCGGGGTGGCTCATTTCATGTAAAGCGCGGTACGTCTGTAGTCGGAATTCGGCTGGGAGATAGGGTCGCATATTCTCTGTTGATACCTCGCAGTATATTTTTTTATTAGAGGTGGGTAGTGCGATTTTTTCAAACTTTAAATTTGGCTGATTTAGTAATGTTGGTACGTCTGTGTCTGTTTGGTGAGCATCGACGAGACTTTCGTAGTCCAATATGGCGGCTCCTACGAGCGTCTCGATTCGAGACAGAGTATCTGCGGGAATATTCTCTGCTCCGTCGATGTGCCGAATATCAGTCGTGAATTCGCTTATAAATGTTATGTAGCGCGTTCTTCGGGCTGATTCGCTGTCGGATGGCTTTTTTGAGAATGCGTACACGAGTGGTTTGTGATCAGTGTAGATGATTATTTGTCCTCCCTCGTGGATGTTCCGGAAATACTTCACCGCCATGTATATAGCCGTTAGCTCTCTGTCGTACGTGCTGTAGTTTTTTTGAGCTGCGCTAAATTTCTTTGAGAAATATCCGAGTGGTCGCCAAATATTGTTTACTCTTTGTTGTAGGACGGAGATGAGTTTGTTTTTGACGTCTTGGTATTGGTTCGTGCTCGGGCTGTAGAGTAGATCCGCGATCTGCTCGATGCCCTGTTTGTCAAGCTGGGCGAGAACCACCTGAGCCAGCTGGGCTTGGCTGCGGTGGAGGTCCTGGGTGGCGGCTTCGAAGGTGATGAACCATAGGCGTAGTTTGTCGCGCCAGAATGCCATGATTCGCATCGCTAGTGCGATACCAGCGAGATGCTGTGGAGGTGATGCGTTTCCAGATGCGGGTTCTTGGTCTTGTTTTGACATCGTACGGTCGTTATCGCGTTGACTATATTCATTATAGTCGAAATCTGCGTTCAATTTGCGTTCAGGGTCACCACTTTAGGGAGTATGTGTCCTAGAGGGAAGAGATGATGATGATTTGTTGATAAATAAAACACGTTTTGGATCGCAATGCGGAAGAAGAAGTTTTTATTAGTAAACGTAGGTATTTATACTATTTCCGCGTGTGTGCGGGAATGCGAGCAAGATATCCTTCGTCTCGTTTCTGCATTAGCAAAACGGTTAATGTCGTATGTAGGTGATAATTTATTTACGGAACCGGCGCGACAGACGTGGTGCGTTCTCGCTCCGGCATGGAATACGGTCCGCTCCCGGCTACGGGTTGAATGATCGGCGTGTGAACTTCGGACTTGTTTGTTTTGCATTGCTAAGGAATGCAAAGGTCATTTCATCGGTCATTGACCGTGTGTGCGACCGCCACAATAGTATTTAGCTACATAGTTGGTGAATGCAACCAAGTTCGTCTCTGTTGAGCGTTTAGCTCTGAATCCATGTTCATCTATTATTAATGGATCAATTTGAGGGGAAATACAGCCATATGTACTCGTATGATAGTATTTAGCTACATAGTTGGTGAATGCAACCAAGTTCGTCTCTGTTGAGTGTTTAGCTCTGAATCCATGTTCATCTATTATTAATGGATCAATTTGAGGGGAAATACAGCCATATGTATGGTAATTGATTCTTATACTTTTGGTGAATGCAACCAAGTTCGTCTCTGTTGAGCGTTTAGCTCTGAATCCATGTTCATCTATTATTAATGGATCAATTTGAGGGGAAATACAGCCATATGTATGATAATTGATTCTAATACTTTTGCTGCGGGAGCACAAAGAACTGCTACTGGTCGGTAAGTCTGGACACATGAGCTCTGTCCCGATTTGTGAATGGGTGATATTTTAGAGATTTTCCAGAGATCTGGAAAGATGCCCGTCGAAAAAATATTACTGAAGATTGACGTTAATGGTTTCTTCAATACATTCATGCATCCTTTTAATATGAAGGTCGCAATAAAGTCTGTTCCGAGCGCATTAGAGTTATTCAACCGTCTGACATAACATATTGGCAAACTTCATTTTCATTGACATTGTTTATGGAAATTGAAGAATCAGACGAATCTTGAAAAGCACCGTTTGCACTAAGAGATGGCAAAGTGTTGTCATATTATATGACATACTGACCGCAAAGGCATTAGCTGTTTCGCGTTGATGCACAGCTTGTCCAGTCCATGTCATCGAGTCAAGAGATGGCAAAGTGTCGTCATATAACATACTGATTGGAAGAAACCCACAAAGGCATTAGCTACACGTCACCGAGTAAATAATTCCGCCATCTTTCTTTTTTGAGTCAAATCTCCAAAATGCTTTTGGATATCTTTTTTATATTACTTTCAGTGTTCTGTAGAAACAATGTGAAAGCAGCATCTTACTTAACGTTTGACATTTGCGCGAAATGAACTGAACATTAAATAATCATTTTGATTTTTGAGGACTTCCATTTTTTATGGTTGTGATGTTTAGCTTGTATAGTATGTTCCGTATTGTATCGCGAGTGAACCATGAACCACTTTGGATATCGCCTCCTCTAGGCGTCACTGGCTTCCTTCTTAGGAAATGTGAATCTTGTGTTGTGTATAAGCAGTTATAAAAATATTGTACCGCAATTATTTACGTCCATGTCATGAATCATGTTCTGATCCATTTCATAGAGCTCTTGATATAGCTTGTGAAAATCACCCTTGTGAAAGATCCACCCTCTATGCTGTGAAGTGTTATGTGATGAAATTGGAGTGCGTTCACAACTAGCTAGCTAAATAAATTCAATATTAAAATCTAAAGCTGGATGTTATGCCCCCTGAGCCTGTGGCTTAAGAGGCGAGTCGCTTTGGCTAATGGATATTTCCCTGTTACAAAATACTCGTATAAGGTCTAACATTCTACCATTGGCATTTAAAACCCGATTTTGTCGTTCCAAACCCGAGACCCGCACACGAGAGATTCAACCCCTGGTTAACGTTTTCAATTTCGTGAGCAGGATGTAAATTAAAATCCCCAGTTATAAGTATAATTCAAGATATGTAACATATGTTACAGATAATTTTGTAACAAAATTCCTTGTAAACATGCTAACGTACCGGTACCGCTATGGGATGGAAAATAGGTACAACAGATAAACGTGCTAACGTACCGGTATCGCTATGGGATGGAAAATACTATATGTACAACAGATAAACGTCACAATATTATGATATTGAATCTTTATCCGAAGGTCTTCATTTGTTGGTTTCAATATCAGGGAAACGTTATACATGCAGCCTCTCTCTCGCTCTGACTGCCGACAGGCATCCTCCACGCAACCCCGCCCGGCCCCGCCTGTGGATGCTGGATGTCCACTTGCGGTCTCTTCTGAATACAAGAAAGTGGCTCCCGAACAGTTGTGCGTTGTTTATGTCGCTACTGAGTCCACTTTCAGTTAACTATATAACATCTGTATTTGAGGAAGATATTTCATTCAAGAAAATTGATGTAAAAAGTTTCAGACCCCTAACATTTTGATAATAAAATTTTAGGTGATATGTATTTTATTTTCCCCTTCGGGATCGATTCAGTGTAGTCATTCGAGTGTACCCGGGTGTATCATATGAGCGGAGGGAGTTTGGCTGAATTGGAGGGAGTTTCGCTGTTTCCCGGTGAACCACCCAGTCTCGCAAGTAAGAATTCCTGCGCCAGCGATCAGCCTTTAAAACTTCTGGTAGCACATTTTCCGAGAGGCCAATTTTAAAGAAGGCATATTCTCCTTTAGACTTAATTTTTGCTACAGTAAATTACGCGGTACTTATGATACATTAAAAGTTGGCATATATGCGGACGGGCGGGGTAGGTAGGTCGCGCGGGGACGTGTCTCGACCGAGCCGATTGCGGGGGGGGGGGGGGATGGGAGGGTTCACTTGCCGATTGGTCAAAACTTTCGCACTTCATTAATTTGTCTAGTTTATGCTCGATATTGTTTATTTTAAAAAATAACTCTTGGAGTTTTAATAAAATCTCGGATGCTTCACAGCATGGGACCTTAGATTTAGTTACTTATTTCGACATTTTTTAAACACAAATTATAAAAACGATTAAAAAAACAGAAACCACAATACGTGTCTCTCCACGACGTGACGGCAGGAACGAAACTCTGAACGGTGTCACGTTACTTGACTACGAGTATGTACCGTCCGCAAAAACAGAGAAACCACAATACGTGTTCTCTCCACGATGGCAGGAACGGAACTCTGAACGGTGTCACGTTACTTGACTACCATATACGAGTATGTACCGTCCGCAAAAATAAGGTGTGTGGGATATTTAGGGAAAGATTTCAATTTTAATAAATCAATTGAAATATTTTATACGAACTTTTCATAGGATTCAACAATATAAATGCGGAGGAAAATCTATGGCGTTTCGGTAAATAGGTATATGTCATGAAAAATGAGTTAAGTATGCAGTTTTTTGGAAGGTTTGGTGAAGATATATACTCGTATATGTCTAGAAAAAAATATTTGTAGGTTATTTTTTAATATAAATATTGATATAAGTCCTAAAAATCATGAACAGTAATAAGTAAAGAGATATACCATATGTGACTTGTATCAAAATTGAATCTCTCAGCCGAACAAAAGGAAGCAAGGAAAGGGATATATCAAGACTTTCCATATACCGATTCACCACTATCACAAAACAGGGCACCTCCTATATTGCAGAGTACGATACGTGACATGTACCATGCCGTTGTTTGTAGCTACATATGTTCATTATGGCTATTATTTTGATATACAACCGCCGAAAGCAAGATTGTTAATCACAGAGTTCCTAAATAATTAGGGAGTTGTAGGAGAAAATGCAAAGAAAACATACCGATTGAGGAACAGAAAATGATTTGCTCGCAATACTGGGAGCGAGGTTCCTACGATAAACGAGCTACATACCTATCAACTTTCATTTCAGATGTCCCGAAAAAAACTATTCGAGTAAGATTATCAGATTATCAGAAGCAACTACCACCAAAAGCAGAGAAACTTTTCACAATTATTATATTAAACGTTGCGGAATGAACGAGCAAGTGTGTAAATCTCGCTTTCAAATTTTTTTGCGAAACTAACCGCTTTATTACGACTGTAATTGAGAAAAAAAAAATAACAAGTCCAGACAGAGGAGGCACCGACACTCCTACTAATAAAACTCCCGAGTCTGCCATTGCAAGAGTGAAGGGACACATCGCATCCTGCGCCCGAGTCCCACTATAATAGAAAGCATACGTCAAAGAAGTGTCTGTCTTCTGGATTAACTATCAGTAAAATGTACGACCTGTATCTGCTGACAGTGACGTAACGGCTACCGGTATTAAAAAGCATATATCAATGCTAAAGTGTTCCGTACAATAGGATTATCATTTAAGAAATCTGCGGTAGACACATGCAATAAGTGCGACGCATTCACAACAGTGCGAAATTGACGATAGCTCCTGAATCAGAGAAAAACGCCCTAATCACTGAACAGAATATGCATCACGATGCAACTAGCCTAATCACTGAACAGAAGATGCATCACGATGCAACTAGCCTAATCACTGAACAGAAGATGCATCACGATGCAAGTAGCCTAATCACTGAACAGAAGATGCATCACGATGCAAGTAGCCTAATCACTGAACAGAAGATGCATCACGATGCAAGTAGCCTAATCACTGAACAGAAGATGCATCACGATGCAAGTAGCCTAATCACTGAACAGAAGATGCATCACGATGCAAGTAGCCTAATCACTGAACAGAAGATGCATCACGATGCAAGTAGCCTAATCACTGAACAGAAGATGCATCACGATGCAAGTAGCCTAATCACTGAACAGAAGATGCATCACGATGCAAGTAGCCTAATCACTGAACAGAAGATGCATCACGATGCAAGTAGCTCGTTATAAAATGAATGGAAAACTGGATCAATTAAATGAAACAAACTAATGAGATCTTTTTCTTCCTTGGCTGATTTTTAGTTAATAGTTATGTTAGGTATACTCGTATTTAAATTTTGACCACGTCCTAAGGTAGCTTAGTGTTTTGAAAGGGTCATTGACGGATAAAGAAAGTTTATATTGTATTATTCCTGGCTTACTTGACTCGTACATTAACCATATCGCATCCGCCCAAATAAATTTATCACCATCCTCATTTACTTTTCGATTTTGCAATGGCCCTTTTAGAAGATCAGAAAATATAAAAAAATATCATGTCCCATTACCTGCGCATGAATCTTCTTTTTTTGTCCGCAAGACCTTACCAATCGGTACCGGTACCAATCATGCGGATGATGAATCGGAATGTCAGTTCTTCTCTTTATTTCTATCATTGCGTGTACAACATCACATTCCATATGAGTGCGACCGCGACCCGGGAAAAGAAAAAGGAACTTGTCATTTACGAGTATTACCCTAATCTCTGGTTTCTTGGACAAGAGTGATATAAACATGGCAGCAATATAAGAATTATTGTTTTGACCTGCACATGAATCCGAATACATGGTGACTTCCGAAACACTTGAGGGAATCGAAATAAAAAAATTAAAGAGACAAGAGACAAGATCCAATTTGATCGGCTCCGCGGCCTCCTTCTCCTTCTCCTTCTCCTCCTTCTCCGTCTCCTTCTCCTTCTTCATGCCACATGTACCTACGAGTAGCAATACGCAGAGTTATTGACGGCATCAGAAATCGTTAAATTATATACATAAAGTTGTCGTTCATAAAAAATGAAATTAGAAGCTAAGGATGGTGTAGGCAGACATTGTTGAAGATCAAATGAATACATGGTATGCGTTTTGCGGTATCCACCTCTTAGCTTGTTCTTTGTCAAATCGTTTCGCATCTATCGCTGCATCGGCTGACGATAACATTCCTGGTGTTATCCTGATATTATTGAAGATGGAGTACTGAGTGTATTCAATAGTTTTATTTGATTAATTATGTCGTCTTCACTATTTCATACATTTACTCAATAAACATTTATTTCACGCTTCTTTGTCACATTGCCACAATCGCAACAATTTTTTTTGTGTAGTATTTCATAAGAGTTAGTATTTGATTAGAATAATGTTTTTATTTTATTTTTAATATCATTGAATTTATGTTCAACATTAATGTTATTCTGAACCACTTCACCTGTATAGTATGATTGTATCAAATCTTATAACTTTTGCCCCTATTAAAGCTTTAAAAGTATAATGTTATAGAAATTAATATGGTATGTGTGTGTGTGTGTGTGTTTATTAAATCTAATGGAAATAATACTTCGAAATAAATCACCTTAATAAGGTTCAATTATTTATATTGTAACTAACTAACTAACTTTGTATGTATCGTATAAGTTGTTTATTGTAAGATTTATATTTTCTAAATACTAAAATAGAAAGGGGTAACCAGATACAGAGCGACTTGACCCAAGATGTGTTGTTCAAAATGGAAAAGGTAAACCGGTTTATGTCACATTTTATGTAACCTGTAGGTATTTTTTACAAAATAAACGAATTAAAAATATTAACAGTATTATTTTTTTAATTTATGTATTCAAAGTTTTCCTTCAAAATTTACCTGAGGTCTGTATTTCAGGAATACAAGAGTTGCAAAACTTCATTTGGTTCTCCTGACAAATAAGTCATTGATGACATACCTCTATCATATAACAAAATGTCAGAATTTTTTAGTAATAGACGGAAATTTTATACTTTTCACTTGAAAAACTGTCATTGACGGCCAAGTTTACGAATATATCGTAGAAAATCCCGATACAATTATTATTTGTTCAACGTGTTTTTGACGCAAACCTGTAATTTGGCGATATTTTAATAATTTGCATCAATATTTTCCAGATTGAATGAATTTACCTTTTTTAACCAACAAAACATCTCTTTTCGTAAAATTTTAAAAGAAACGCTTTGTGTTATTTATGATATAAAACGTCCAAATCTGCTAAATATGTAAGAACGTTTATTGTAAATAGACTGAAATTTCATACTTTTCACTCGAGAAACTGCCATTGCCGGCCAAGTTTACGAATATATCGCAGAAAATCACAGTATAATTATTAATGGTTCAACGTGTTTTCGTGTTTTTCGTTTCAAACCTCTAATTTTGAAAATTTTCAGTCATTTGCGTCAATATTTTCCCGTTTGAATGAAATTTATTACTTTTGACGAACAAAAAACCAATTTTTCGTAAAAAACTGCTAAAATTATAATGAATCAAGACAAAAGTGTAGTAGAAACGCATTGACGTTAATTGTGATATTAAACGTCAAACCCCACTAAATATGTATGAACATTTTTTAACAGTAATTAAATTAATTCAAACTTGAAAATATTGACGCAAAATATCGAAATTAAGCAAAAATATAAATTTTGTGATGAAAAATACCAAAACACGTAGAACAAATTATAATTCTGTCATGATTTTGTACATATATTCGAAAACTTGGTCGTCAATGGCAGTTTTTCGAGTGAAAAGGGTGAAATTTCAGAAATTACTAAGAAATGTTCATATACATTAAGCAGGTTTTGACGTTTTGTGTCACAATTAACGTCAATGTGTTTCTACACAAACCTCTATTTTTGCGAAATTTCAATATTTCGCGTCAATATTTTTCGGTTTCAATGAATTTTATAATTTTTGACTAACGAAAAACTTTTTTGTACAACTTTAAAGACAATAATAGATATATCTCATGAATTTGATACAAACATCAATGCGTAAATTAATTAAATTAAATTAAATTTTAATGTTTTCAAGACATTGAAAACATTTTATTAATCATTAGCAACACCATTTTTCCAAATGTTGATCCAGCCCCAGTTAACATTCATCTAGAATTTATTAATTTGGCAATGTGACGAAGTTCTTTGTGAAATACACAGCAAATAAAACATACCAAATTTTTATAAAACTAAAAAAAAGGTAGTTGGTTAGGCTAGGTTAGGTTAGGTTAGGTTAGGTTGAATCGGGCGTTAGTTGTGAAGTGGGAGACCTTGCTTATCGCGTACAAGGTTGCGGGATCGAATTTTTACTCACCTCGGCGAACTGGCTCGCCGCAGATTTGCCCCTTTATGTGTTCCCTGACGGCGGTGTCAGTATTCTGTGTGCTTTTATGTTTGGCTCGAATTAAGGATGGGTGGGAAGGCGTCTGCGCACGTCTTTATTGGTACCTACCCCGGCATTTGCCCTTAGATTGAGAAAGCGCAGAAACTCAATCGAGGTGGCCGGCCCAGTGGCCTTCCGATTTGGTATTTGTTCCTTCGGCATTATCCCCAAAGTGATTTTGTGTACCTATTGTGTTTCCTGTACCCCCATGTTATCTCTTTTGTTCATTGCTATCATGTGTCTTACCATCTCCGTCATGAAATACTGCGCCACTCCTACTGTCTCCTTTTCAACCAGTGCAGCCTTTAGCGTTTCCATGTCCAGGATGTTAGTCCGCAGGGTCTTCGCCCACTTGTGCCTCGCCTTTTCTCCTGCAGGGCATTCGAACAGAATGTGGTCCACCGTCTGCTGTGTCGTGCCATCACAAGGGCAGGAATCGTCATTTGTAAGCTTGAACCGTTTCAAGTAGGCCCTCATAGCTCCGTGTCCGGACAGTATCTGAGACACCTCGTACGTCGGAGAGCTAATCTTTGAACACTGGAGTGCCTGCGTTATGTTCGGGAGGAACCTCTTGGTAACGCTCCCGGTTGGATCATCGCTATATTCTGTATTCCAAGTCTCCACTGTTTTTTGTCTCATTTGCATTTTAGCGTAGCTTATTGGAAACCGATCAAAAACCGGTTGAACCCGCAAAACCCCCGCCGCCCTCGCAAGCTCGTCCGCTCTGTCATTTCCGACGTTGCTGGAGTGTCCCTTGACCCATGCGAAGGATATTTTGTTTCGTCGCTTTCTGATACTGTCCGCCATAGATAAAATCTCCCTTACTATAGGGTTCAAGCTTCTATGATCCCTCATTGCTGCCAGTCCTGAAAGGGAGTCCGATTCGAGATGAATTATTTTCCCCGTAGTCCCACTGGAATCCGCCCATCTCAAAGCCTCCCGTATCGCCACGAGTTCCGCTTGGAATACGGAGCAGTAGTCCGCCAGCTTCAATTTTCTTCTTACAATTTCGATCCCTTGCTTATACACCACAAATGCGGCGCCAACTTTGCCATTCAGCAAGCTTCCGTCTGTGTATACATTAAGGTCCGGCGCGTCTCGTTCTGCCTCCTCACAGATGTTCTCGCGCTGCATGAACGCCGGGTGCGGGAGAGTCACCCAATCGTCCGGCACCATGCATTCTCTGTCTTCGGGCAGTGAATAGAGTTTCTTCCTCCGTTTCACCTCGTACACCTCGGCCCTCTCTCGCACCATGAGGGCGAGTGGGGGTATACCGGAGATCGCCATCGCTGAGTTCAGCGACATGGTTCTGTAGCCCCGGCAGATTCTTATGCATATGGGCCTCTGGGCTTGGTCGAGTCTTCTGCGAATGGCCTTTTTCTTGCACGCTTCCGCCCATATGCTGGCGCAGTAGAGTGCCACAGGCTCCAGCGCTCCCTTGTAAAGTTGACGGAGAACCTCGGAGGACAGACTCCAAGTCGGCTTGGCAGCCCTGGCGATCATTCCGAAGAGAGCGGTCATCTTTTTACACACCATGTCAACGTGCCTCGACCAGTTGTGGCTCTTGTCGATTATGACCCCCAACACTTTAATGCTGTCCACCATGGCGATTTTGGATTGTGCGAGGTAAACGTCTGCTTGTCTATCTAGTTTTTTCCTTGTCATGCACATTGCAAATGTTTTCTCTGGGGAGAATACCAGTTTTGTGCGCTGGCTCCACTGAACTATCTTGCAAAGGGCGTTGTTCATCCTCTCCTCTGCCCCGCTCAGCGTGGTACCATCTGAAATCGCCAGTACGTCATCCGCAAATGCCTGAATGTGTACCCCCTCTCCGAAATCCTCCTGTAGAAGGTTGTCCATAATAAGATTCCAGAAGAAGGGCCCACACGACGATCCCTGCACGCATCCCAGCGTCGTGGACCTCTCCTCGGTCGCATCCCCGACACTGACTCGTACCTTTCTATCTTGGAGGTAGGACTGTATCAGTCGGAATAAGTTTATCGGACAGTTCTTTCTTCTCAATTGTTCTAATAGAAAGGGCCACCACGCATTGTCAAAGGCCCCCTTGATGTCGAGGGAGACGACTATCGCCACTCTTTTGTTGTCACGTGCCGCTTTCATCACCCCGACAGCACGGTTTAGAGCGTCCTCTGTTGACCTTTGTTGCGTGAAACCGTACTGCCGATTGCTGAGTGAGCCGTTGTTGGCGAACGTCCATTGAAGCCTCCCGACGATCAGCTTTTCCAATACCTTGCCAAATACCGGTAGAAGTCCTATCGGCCTCGAGGAAGTCACGTCACCAGACGGTTTGCCCTGTTTAGGAATCAGTATGACTGCTGATTCCTTCCATCTCTTCGGGAATCGTCCGGTTCTCAGACAGAGGTTGAATATATCCAATGCCTCCGCCGGGTGGAGTTGTACCACACGTCGGCATATGTCCGAGGTGAGTCCGTCTATCCCAGGAGCCTTTTTAGGGCTTATCGTATCAAGGGCTGTCTGCAACTCCAGCAACGTGAATGGTGGGTCATCTGCTGTGTCCGGGATCAATTCGCACCGCTCTCTCACATCTCTGTTCTCCGACGAGTCCGTGTCGGCATTATCGCCCGGAAAAAAATGCTGCAGGATACCTTTTGCCGTTTCTGATTCAGTCCGACATATCTTCCCCCGAATCTTGAGTGTAGTCGGCGGTGCCGTCCTTCGGCTCTTGAGCACCCTGTCCACCATGCCCCAAACGGTTTCAGTGCTCTGCATTCGGCAAAACTCCTTCCAGCTGTTAGTCTTCGCTAACCCGACCGCAGCCCTGAACTCCTCCTTTGCTACAAGGTACTCGGGAAGAGTGAGCTCTCGGCGAATCGAACTGGAGTTTCTCATCCTTCTTCTGGCAGCGATCATCCTCCTCTTCAAGGCTGTCAAATCCTCCGACCACCATGGGCAACTTCGCCTCGTGCGCTGCTTTAAGAGTGGTATGGCAGTGTGACATGCAGAGACTACCACCGACTCGAATGCTTCGCTAATCCTCTCCGCATCCCGGGGTTCCGAACTCGACGCAATGTCTCCGACCGCCTCTGCCAATGTAGTTTTAATTTCCTCATCAAATCGCTTCCAGCTGGCTCGAGCGGTTGCGAATATCTTCGTCCTGCCAGAGGTCGATGGCGCGAGACCTCCCGTTGATATCTCGAAGCGTATGGCGTTGTGGTCGGAGAAGAATTCACCCGACCCGTCCACTCGCCATCCGTGGATTCGCTCCATTAGCCCTTCACTGCAAATGGACACGTCTATGCAAGAAACGAGCCGTCTACCCCCTCTCGTGACCTCGAAAGTTGGAGTATTTCCCTCGTTTAATGTGTGCCAACCGAGTTCCGCGCATAGGTCGTTCAGAACGGCACCTCTAGCGTTCGTTCTGTCGCTTCCCCACCAAGTGCTCCAGGCGTTGAAGTCTCCTCCTATTACTATTTGGCGATCGCTGTGCGCCTCAGCCAACTTCCTGAGCCTTCCAAGCATCGGCTCCAGGTCGGCACGCGGCTCGACGTATACCGATCCCAGGATCAGCCCACTCCCCGCCAGACCCACAGACACGAACACGGAATTAGCATCCGTGAACTCTGAGAGAAGGACCCCTCCTATGCTGCCATTGTTGAGGAGAATGCAAGTCTTCGCTGGCGTTTCAGCGCTGGCATCAGGCCACTGGTACACCGTTCCGGATGCTCCAAGCACTTGTCCAGTTGCGCCTGTGTACGGTTCCTGTATCAGTAAAATATCCGCCGCGTCCATCTTAATTAAGTCCAAAGCCACGGACGATCGCCCCGAATTCACCTGGCACACACGAACGGTTCGTTGTAGGCTCCCGCTTGTCATTTCCATTGGCAGCCGATGAACATCCTCATAGGATTGACTAGCAGCCATAGTCAGTTCTTTCTCGGGATTTTTCCTCCATTTTTGTTAGGTATGGGCAGTCCCGACTGTTGGCTCTGTGATTAACGTTGCCCCCGTGAAGGCCCCGCTCCCGAGTTCTGGAACAGTTGTGACACTTCTTGGTGTCTTCCCCTTCCTTCACGGTGCATTCCGAGAAACGGTGGGTCCCCGAGCAGTGCATACACCTTTGCTTCTCCGTGCATCGGGAAGTGATGTGTCCGAACCCCAGACACTGGAAACACTGCAGCAGAGGCGAGAAGTCCTCCACATGCACCCTCGAGAAGCCCAAGTTGACTCGACCCTTAGTCAGAATTGCAGTCCTCAGCCGCGGGGAAACCGATGCCACCACGTTCTTTAGAACACCATTCCGGTTCGGCAGGGTACGGATTATTCGTAGGTGGTCTTGAATTTGGCCATTCTGCAAAGCATCGAAGACCTCGTCATTCTGTAAGACGAGTTCCTCCAGCAAGTCCTTCTCCGTTCCCTCTTTTGCCACACCCTTGAATATAATCAAGGGTCTTCTCTTCTTTCCATCGGTTGCTGCTAGATCCTTTACCGAGTTGATTGCTCCTTTGAGTCTCTCCACGTGTCCCTTTTCAGGGCAAGTGATGACCACTCGATTCTGTGAAGCAGTGGCCATACCGGAGATGCCTATTTTAAGCTCCCTAGGTTTTACCGCGGAGAGGAGACGTTTCCTGATGCTATCAGCGGTATCCTTCTTGTCGCTGCTGGAGACGACTACTGCGTATTTCTTGTCGGGGATGTTACCCGAGGTAGTGACATCCGGGCGAGGAATATTTCCTCCGCCTCTCGATCCTCCTGCGACGCCTGCATATGTCATTCGCGCGCTGGACTGGATATTCCCGACTCTGTTCTCCTGCCTCATCTCCCTCTGCATGCTGGCCACCTGCTCCCCTATGCGTCTTATGGCCTCTTCCACCTCACCGCCGGTCCCTCTACCCCCGCTTCCATTCCCGTCGACCTCTCCCGGACTCCCAGCGAGGTCGGAGACTATTGCCCTGATCTCCTCTATAGCTTCTGCGATTTCCGTTGATTTGGTCCTTTTAGCGATGCTCTCGCAAAGTTCCAGGGCTCGATCCCTCTTGAAATTTCTGCTAGCTTTCATGTCTTCCACGTCAGCCTCTGGGCTGTTTCTACCCTCAGTAAGCCTCCTTCTATGCGGGGATCTGGGCGTCCCGGCCGACCGCACAAAGGGGTCCCCGGAGACGGGAGTCTTTGCCTCCCGATGAGACATTGTGAGCTTTTCACCCACAATGCATTGAAGTCCTATTAAAAATTAAAAGTTGACAAATAAATAATAAAAGAAAAAAAAAAAATTAAAAAAAAAAATACAACAGTACTCCGCTAGCCGCTCCACTCGTTGAGATCTTCTCAAGAAGTTAAACTTTACTGTTATTTTCCTGAAAACTGAAAAATTCCTGAAACTTCTGAAAAAAAATATTCACTTCCTGAAATTCCTGAAAATTTCTGGAAAAATCCTGAAACTTTCCGAAATCCGTACAAAGTCGGAAAAGCTCGGAAAAATGCCGGAAAAACCCGGAAAATTTTCTCCAACAATTTTCCGGTCCCAAAGCACTAAGCAGTGTTCACTAAACAGCACTAAACAGTGTTTCCGGTCCCAAAGCATTAAACAGTGTTCACAGAACGCAGCACATGAGTTTGGCTCCCAGCCACTCTCTTGAATCGCGACTCCTGGCCACTCTCTTGGATCACGACTGCTCACCACTCCTCCGGGGCCGTCGCCCAGTCAGAAAGAAGCGCCACGGAATACGGAGCAGCTCACCTAGAAAATTTTAAAATAATATTAAAAAAAAATAATAAATGAAATATATTATTTAGTTACCCATCCTATCATCCCTGGAGCACTTCTATGAAATTCCGATTGTCAGAATTGAACTGTCAAATTTATCGTAATTTTTCACAGAAGTTATTTTTAAATATCTCCGTCAATTTTGAAGCCACAGAAAAAATAAAAACACCAAAAGATAGATCGTCTAATTCCGCCCAAAACACAAGCTATTTTAACTCTGTAAAACAGATTTAAACGCCAATTGCGAACCAAAATGAGGAGCGTCGAAACAACGATGCTTCCTCGACCAAGGTAGGATCACAACTGGGTTAGGTTAGGTTAGGTTAGGTTAGGTTTTTTTTTTTTGAGTGAGTTGATTTTGGCCGCCTTGTTTATTACATACAAGGCTTATCAGCACGATTTGATTTTTTTTTTTTTTTTTTTTTTCCTTGTGTTTACTCTACATTTTGTGCTTTTGTCCCTGTGTTGCAGTGTATGGGATAGATAGGAATGCGTCTGCGCACGTCTTTTTTGGAACCTATCCCGGCATTTGCCTTACGACTGAGGAATCGCAGTAAACTCAGTCGGGATGGCCGGCTCTCTGGCCTTCCGATGTGACCTTTAGTCCTCGGCATTATTCCCTGTGTCAGTGTCCGTTGTGTTCATTCTATCCCTTTCATTCATTCTTACCATGACATTGATCGCCGTCTTAATGTAGCATTGAATGGCTTCTGAGGTCTCCTTGTCGATCAACCAACTTCTAATATCCTCCATCCTCATGGTCTGGCTGTTCAATTTGCACCGTGCCTCAAAGCGTACTCTTTCGGTTGCTGGGCAATCCTGCAGGACATGTTCGACTGTCTGTTGTGTTCTGTCGTCGCATGGGCAGGTTTCTTCGTCTGCCAGTCTAAATCTCTTAAGGTATTGCCTGAATGCACCGTGTCCTGTGAGAGCCTGTGTCACCTCAAAGCTCAGAGAGCTAATTTTGGCGTATGCGCGCGCCTCCTCGATGCTCTTGAAGAAGCGTTTCGTCATTCCTCCCGCCGTGTCCGTCAGATATTCCACATTCCAGGTGTTCCGGGTTTTGTCCTTCAGTGCCTTCCTAGCGAAGCTCACTGGAAACTTGTCGTATGACGGTTGCACCCGTAGCGCTCCCGCTGCTCTCGCAAGTTCGTCGGCCCTGTCATTGCCTCGGTTCCCCGAGTGACCCTTTACCCATCGGTAGTAGATTATATTGTCGCGATCTCTCACCCGGTCACCGAGAGAGAAAATCTCCCTAACGATCGGATTCAAGCTTGCGCGATCCCTCATTGCCGTGAGTCCCGACAACGAGTCCGACTCGATGCGTATTGTCGTTCCGGATATGTCTTTCTTATAGACCCAGTCGACCGCCAACTTTATCGCTATCAGCTCCGCTTGAAAAACTGAGCAATAATCCGCCAGTTTCAATTTCTTAACGGCAATGTCTGCTCGTTCTCTATACACCACGAACGCTGCCCCAACCTTTCCATCCAGCAGGCTACCGTCCGTGAAGATGTTGTATTCCTCGTCGTCGCGTGTTTCCTTCCCGCAAATATCTTCAGGATGCCTCTTCGTGGGATGTGGGAGAGATCCCCATTTCACCGGCAGCATGCATTCTCTGTCGCTCGGCAGTGTCGATAGCGGGGCTCCTCGCTTCACGCGGTACAGTTCGGCTGCTTCCAGGACTCGAAGAGCAAGAGGTGGCACGCCGGAGATGGCCATCGCTGAATTCAGCGAGATCGTGCGATATCCTCGGCAGATCCTTATGCACATGGGCCTCTGCGCTTGACCCAACTTCCTGCGAATTGCCCTCCGTTTGCACGCCTCCCCCCAGATGCTGGAACAGTAGAGAGCAATGGGCTCTATAGCTCCTTTATAGAGCACCTGAAGAATCTCGGATGAGAGACCCCAGGTGGGTTTTGCTGCTCTTGAGACTGCTCCAAACAGTCCACCCATCTTCTGGCACACGGAGTCGACGTGTTCTGCCCAATTTAGATTCTTGTCTATTATGACGCCTAGCACTTTGCAGCTTCGCACCATTGCTATTCTGGACTGGCCCAGAAAGAGATCTGCCTCTCGCACCATCTTCTTTCTGGTGACACACATCGCGAGTGTTTTTTCCGCCGAGAACTCAAGCCTGCTCCTGCTGCCCCATTCCTTCACTCTCCGCAACGCTCCATTTGCCTTAATTTCCGCTTCCCTCAGTGTAACTCCGACCGCTATGAGCATTATGTCATCTGCAAACGCCTGGATGTGTACCCCATCCTCGAAGCTCTCCTGTAATAGTTCATCCAGGGTGATGTTCCAAAACATAGGTCCGCAGGAGGAGCCTTGCACACATCCAAGGGAGGTTGTTTTCTGCACCCTGGCGTTTCCGAAGACGAGGCTTACCTTCCTGTCGGTCAGGTATGACAGAATCAGTTTGTAGATGTTTCGTGGGCAGTTCTTCTTTTTCAGTTGAAGCAGTAAATATGGCCACCACGCGTGATCAAAGGCGCCTTTGATGTCCAAGGAAATGACGAGGGCCACTTTTTTATTGTTTCGGGCTTCCTTCATCACTGTCACGGCTCGGTTCAGCGCATCCTCCGTCGATTTCTGATGCGTAAACCCGTATTGTCGGTCACTCATGGCCCCAGCACTGCTCAGTGCCCACGAAAGTCTGTCCGTTATAAGCCTCTCCAGCACTCTTCCGAAGACCGGGATAAGTCCAATAGGACGCATGGATCCGATGTCATCCGACATCTTGCCCTGTTTGGGTATCAGGACGACCCTGGACTCCTTCCATTTCTCCGGAAATCGTCCCACTGCCAAGTATGCGTTCATCATCGCCGTTATTTCCTTCGGGCATTCTCTCGCTGCTTGTTGGCATATGTCCGATGTCATTCCGTCCAGTCCAGGCGCTTTTTTCGGACTGATCCCGTCAATGGCAGACCGCACTTCGGCAATTGTGAATGGCGGCTCGTCTGCCGAGTCCGGCAGGAACTTGGTCAGTTGTCTGGTCTGTGCATCAGCTTCGGTATCAGATGTGATGTCATCATCTGGGAAGAAATGTCGGAGGATTGCTTCAGCGGTTTCATCGTCGTCTCCGCAGCTCCTCCCGTTGATCCTAATCGTCGCCGGCATGGGAACGCTACGGCGGGCCGTCAGTCTGTGCAGCATGGACCAAACCGTTTCCCTGTTTTGGATTCTGCAGTGTTCCTTCCAGCTCGCCGTTTTAGCCGCGAGCACCGCACTCCTGAACTCCTCCTTAGCTTGCAGATAGGCCGCAAGGGTCAGAGGCCTTCGGATCACCCCCGAGTTGCGCAGTTTGCGTCTCGCTGCGATTGTCACTCTCTTCAGGTCCCCCAATTCCTCCGACCACCAAGGACAGACCCTTCGTTGGCGTTTCCCCGTGAGTGGGATCGCTGCTTCGCAAGCCATCCGGACGGCCTCACCGACCTCACCGCACATCCGGTCGACATCCTCAGCGGTCCCCATTCCATCCCAATCGTCGGCCATATTCGCGATGGAGTCCCTGATACTGCCTCGGAATTTATTCCAGTTCGCCTTATGCGTTGCGTACTTCCTGGTTTTGTTTGGGCAGATGACCTGGTCTCGATCAGGGACTATTGTGAACTCTATAGGGTTGTGGTCAGAGAAACTGACAGTGGACCCATCCACCCGCCAGTCTCGGACCACCTCCAAGAGTCCACCGCTGCACATGGTCACATCTATAAATGAGACGAGTCTTCTGTTCCCTCTGACGGTGTCGAAGGTAGGAGTCGCGCCCTCATTAAGGATGCTCCATCCCAGCTCAGCACAAAGGTCCGTGATGGCGGAGCCCCTAACGTCCGTTCTCGCGCTTCCCCACCACGTGCTCTTGGCATTGAAGTCACCGCCAACTACGAATTGGTGATCTTTGTAGAGGGACGCCATTATCTCAATCTTAGCGAGGATCGTATCGAGGCTTGCACGCGGCTCTACGTAGACCGATCCGAGGATCAGCTTTCGTCCCCCCAAGTGCACCGACACGAATACCGAGTTGGAGTCCGTAAATTCTGACAGTAGGACTGCTCTCAACTCGTCCGACCGTATCAAGATCATGGCTTTATTTGGGTTCTCCATTTGGGCCCCGGTTCTTTGAAACACACTGCCGCTTAATCCACGCACGCTACCAGTGGCCCCGGTATACGGCTCCTGCAGGAGAAAGACGTCAACCTCGTCACCCAGAACGGCCATGTCCAGGGCTAATGCCGATCGCTGCAGGTTTGCCTGATACACTCGGATTGGGTCGCACACGGCGTGCACGTTAGCCATAATTGATGGTCTCGCACGCTCGCTTCTCCAATCTTTGGAGGTATCCGCACTGTCTGTCGTTTGCCCTGTGCTCATCTGGCAGTTTAGCGCTCGACCTCGCATTCATCCTGCAACAGTTGGCGCATTTTTTTGTTAATTCGTCCTCCCTGGTGGGACATTCGGAGATACGGTGGTTCCCCGCACAGTGCATGCATTTTTGGCTCTGAGTACATTTCGATGTCATGTGCCCGAATCCAAGGCACTTAAAACATTGCACTATTGGGGAGCAGTCCTCCACGTGCACCCGAATAAAGCCGATGTTGACTCTGCCCTGCTTCAGCAGGGCGTTCCTTAGACCGGGCTCCACCGAAGCGATTACATTTTTCAGTCTATCGCTGCGATTCCTCGTCGTTCGCAGAATCCGCATCGACTGCTTGATGTCCGCTTCTCCGGTTGATTCAGAAATCGCCTCGTTTTGCATAACGAGGCACTCAAATAGATCTTCCTCGCTGGTCTCCTTCCCTATTCCCTTAAAGATGATGATGGGTCGTCTGCGTCCGCTTTCCTCCGCCCGTAATCCGCTATCCTTTATTATAGCCTCTTTAAGCTTTATTATATGGCCAGGCTCGGGACAGGTCACCACTACTCGATTCATCGAGACCCCAGTCATCTTTTGAATCCCGATCTTGAGCGCTTGCGGCTTGACAGACGAGATTAACTTCTTCCTGATGGCCTCCGATGTCTCCTCTTTATTGGTGCTCGACACGACCAATGCATATGTTTTTTCCCTTTGCGGGACCTCCGATGGGTGTGCTACCCCTCCTACGCCCACTACGGGCCCTGAGTGGGCTCTCCCTCCACCGGTCATACTTGAAGCGGGTCCCGGACGGGGCTGGGTCCTAGCCGCTCTGCTCTCCTTTTTTAGGAGAGCCACCTCCCCCCTTATTTCGTCCATCTTCTCGCTGAGGACCTTGATGGCATCCTCAACACCCGTTCCCTTGTCGGTAGCCCCGGCATTCGCATCCCCCTCGTTTCGGGTCTTCTCCCAGCCATTAATAATGGTCTTCAACTCCAGGATAGCGCTTATGATGTCCTGGGATTTGGCTTTTTTCAAGACCACTTCGCAAAGTTGAACAGCCCTAGCAGGGATAGCCCTGGCGCTGGTCTCGTCCCCACTGCTCTCCGTGTCGTTCTTCTCCATCCGGTCGGTTTTGGCTACTCTGCTTCGCTTCTTTCGTGGGGGCCTAGGCGTGTTTTCGGTGACGGAACTCTCCTCCGTCCCCGACATGTTGCGATCGCTAGTTGCTCCACTCGTTGAGATCTCCTCTCATCAAGTTCAACTCTAAGCTGTTATTCCTGCAACCTGAAAAAAATTCCTGAATTTCCTGAAAAATAAATATCCTGAATTTCCTGAAAAAAAAATATATTCCTGAAATCCTGAAAAATCCAGGAAAATTCCTGAATTTTTTCGAAAACCCTACAAAGTCGGAAAAGCTCGGAAAAATGCCGGAAAAACCCAGAAAATTTGCTCCAACAATTTTCCGGTCCCAAAGCACTAAGCAGTGTTCACTTAACAGCACTAAACAGTGTTTTCGGTCCCAAAGCACTAAACAGTGTTCACAGAACGCAGCACATGAGTTTGGCTCCCGGCCACTCTCTTGAATCGCGACTCCTGGCCACTCTCTTGGATCACGACTGCTCACCACTCCACCGGGGCCGTCGCCCAGTCAGAAAGAAGCGCCACGGAATACGGAGCAGCTCACCTAGAAAATTTTAAATAATATTAAAAAAAAATAATAAATGAAATATATTATTTAGTTACCCATCCTATCATCCCTGGAACACTTCTATGAAATTCCGATTGTCAGAATTGAACTGTCAAATTTATCGTAATTTTTCACAGAAGTTATTTTTAAATATCTCCGTCAATTTTGAAGCCACAGAAAAAATAAAAACACTAAAAGATAGATCGTCAAATTCCGCACAAAACACAAGCTATTTTAACTCTGTAAAACAGATTTAAACGCCAATTGTGAACCAAAATGAGGAGCGTCGAAACAACGATGCTTCCTCGACCAAGGTATGATCACAACTGGTTAGGTTAGGTTAGGTTAGGTTAGGTTAGGTTAGGTTAGGTAAGGTTAGGTTAGATTAGGTTAGGTTAGGTTAGGTTAGGTTAGGTTAGGTTAGGTTAGGTTTAGGTTAGGTTAGGTTAGGTTAGGTTAGGTTAGGTTAGGTTTAGGTTAGGTTAGGTTAGGTTAGGTTAGGTTAGGTTTTTTTTTTTTTTTATTGAGTGAGTTGATTTTGGCCGCCTTGTTTATTACATACAAGGCTTATCAGCACGATTTGATTTATTTATTTTATTTTTTTTCCTTGTGTATACTCTACATTTTGTGCTTTTGTCCCTGTGTTGCAGTGTATGGGATAGATAGGAATGCGTCTGCGCACGTCTTTTTTGGAACCTATCCCGGCATTTGCCTTACGACTGAGGAATCGCAGTAAACTCAGTCGGGATGGCCGGCTCTCTGGCCTTCCGATGTGACCTTTAGTCCTCGGCATTATTCCCTGTGTCAGTGTCCGTTGTGTTTATTCTATCCCTTTCATTCATTCTTACCATGACATTGATCGCCGTCTTAATGTAGCATTGAATGGCTTCTGAGGTCTCCTTGTCGATCAACCAACTTCTAATATCCTCCATCCTCATGGTCTGGCTGTTCAATTTGCACCGTGCCTCAAAGCGTACTCTTTCGGTTGCTGGGCAATCCTGCAGGACATGTTCGACTGTCTGTTGTGTTCTGTCGTCGCATGGGCAGGTTTCTTCGTCTGCCAGTCTAAATCTCTTAAGGTATTGCCTGAATGCACCGTGTCCTGTGAGAGCCTGTGTCACCTCAAAGCTCAGAGAGCTCATTTTGGCGTATGCGCGCGCCTCCTCGATGCTCTTGAAGAAGCGTTTCGTCATTCCTCCCGCCGTGTCCGTCAGATATTCCACATTCCAGGTGTTCCGGGTTTTGTCCTTCAGTGCCTTCCTAGCGAAGCTCACCGGAAACTTGTCGTATGACGGCCGCACCCGCAGCGCTCCCGCTGCTCTCGCAAGCTCGTCGGCCCTGTCATTGCCTCGGTTCCCCGAGTGACCCTTTACCCATCGGTAGTAGATTATATTGTCGCGATCTCTCACCCGGTCACCGAGAGAGAAAATCTCCCTAACGATCGGATTCAAGCTTGCGCGATCCCTCATTGCCGTGAGTCCCGACAACGAGTCCGACTCGATGCGTATTGTCGTTCCGGATATGTCTTTCTTATAGACCCAGTCGACCGCCGACTTTATCGCTATCAGCTCCGCTTGAAAAACTGAGCAATAATCCGCCAGTTTCAATTTCTTAACGGCAATTTCTGCTCGTTCTCTATACACCACGAACGCTGCCCCAACCTTTCCATCCAGCAGGCTGCCGTCCGTGAAGATGCTGTATTCCTCGTCGTCGCGTGTTTCCTTCCCGCAAATATCTTCAGGATGCCTCTTCGCGGGATGTGGGAGAGATCCCCATTTCACCGGCAGCATGCATTCTCTGTCGCTCGGCAGTGTCGATAGCGGGGCTCCTCGCTTCACGCGGTACAGTTCGGCTGCTTCCAGGACTCGAAGAGCAAGAGGTGGCACGCCGGAGATGGCCATCGCTGAATTCAGCGAGATCGTGCGATATCCTCGGCAGATCCTTATGCACATGGGCCTCTGCGCTTGACCCAACTTCCTGCGAATTGCCCTCCGTTTGCACGCCTCCCCCCAGATGCTGGAACAGTAGAGAGCAATGGGCTCTATAGCTCCTTTATAGAGCACCTGAAGAATCTCGGATGAGAGACCCCAGGTGGGTTTCGCTGCTCTTGAGACTGCTCCAAACAGTCCACCCATTCTTCTGGCACACGGAGTCGACGTGTTCTGCCAATTTAGATTCTTGTCTATTATGACGCCTAGCACTTTGCAGCTTCGCACCATTGCTATTCTGGACTGGCCCAGAAAGAGATCTGCCTCTCGCACCATCTTCTTTCTGGTGACACACATCGCGAGTGTTTTTTCCGCCGAGAACTCAAGCCTACTCCTGCTGCCCCATTCCTTCACTCTCCGCAACGCTCCATTTGCCTTAATTTCCGCTTCCCTCAGTGTAACTCCGACCGCTATGAGCATTATGTCATCTGCAAACGCCTGGATGTGTACCCCATCCTCGAAGCTCTCCTGTAATAGTTCATCCAGGGTGATGTTCCAAAACATAGGTCCGCAGGAGGAGCCTTGCACACATCCAAGGGAGGTTGTTTTCTGCACCCTGGCGTTTCCGAAGACGAGGCTTACCTTCCTGTCGGTCAGGTATGACAGAATCAGTTTGTAGATGTTTCGTGGGCAGTTCTTCTTTTTCAGTTGAAGCAGTAAATATGGCCACCACGCGTGATCAAAGGCGCCTTTGATGTCCA